>LR738713.1:358938908-359018602 GCA_902687465.1 Secale cereale
TGAGGCAGAGCGCGACAACAGCTGGACTTGGCGGTGCCGGTGGCTGTGGAGGCGCGGAGGAGGTCGGAGGGTGGCCGGCGCGAGGTGGCGTCGGCCTCCTGGCGCTACGGTGAAGGAGAGGCGGCACATAGGGGGAGCGAGATGGAGAGGTCGAGAGGGAGGGGGTCGAGCCAGGGAAGTAGCGGTGCTGCGGGATGGAACGAGGGAGAGAGCACGAGGAGCGGGTCGGGCTAGGGTTAGGAGTAGGAGGGGGTGGCTGGGCCTAACTAGCTGGGCCTAGCTGTTGGTTGGGCCTCGGTTGGACCCAGTTCGGCTGGGCTCCTCTCTTTTTTTAAACTCCCTTTTTACTGCTTAACAAATAAATAGAGGGTCTAGACAAAAAAAATAGAGAGGGGGGTCTGGAAGAATAATTTGAGCAGAAGGCCATTTTTCTTGGACTCATAAAAATAGGAGGAATATAACAAAAATGGCCTGAGGTTTTCTAGAGGAAGTAAAATACAAACATGTTGAATTTAACTCGACATGTTTGAATTTTGAAACCCATTCAAATGAACTCCAAATGAGTTGAAATTGTAGGAGGTGGCCCTACACACTAGATTTGATTTATGGGCAGATTTCGAACATTTATGGAGAAGTAAAATTGCAACTCAGTTTTACTGAAAAGGTCGAAAAGGAAGGATAGGAAGTAGAGTCGGATAAAAGAAGATTTGAAGAATAATGCAAATGTGTTATGGGCGATTCCAAGTTAATGGAATATTTATTATAGCTCCCTAATACCGGGAGGATATGTTATAAAGAGAAGTCACTCTTCCCTCGATTTAAATGGATCGAAGATCCATACAATTTATTTAGTTTAGATGCAAAAGATTAATGACATGATGGCATGATGACATGATGCAAGCACAAATAAAATGAAGCAAGCAAATAAAACACACAGTGAAACCCGAAACATTTGGAAGTCTTCTGGAGCGTCGGTCTCGGGGCGTCACATAACAAGAGACTGGGACGCGATGTTTACCCAGGTTCAGGCCCTCTCGATCGAGGTAATACCCTACCTCCTGCTAGATTGATCTTGATGAATATGATTACAAGAGTTGATCTACCTTGAGATCGTAATTGCTAAACCCTAAAGCCTAGCCTATGAGGATGTAATGATTCTATCGTTAGCCTCTACAGACTAAACCCTTCAGCTTATATACACGCCGGAGGGGGCCTAGGGTTACAAAGGTGACTTGGGGAGGAAGTAATAGCTACATCCAGACATCATGCATGCCTTTCTACGTACATAGGAGTCCTGACCGAATACGGGGGAAGGTCTTATGCCTCTATCTTCGTGGCCCATCAATACGGCCCAGCTTCACCGACCCGAACCCCTGAGGATCCGTGAATCCAGGACTCCCTCACTCAATTGCAGTGACAGAAAGAGAGATGACACACATGTATCGTTGCTATTAGGGATAACAAGATGGGGTCTGTTCCTACATGAATATATCTTTTCTACATCATGTCATCGTTCTTATTGCATTAATCCACTTTTCCATGAACTTAATACACTAGATGCATGATTGTTAGCTATCGATGTGTGGAGTAATAGTAGTAGATGCAGATCTTTTGGTCTACTAATCTTGGGTGTGATGCCTATATACATGATCATCGTCTTAGATATCATCATAATTATTTGCTTTTCTCAATTTTTAAACAGTAATTTATTTACCCACCTTATGCTATTTTCTCGAGAAAATCCACTAGAGAAATCTATGACCCTCGGGTCTATTTCTTATCATATTATTTTTAGGACTACAAAAATACCTTCCTGCATTTTATTTGATTTGATTTTATTTGCATCTATCAATCTACCTATTTATCAAATCTCAATACCGTCGAGGGATTGACAACCCTTCTACACATTGGGTTGCAAGTTTTTGTTGTTTGTGTGGAGGAGCTGTCTATATATTGTTGCTTGGTTCTCTTACTGGATTGATAACCTTGATTTCATAACTCAGGAACAATACTTACCTCTGATGTGTTGCATTGTCATCTCCTATTTGAGAAAATACCAACGGGAATCACAAGTAGAAGTTATCTTTTGTATCGTCTCCGTCTGTCGTATCCTCATCGTGCGATATCCAATGTGATGAGGACATGGATACCTTGGATAGGATCACAAATATTGCATACATGTATATATTTGAGGTGATTTCTAATAAAGGTTATGCAATATTATTTATGTTATCCAGAAAAGAAAGTAATTCACTTCCTTTTGTTTCATGTCTAATTGCATAACTATGGGATACTTGTACAATCTACATATGAAGACAAGAGGAAGGAGATGCTTAGGTGTTTTTCAAAAAGTTCTCTCACGTCAATTTTGGCCCAAGAGAAGTTATAGACCAAGTCTCCAATAGTCTGGACTTATATTTGTACTGCACAGACATATCTGACTTCAAAGGCTTACAATTTTTGCATGCGAACTCCGAATTAGGTGAATCCTTTTTTTTGTGGGAAAGCTTATCTCATGCACTTTCCAACACAATTATATTTACCGTCAAATTCATCTGGTGCACGGAGATATCATCGAAACAACCCAACATTGCTGCATAATCCGAGTCAAAGTACAAGCCAAAAGGTGTTGCATCACCTCCACTTGGGCACATGGGCCTTGAACGTGCTAAGGTATGTCTAGGCTGCCTTGGGACGTCCTCCCACCTCCTTGGCTGCCAGTCTGCCACCCATTGGTCCTATATAAATAGATCAATCTAGTAGCATTTTCCTTTCCTTTTTTATTTTCTTCTTTGGTTGTGTATATCCAAGATGTCTTTGTGACATCTTGTAGGCGCAAAGGCTGGGTGTAATTGATATCTTTGCGATATTAATACATTTACCTTTTAAGAAAAGTAGCATTTTTCTAGGGATTTGTTTAGTTAAAAGTTAACCATTGCAATTTCATGTACTTCGTTTGTATACAACAACTAGGCCAAGGCCGCTTTCGAATCCTCACTTTATCAATACTTCATATATATATTTGCAATATTCAGATTGCATTATCATATTCTTGCTTGTTCTTCGATTGCATGCAAGAATGGACCTTCGTGGTCAGGCTGATTGTGCTTCTAGCATCGTCAGTAATTGCTACCTCTTGAGCATGCGTTGTTTTTCCCTTGAAGAGGAAATGGTGATGCAGCAAAGTGGCGTAAGTATTTCCCTCAGTTTTTGAGAACCAAGGTATCAATCCAGTAGGAGACTACACGCAAATCCCTAGTACATGCACAAACAATTAAGAACCTTGCAACCAACGCGATAAAATGGTTGTCAATCCCTTCACGGCCACTTGCAAAATAAACTAAGGAAGATTAATATGATGGAAAATAGACCCGGGGCCATAGGTTTCACTAGTGGCTTCTCTCAAGATAGCAAATCTTTCGGTGTGTGAACAAATTACTGTCGAGCAATTGATAGAAAAGCGCATAGTTATGAGAATATCTAGGCATGATCATGTATATAGGCATCACGTCCGTGACAAGTAGACCGAAACGATTCTCCATCTACTACTATTACTCCACACATCGACCGCTATCCAGCATGCATCTAGAGTATTAAGTTCATAAGAACAGAGTAACGCATTAAGCAAGATGACATGATGTAGAGGGATAAACTCATGGAATATGACATAAACCCCATCTTTTTATCCTCGATGGAAACAATACAATGCGTGCCTTCATGCCCCTGCTGTCACTGGGAAAGGACACCGCAGGATTGAACCCAAAGCTAAGCACTTCTCCCATTGCAAGAAAGATCAATCTAGTAGGCCAAACCAAAATGATAATTCAAAGAGACTTGCAAAGATATTAAATCATATATATAAGAATTCAGAGAAGAACCAAATATTGTTCATAGATAATCTTGATCATAAACCCACAATTCATCGAATCTCGACAAACACACCGCAAAAAGTATTACATCGAATAAATCTCCAAGAAGATCGAGGAGAACTTTGTATTGAGATCCAAAGAGAGAGAAGAAGCCATCTATCTAATAACTATGGACCCGAAGGTCTGGGGTAAACTACTCATACATCATCGGAGAGGCTATGGTGTTGATGTAGAAGCCCTCTGTGATTGATTCCCCCTCCGACGGAGCTCCCGAAAAGGCCCCAAGATGGGATCTCACGGGTACAGAAGGTTGCGGCGGTGGAAATAGGGTTTCGTGGTGCTCTCGGATGTTTTCATGGTATATGAGTATATATAGGAGGAAGAGGTGCGTCGGCCGAGCTACGAGGGGCCCACGAGGTGGGGGGGGGGGGCGCCTACCCCCCTGGGCGCGCCCTCCTGCCTCGTGGCCACCTCGTGGCTTCCCAGATGTGTACTCCAAGTCTCATGGATTGCGTTTGTTCCAAAAACAGTCCTCGCGAAGGTTTCATTCCGTTTGAACTCTGTTTGATATTCCTTTTCTACGAAACACTGAAATAGGCAAAAAAAACAGCAATTTGCACTAGGCCTTTGGTTAGTAGGTTAGTCCCAAAAATAATATAAAAGTGCATATTAAAGCCCATTAAACATCCAAAACAGATAATATAATAGTATGGAACAATAAAAAATTATAGATACGTTGGAGACATATCAAGCAACCCCAAGCTTAATTCCTGCTCGTCCCCGAGTAGGTAAATGATAAAAACAGAATTTTTGATGTGGGATGCTACCTAACATAATTCTCCATGTAATTCTCTTCATTGTGGCATGAATGTTCACATCCGAAAGATTCAAGACAAAAGTTTAATATTGACATAAGAATAATAATACTTCAAGCATACTAACAAAGCAATTATGTCTTCTCAAAATAACATGGCCAAAGAAAGTTCATCCCTACAAAATCATATAGTTTGTCTATGCTCCATATTCGTGACACAAAATACCCAAATCATGCAAAACCCCGGTTTCAACCAAGCAATTGTTTCATACTTTAATTTTTTCAAAAAAAAATCAACTTTCATGCAATCCATGAGCGTGAGCCATGGATATAGCACTATAGGTGGAATAGAGTTATGGTTGTGGAGAAGACAAAAATAGGAAGATGGTCTCACATCAACTAGGCGTATCAATGGGCTATGGAGATGCCCATCAATAGATATCAATGTGAGTGAGTAGGGATTGCCATGCAACGGATGCACTAGAGCTATAAATGTATGAAAGCTCAACCAAAGAAACTAAGTGTGTGTGCATCCAACTTGCTTGCTCACGAAGAACTAGGGCATTTGAGGAAGCCCATCGTTGGAATATACAAGCCAAGTTCTATAATGAAAATTCCCACTAGTATATGAAAGTGACAAAACAAGAGACTCTCTATCATGAAGATCATGGTGCTACTTTGAAGCACAAGTGTGGAAAAAAAGATAGTAGCATTGTCCCTTTTTCTTTTTTTCTCTTTTTTTGGGCCTTCCTTTTTTTTGCCTTTTTTAGCCTTTTTCGGGACAATGCTCTAATAATGATGATGATCACACTTCTATTTATTTACAACTCAAAGATTACAACTCGATAGTAGAACAAAATATGACTCTATATGGATGCCTCCAGCGGTGTACCGGGATGGGCAATGAATCAAGAGTGACATGTATGAAAAATTATGCACAGTGGCCTTGCCACAAATACGATGTCAACTACATGATCATGCAAGGCAATATGACAATGATGAAACGTGTCATAATAAACGGAGCAGTGGAAAGTTGCATGGCAATATATCTCGAAATGGCTATGGAAATGTCATAATAGGTAGGTATGGTGGCTTTTTTGAGGAAGATATATGGTGGGTGTATGGTACCTGCGAAAGTTGCGCGGTACAAGAGAGGCTAGCAATGGCGGAAGAGTGAGAGTGCGTATATTCCATGGACTCAACATTAGTCATAAAGAACTCACATACTTATTGCAAAAATCTACAAGTCATCAAAACAAAGTACTACATGCAAGCTCCTTGGGGAAGGGTTGTTAGGAGTTAACCATCGCGCGATCCCGACCTCCACACAAAGGATGACAATCAAAGAAATACATCATGCTTCAAATTTGTCACACAACGGTTACCATATGTGCATGCTACGGGACTTGCAAACCTCAACACAAGTATTTCTCAAATTTGCAACTAATCTACTAGCATGACTCTAATATCACCATCCTCATATCTCAAAACAATCATCAAGCATCAAATTTCTCATAGTATTCAATGCACTTTATATGAAAGTTTTTATTATACCCATCTTAGATGCCTATCATATTAGGACCAATTTTATAGACAAACCAAACTACCATGCTGTTATAAAGGACTCTCAAAATAATATAAGTGAAGCATGAGAGATCAATAATTTCTATAAAATAAAACCACCACCGTGCTCTAAAAAGATATAAGTGAAGCACTAGAGCAAAATTATCTAGCTCAAAAGATATAAGTGAAGCACATAGAGTATTCTAATAAATTCCGAGTCATGTGTGTCTCTCCCAAAATGTGTGTACAACAAGCATGATTGTGGTAAACTAAAAAGCAAAGACTCAAATCATACAAGACGCTCCAAGCAAAACACATATCATGTGGTGAATAAAAATATAGTCTCAAGTAAAGTTACCGATAGACGAAGACGAAAGAGGGGATGCCTTCCCGGGGCATCCCCAAGATTATGCTTTTGGTTGTCCTTGAATTTTACCTTGGGGTGACTTGGGAATCCCCAAGCTTTGGCTCTTGCCACTCTTTATTCCATAATCCATCAAATCCTTACCCAAAAACTTGAAAACTTCACAACACAAAACTTAACAGAAAATCTCGTGAGCTCGTTAGTATAAGAAAACAAACCACCACTTTAAAGTACTGTATTGAACTCATTCTTTGTTTATATTGGTGTTAAACCTACTTTATTCCAACTTGTCTATGGTTCATACCCGCCGATACTACTCATTGATTCATCAAAATAAGCAAACAACACACGAAAAATAGAATCTGTCAAAAACAAAACAGTTTGTAGCAATCTGTAACTTTCGAATACTTCTGTAACTCTAACAATTCTAAAATAAATTGGTGGACGTTAGGAATTTGTCTATTAATCATCTGCAAAAATAATCAACTTGAAAGCACTCTCCAATAAAAAAATGGCTGCTAATTTCGTGAGCGTAAAAGTTTCTATTTTATACAGCAAGATCGCAAAGACTTCACCCAAGTCTTCTCAAAGGTACTACTTGGCACAAACACTAATTAAAACACAAAACCCTATCTAACTAGAGGCTAGATGAATTATTTATTACTAAACATAAGTAAAAGTAAGAAACAAAAATAAAATTGGTTGCCTCCCAACAAGCTCTTTCTTTATAGCCATTAAGATAGGCTTGAGAGTTCAATGATGCTCACATGAAAGACAAGACATGAAGCACAAAAAGAGCATCATATAGCATGTGAAAATCACATCTAATTCTAACATACTTCCTATACATATGCATTTTATATAAAAACAAATTAGAAAGACAAGCAAGATCTAGCATATGCAAGGAAGGAGAAAGAAACAATAGCAATCTCAATATGAAGAAAGGTAATTTAGTAACATGAAGATTTCCACAACCATATTTTCCTCTCTCATAATAATTGCATGTAGGATCAGAAGCAAATTCAACAATATAGCTATCACAAAACATATTCTCAACACGATCCACATGCATACGAAGTTGACACTCTTCCAAAATAGTGGGATCAACATTAACTAAAGTCATGACCTCTCCAAACCCACTTTTATCAAAAAATTCATACGATTGAACACTCTCCAAATATGTGGGATCTAAAGTTGACAATCTTCCAAACCCACTTTCAATATTATTGCAAACACTATTTTCAGTCTCATATTCATCATGGTGCTTAAATAAATTTTCAAGATCATAAGAAGAATCACCCCAATCATGATCATTGCAACAAGTAGTAGACATAGCAAAACTAGCATCCCCAAGCTTAGGGTTTTGCATATCATTAACACAATTGACATTATAGATTTATAATAACATTATTGCAATCATGCTTTTCATCGAAGGAACTATCAAGTATGGGTGCAATAGCAATGATCTCATGTTTAACATAAGGAACTATAGCAAATTCATCTTCATAAATATTGGCATCGTTGCCACAAGAATAGCAAGCGTCATGTTCATCAAGGGATATTCCAATCAAATCATCGGAATCATAATTATCTATAGATTCATGCATATCATTATTTTCTTCCAAAGTAGCGGTCATTCTTTCAATAAATTCTTTGACATAGACATTACGAGCATAGTTTTCATAGCAATATTTAAGTATGTCAAAATTTTCAGATTCGTAGAGAGTAATATCATACTTTTCAACCAAAGAAGCAACTTCATAAGCACCCTTCAAAGCAACAAATTCTTCAATTTGTTTGATATCGTAGTAACTATAAACACCCTTTGCATAAGAAGATAAGATTTCATTAACATTAAACTCACATAGGTAGGGGAGGTGTTTTTTAGGGTTCTTAGAGCAACAAGTAAAATCATAAATTTCACAAAGATTCCAAGCATAACACAACAATCTGTTTATTTGATCCCATAAGAGTCTCCCTTTTTTAGACAAACGGTGACGCACAAAATGAGCATGCTCATCTAAAGATTTCCCATCAACTAGGCTAGTTGGGGTTTCAGCACGAGCGCATAAGGATCGAAGATGATCCAAGTAGAACACTTTAAGTGGATCCATATCAATAGATTTTTAACAAGCAAAGATGTAATGACCAGGATGAGACTATATCTCCTACGTGTCGAGGCACGACTTAAAGATATAAGCCCATTCTGGAATGATCTCAAGTTTGGTATCTTTGCACGACTCATGTAAAAGAGGGATTAAATTGCAAAAGGAGATAGTTGGCTTACACTCGCCACTTCACACAATACATTACATAAGCAAATCATCATTCAAAACATCACAACCCGACTACGAGTGAAGATCCAAAAGAAAGATACCAAAACAACATAAAGCCACAGGTCCGAATCGCCCCTAGTAGAAACCACTACTGATCGTCGAAAACGTCACAAGCATACGACCACTCTCTTCATCGAGCTCCCAGTGAAGTACTTGAACCAGCTCCTGCGTTAAACTCGACTGAACCTGCATCTGGTGTTGTAGTATCTGTGAGCCACAAGGACTCAGCAATCCCATAACCATGGGTATCAAGACTAGCAAAGCTTTATGGGTAGGAAGAGGCAAAGTGGTGAGGTTGCAGCAGCGGCTAAGCATAATATGGTGGCTAACTTACGAGTACAAGAATAAGATGAGCATCTACGCAAACGGTCGCAAAAGTAGTGATCGCTAAAGATCCTGAACTACATACGAATCAAACATAACCCCACCGTGTTCTCTTCTCAAAGTGAAAAGAGACAGTCACGGTTACTCACACAGTTGTGTGTTTTACTTCGGATCCTCTGTCAAGTTTTCTACAACCGGACATTAACAAATTCCAATCTGCCACGTAACCGCGGGCACGGCTTTCGAAAGATCATAACCCTGCAGGGGTGTCCCAACTTAGCCCATCACAAGCTCTCACGATTAGCTGAAGTGATAAATATAATATCATCACCCCTTATCTTAGGGAAAACCGATCAGGCTCGGCATCCCGGTGCACAAGACATTTCGACAATGGTAAAACAAGTCCAGCAAGACCTCCCGGTGTGTCGACACCCTGATAGTAGCCACGCGTATCTCGTCTCAGGCCACGACCCGATGGGCGATTCTACATGTTTATATCAATCCTCGAGTTTCCTCGCGGTGACCCGGCAGAACCCCCGTTTGGGACCAACACCATCAGCACTGGCCCCCCTGTTGTGTAGAATTAAGAACCCGGGGACGCGACCCCCTATGCAAATTTAATTATTTAATTAAGTTGTTATTATGAGCAAATTAAAACCAATGTTGGGCCTTGCTGGAGGAGTTTTATTCAAAGTCGAACTGTCAAGGGGTCCCCATCCACCCATCGTGTAAGGAACGCAAAATCAAGGAACATAATGCTGGTTTATCGGCGCCTAAGGTGGCATGAGCGGAACAAAACACCGAGCAAAAGGCCAAGCCTTCCACCCATGCCCAGTATATAGGTGTGTTAATAATAATAATAATAGATATTGTGATATTCCAACAACAAGTTCCCTCCTGGAACGATCTTCATCTTCACCTGCAACTAACAACGCTATAAGAGGGGCTGAGCAAGCGGGTAACATAGCCAAACAGTGGTTTTGCTAGGAAGGTTTCAAGGTTAGAGGTTTCATGGCAACAAGGAGAGGCTGACATAAAAGATGGGTAGCGCGACATGTAACGATAGCATCGAGACAACTAAGCATGGCAATGGTAGTAAAGGTATCCAAGGGTATGATCATCTTGCCTGGGATTCCGCAAGGGAGAAGAACGGATCCATGAAGAAGACGGAGCAACATAGTCGAGCGAATCCTCACAACTCAGGAAGGAAACCGAAGCTAACAAGAGAAGCAACCGGAAAGAAGCAAACAACACGGTAAACACTCAATCATAAGCATGGCATACGATGCACATCCAAGTATGATGCATGTCCGGTTTAATTATGCATGGCATGGCAAAGTGCACAAACAAGTACTACAAGTTAAGTGGAGCTCAATATGCAACGAGTTGCATATTGACGAAACACCACATTTAATTATTTAATTGACTCTCGTTTATTTACAAGACAAGATTAAATGTTTTTAACATAGCAAGAGGTGAAGCATAATAAAACTACACTATTTAGGCATTTTAAATGAGGCCGGAAAATAACAACAACAATTCCGGGAAATCCCCATGAGCATGTTTAGTAATTATAAGCAAACAACAATTCACACATTTAATGTTGTTAACATGATGCGAATGACATGATCAAGTTTTATGCAATTTTATTAAAAGTTGACAAGAAGAAGATATGAAGTATTGTCACCGTGGTGAAAGTAAAGGGTGCCACGGCAACGATCCAAAAATGATGCGACGCAACATCTCGGTTCCGATTACTCGTTGAGAGTCCGGAGCAAAAGAAAGATGGCGTGAGCGAGCGAAACAAGATGAAAGGTGGGGTGATCCCATCACCGGGTTCCCACGGGTCAGCGACGAGGCCACCGAGGAGCATGACAAAAGTCAAAACGGGAACAGTGCACACGAGGGGAACATTTCATACAACCACAAGCATTCATCCACGGTACATCGTCTCGAATGTTATACCTTCGGACGTTCGTTTCTTGGAGGGGTTCGAGTCGTCGAGGGACGTAGTGGAAGTAGTGGTACACGGGTCGTAGAGGAAGTAGTCGTTCCGTAGAGGTACTCGTTATGTAGCCGTTCATGTCATCGGTAGAGGTACTTGGCGTTCACGTGGCGGTAGTGGAAGTAGTTGTACACGGTCATCGAGGAAGTAGTGGTACACGGCGACGGTAGACGTTCACGTTATGTAGATGTACACATTTTCCGTAGAGGTACTTGAGGGTCTTCGGACTTGCCGGTCTTGACAAAATGAAGGGGTACTTGGTGTTTCATCGTGTAGTCGAACTTGACGAATCCGGAAGGGGAACTTGGCGCCCACGGGTGTTGCAACTGCAGTGTCCACAACAACAGGAAAAAACGGCAGCAAGGTGCACCGAAGGCGGCCGGCGAGCTGCTCATGCCCGAGACCGGTCGGGGAGGACGGGACGCGAGGGGGGAAGGAGCCCAGCTGCTGGAACGGCGTCGAGGGAGGCCGAAGGAGTCGTCCTGCTCCTCGATCCCGCCTGGATCGAGCGAGACAGGGGCTTGGGGCGTGGAGGATCTGCTCGAGGGCGCGGGCTCCATGGCGCTGGGCTCGAGGCCTGAGGACGGGGCCGCAGGGAGCTCCTTGGCGAGGGGAATGGAGGCGCTGTGGCGGCCAGAGGAGGCAGGGGCGCGCTGGCGCTGCGTCATGGGTGGACGGGGCGCTCGGGGCTGCGGCCCTGGCGACGGAGGAGGCGTCGGTGCCTGGGGCTCCTGGCCGGCGCTAGAGAAGCACGGAGGCGGGAGGCCTCAGGAGCGGAGGGACGCGGCTTGGGGCGGCCGGCTCGCGGGCGCCAGGCGCGGGCGACGCTGGAGAAGAGTGAGGAGAAGAGGGCCAGCGAGCGAGGAGATGGGGGTCGGGCGAGCGAGGGGATCGAGAGGGAATCGGGCACTGGGGCGAGCGATCGATGCTGCGACGCTGGGAGGGAATCGGAGGAGCGATGGGGAGGCTCGGTGAGCGAGCGGTCGATCTAGGGTTAGGCGACCTGGGCCTTGGGCGGAAGATGGGCCAGGGAGGCCGAGGGGGCCTGCAGCTGGAGGATGGGCCTCTCTCTTTTTTTAACTACTGCTGTTTTTCCCCAAAAAAATAGAAAACAACAAAGGAGAAAGAAAAGGAAGGAGGTGTTCTGAATAGGATTAAGGCATAGGGTAAAATTCCCTGGACTCGCAAAAATGTCCACGGTCCACGAAAAATAGGAGAGGCAAGAATGCAAGAGATAAAATCGAACTTATTTGAATTGAATTCAAATGATTTGAATAAGGGCATGACTAGAAAGTGTCCAAAAGTGTTGAGGTTTATAATGCCCCGGATGTAATACTTTCCCTTTTGGGCATATAATATATCTCCGGCTTCATCTATTCCATTTCGGGTTCTTTGTCTTTCGGGTTTTCGTCGTTTTGTTGTGTGCGTGTGTGGCATTCATTCATATCATGTAGACATGTGCATCGCATTGCATTTGTGTTGTCGGTTGCATCCGGTTCCACGCGTTCCTTCCCGTTGCCCGTTTCGCGTTCCAGAGCTCCCTCACGTGTTCGTGGCATCCCGTAGGCCTACTTTGTTGTTTGGTCGTGTAACGTTACCGGTGTGGCGCGAGACTTGTCGTGTGTTGTTGTTTTGTGGTGTGTAACCCGCCTGTCAAATCTCGTCGCGTTTCGAGTCCGTTTGCTATCCCAACAGTTTTTCGTGTGGGCTCAAAGTTCCTCCACTTTGTGGCCCTAAAACACCCCTACAATAGCCCACTTCCTTCCTCTTGGCCCATCCTAACTCCCCTCGCGACCGGATCCGTCGGATCGCGATCGGAGGGCTCAAAAACACCCAAATCCCTCAAACCCTAGCTCCTACCATATAAATAGACCCCCTATGTCCATTTTTGGGCATCCCTAACTTCTTCCCCCAAATCTCCCCTCAATTTGTGCTCCACCAGATCCAAAACAGATTTTTTTTCCTGTTCCTCCTCGAACTTCGAGCCGCTCCATCGAATCAGCCGAGCCGCCGCCCTTTTGATTCTCTCCTCGAAGCATCGCCAGGGTCAACGCCCCTTCGCGCCTCGCTCCACTGGGATCGGGAGATCGATCCGATCTGGATCCTCCCTCCTAGACCACATCGCCCCGCACCGGCCCGCCTCGGCTCTCCATCACCGCTTCGCCGACCGCCTGGACCACATCGCCACCGGCCCGAGCTGCAGCCGCGCTGGGCCTCCCTCCACTGCCAGAGCCCAGCCGCCTGGCTCCTCGCTCCTCCGGGCCATCGCCTCGCCACCGCCCGAGGCCCATCAGGGCGAGGCCCTTCTCCCGCACCGCCTCTCCAGATCCGCCAGGCCAGGCCGGCCCGTCCCCTCCAGGCCGCCAGCGTCGCCGCTTCAGGCCACGTGGGCCGAGGCGACCTCCCGCCGCCTCCGCGGGCCCTCTCCTCCGCGGGCCGCACCAGATCCAGCCCATCAGCGTTGACTTCGTCCAGTTCCAGATCTGAGGTTGCTTTATAAAAAAAACTCCTAAGTCCCCTGTTTGTTTTGTTCTCTGATGCATATTTCAAACTGCAATAACTTTGTGTGTGTTGCTCCGAATTGAGTGAATGAGGTGTCCAGACGTTCGTGGTGATTAGCACTACGTTTCATCTCATTGTGCCATGCATGTTAGAGATCATTTAGGTGCTTATTTTTCTGTTGCAAGAGTGCATCGTGATATAAACTGCTGCTATGTGATGTTTTTATGCCATCTTTGCATAGTGATATCTTTTAGCTCGTTTGTCCGAATGATGCAAATGACATGACCACGTGATCGTCTTGCCATGCTCTACATGTTGTTTGTGTTAGGTTGCATGATAGATTTATTCTTGCCATGTATATCTTCGTTGCAAAGTGCCATGTGGCTGTGATGTTGTTTCACTTGTTATGAAATGCCATCTTGTTGAGCTCATTGCTATCGTTGTGGTTATCTCCATGATGCATGCTTGTGTGTTTCGGAATCACCTTCATGTGTACTTTGATGTGGTGCTTACCACTTGCCATGTTTAGTTTCGAGGTGACTTAAACTTGCTCTTTTAGATGCCATGATGAAACTGCTGTTTTAACTCTTAGTGGATTTTCACTAAGTCTGAAATCTGTAACGTTCCGATGCCATGTTTGCTTGCTGCTCTAGGACAAACCATGATAGTTTTGGGGTGGATCTTGATGGTTCCTTGTAGTAGATATTGTTGGCTTTCCATTCATGTACTCACATGCTTATTTAAGTGGTTGTAGCATGTTTAACTTTTGCTCCAAATTTTCAATAAAATTCTGGTCTCAGAATTTTATTGTCAAGTTCAATATGTCCAAGCTTGTTGCTATTGATCCGTGGCTCCTTTGGGGGTGCACCTTTGGACTTATTTGCTGTAGGATATGTCTAGTTTGTGTTCATGCTCTTTGCCATGTTGTTTGAGTGCTGTAGCTTATTTTTCTAGTGCTCCGAAGTTGCTATGTTGCTGTAATTTTCAGCTTTCGCTCGTTTCTTGTTTCGGGCATAACTTTTAGCCCGTAGCTCCGTTTTCAGCGAGTCTTATATGAAACTTGATTGATTTTCTGTGTAGATTCATAATCTCATATTGTTATCATGTTTTGAGGTGATTTGCTTCAGTGCTATTTTCCGTGCTCCGTGTGCTCTCTTAGTGCATCCATCATGCATCCATCATTTTGAGTGCGCATTGCATCTTGTTGATTCGTGCCTTGTGTGATTGAATTGTTTAGAGCCGGAAGCTGAGACCGAGTACGAGTACGAGCACGAGGTTACCAACGAGGTTGAGCACGAGGACCCTTCTTACGATCCGAACGACTACACTTCAGGCAAGATGACCGAACCCAGATAACATTACTATCTTTGCCTATTGCTAGTAGTTCCGCTCTATAGTTTTGCCTCGATGCCCATGTCTTTCATGTCAGCCTCCTACTTGTAACCATTACCATGTTTAACCACCCTACCTATGCAAACCGTTGCTTGGCTAAGTACGCTTCGCTCAGCCCTTCTTATAGCATTGCTAGTTGCAGGTGAAGATCGAAGATGCTTGCTTCATGTTGAAGTTTTGTTGGGTTATATCACACTATATAAATGCTTAAAATGAAATCATCTATATATTGGCAAGGGTGGAAGGCTAAGCCTTTTGCTTGGTGATTTGTTCCACTCATGCCGTTAGGAACCGTATAAACCGGTGTTATGTTCCTTGATTATGCGTTCCTAACACGGTTGGGGTGTATGGGACCCCCTCGATAAACCGCTAAGTGCTAAGTCTTTTCCAGCAAGTCCCAACATTGGTACTATTTGCCTAATAACTAAATAACTTGCATAGGGAGTAATTAACCCGAGTTCTTAATCAACAACCCCGGGCCAGTGCTCCACATGAGTGTTGGTCCGAAACGGGGGTCCTGCGGGGTCACCACGAGGAAACTCGAGGATTGATATAAACCTGTAGCATCGCCCATCCGGTCGTGGCCTGAGACTAGATACGCGCGGCTATTGTCAGGGTGTCGGCACGCCGGGAGGATTTGCTGGATTAGCCTTACCTTAGTTCGGAGTATCTTGAGCACGGGATTCCGAGAATACTCGGGTCTTCCCACTTTGGAGTTGCGACTCCGCGGATCGTGGGCTTGTAATGGGTCAAGTTGGAACACCCCTACAGGGTTATGAACTTTCGAAAGCCGTGCCCGCGGTTATGTGGCAGATGGGAGCTTGTTAATATCCGGTTGTAGAAAACTTGACACATTGTTCTACTACACTACCAGCGTGTGTATAGTGACTGTCAATTTCCGAATAGGGATTCGGGAGTTGAACACGGTGGGGTTATGTTTGTTGAGCTTTAGCTAGGATCACTCCGTGATCATCTCTCGACCGAGGCACTTCTCTTCTCGCACTCTCTGACGTAAGCTAGGTTCTAGTTGCTGCTGCAGACACTTATTCTTTTCTTCAGCCTTATCCTCTCCCAAGGTTTAAATAGTCTTGTTACCCGGGAACGGGATTGCTGAGTCCTATGTGGCTCACAGTTACTTCACCACACCAGATGCAGGTCTAGTGGTGAGCTATCCAGGTGATGGCACCGAGCTAGACTGGGAGTACGACGAGGAGCGTAGTCGTTACTATGTTCGTTATCCTGATGATCAGTAGTGGAGACTTCTACTAGGATTCGATCCGACCTGTGGATTTAAATTATGTTTGGTATCTTATCATTTGGATTTTACCCTTAGAGGGCTGTGATGTTTTATTGTATGATGATTGAGACATGTATTGTATTTGTGTGACGTGGTGAGTGTAAGCCAACTATATTTATGTTTTCCATCCCCCTTTTTACATGAGTTGTGCAAAGATACCAGACTTGCGATCATTCCAGCATGGGGTTATGTCTCTAAGTCGTGCCTCGACACATAGGAGATATAGCTCCATCCTAGGCATTACAAGTTGGTATTCAGAGCCTTCTCCGACCTAGGAGCCCCCACTGATTGATCGAATCGTTGACGGTCGAGTCTAGGCACACACTGAAAACATTTTGAGTCCTATATTATATCGGAGAGTAGGATTTCTTTGCTTCTCATCCCCTTTCTCTCTGGTGAGGACTCCTGACGTCTACTCTTGTCTCTTCTACTTTCAAAAATTGCACCAAATTTTTTTTTAGGAATCTCGCGAGTATTCTGGGATTGTTTCGAATTTCGATGTTCTTGTGACGAGAATATTGTTCTCGATGCCTCCTGACATTAGGGGTTGTGGCAGTGTCCCGGGGAGTTGAGCTTTGGGGTATTTTCGTCACAAGCATATCGCGGCAGTACTAAATACTTAAGACGGCCGACATCGAAAATCTCTCCTATACGGCCAGTGGCAAGATAACCCCGACATCACCCAGTACTGGGGAGGTAGTTCGGGAGTATTTCCATAGCTTGTTATAGTGGATGCTTTTCGAAAGTCCGAGGTAGACAGTTTCCGAGAAAGACTGGTTATGTGTTGAAGGATGGATACACCTGGATGTAGGTTTAGAGTTGATTGCGCGGTGCTTCCCGTGTATCCCCAACACCTGATTGCATATCTGGAATCTTTCGGAAATTAATAGGTGGGTTTATCCAGTAGATCGTAGGCATTCTTCCAACGAATGCAGGTTAGCGAGTTCGGGGTTCTACATTGAGTGAAGTGGTATTATGACCGATGTTCCGATCGGGAGTTGCATCTTAAAGGGTCCTTGGCTATGCTGATCCGGGGATTGCAAAACCCTTTCGTAACGCGTTCATATGCTTTCAGCACGAAGATGTTAGGACGAAGCTCCTATCTTGTGTTTGTTCCCGTCTGTACCTTGTTGTTTTTCTTATTTTACCTTTTGTCCCCTATGTGGCTTCTCGTGAAGATTGATGTTATCATTTAACTGAGAATTTCATTCGTTCCTCTTGTTCGAATGATTTCATTCGTTCCTATTGTTCGAATGATTATTGTGAAGACTTGTTGCAATTCATTCCATTGATTCAGCTTATACCTTCTATCAATCAATTGCTGATTCGTGGTCATCTCTTTCAGGATGGCTCCGAAAAGGGTTCCCAACGCTAACCCAGAGGGTGAAGAGGTCCCAGAACGCCCTCCTTCCCCTCCTCCTCCGTCTGAGGCTTGGAGAGTGATTATGCAGACTACAGCTCAGAACACCCAAATGTTGATGCAGATGATGCAACAGATGCAAGCTAATCAAGCTAATCAGGGTGTTCCAGGGAATCAAGGCAACTTCTTCAACCAGCAGCACCATGCTACTCTCAACCAGTTCTTGGCCAATAATCCAAAAGCTTTCAGTTACTGTGTCGACCCTCTTGATGCTGAAGATTGGTTAACCGACATAAAGAAGCATTTTGAGTGCAGTAACGTGAAGGAAGAGGATTATGTGAAGTTTGCAGCCTTCCAACTCAAAGATCAAGTAGCTGACTGGTGGCAGCAGTACAAAGACTCCAGGCCAGGTCGTGTGATCTCTTGGGAGGATTTCTGCAAGGACTTTCGCTCTCACCATATTCCAACAAGTGTCATCGAGGGTATGCGTGGGCAATTCCGCAACCTGAAGCAGGGCTCTATGACAGTCTATCAGTATAATGTCAAGTTCCAAAACCTCGCCCGCTATGCTAAGCAAGACATTCCTGATGCTAAGAGCAAAATCTACCAGTTCCGTGGAGGCCTGAAAGATGAACTTCAACTTGCTCTCACCTTGTTCGAGCCCGATGAATTCGACAAATTCTATAACATGGCTTTGAAACAAGAGGCGGCTCAGCTTAAGATGGAGGCTTCTAAAAAGAGAATTCGAGATGCCGTTCACTCTTCCTCATCGTCTCAGTTGGCTGCGAAACAACATAAATTTTGGCTTCCTCCTCCTCCAGTGATTCGAGCTCCTTACAACAACTCCAACAACCCCAACAACTCCAACAACAAGAACTCTAGTGGACGTGGTTTCTCCCATCCACCCAACTCCAACAAGCAGTCCAAGCAACAGTTCCAAGCTCCAAGACCGAGTGTTCCTCCTGCCCGTCCGCTTTCTAAGGTTACTTGCTACAAGTGTGGCCAGAAGGGTCATTATTCCAACAAGTGCAACAACCCAAGGCGCCTTCCGCCTCCTCCACCTGTCGGTACCGCTATGGTCAAGCATGATCCAAAGGCAGCAAGGGTCAATCTGATGAGTGCAGCGCAAGCGGAGAATTCTTCTGATGTCATTTTGGGTAACCTTCCAGTGAACTCTTTTCCTGCTAAAGTGTTATTTGATTCGGGTGCTTCATGCTCTTTCATGTCATATCCATTTGCATCCAAGCACGATATTGTCACCAAAAATCTGCCAAGGGAGTTAACAGTTATTTCTCCGGGGAGACGAATGCACTCCAGTGTTTATGCTCCGGATGTTTCTATTCGCATGGGTGATTATCAATTTTTGGCTTCTCCAGTGGTTCTTGGTAATTCCGACATCGACCTCATCCTCGGGATGGATTGGCTTTCTCAACATGATGCTCACATTGATTGTGCTCAAAAGGAAGTCAAGATGACTCATCCTGATGAAGATGTGATTATCTTTGCCTCCAGGGATAACACTATCAGGCTTTTCTCTCTCAATGATAAGGGCGAAATTAATGCCATATCTCAAATTCCGGTGGTGAACGAATATCAAGACGTCTTTCCTGAAGAACTTACAGGCATGCCTCCACACCGTCAGGTGGAATTCGTCATTGAACTCGAGCCAGGTACTGAGCCAGCATGCCGGCGTCCGTACAAGCTCTCTCCGAATGAATTGAAGGAATTGAAGAAGCAGCTTGATAAACAGGAGAGTATGGGTCTCATCAGGCCTAGTACGTCTCCTTGGGGCTGTGGTGTCTTATTTGTCAAGAAGAAAGATGGCACGGAGCGTCTCTGTGTTGACTACCGGCCATTGAACAAGAAGACAATAAAGAACAAGTATCCGCTCCCCAACATCAACGAACTCTTCGAGCAGCTCAAAGGAGCTAAAGTGTTCTCTAAGCTCGACCTCCAAATGGGCTATCACCAAATTCGCATTCGCGAGGAAGACATTCCCAAGACGGCCTTCAGAACGAGCTACGGTTCATACGAGTATACCGTCATGTCTTTTGGTCTCGCCAATGCTCCTCCTACCTTTTCGAGGATGATGCACTACATCTTCAACCCCTATACTGGCGAGTTTGTAATTGTGTATCTGGATGATATTCTGGTGTTTTCCAAGAATGAAGAAGATCACGAAAAGCACTTACGTCTGGTTCTTGATCGACTCCGAGAGCATAAATTATATGCCAAGTTCTCCAAGTGCGAGTTTTGGCTCGATAAGGTTTTGTACCTGGGCCACATCATCTCAGCTGACGGTATTGCGGTTAATCCCGAGAAAGTTGAAGCAATTGTCAACTGGGAAGCTCCTCAGAATGTCAAGCAACTCCGAAGTTTTCTAGGTCTTGCCAGCTATTGCAGAAGGTTCATTGAGAACTTCTCCAAGATTGCCAAGCCTCTTTCCAACTTGCTTCAGAAGAATGTCAAATACTTTTGGTCTCCAGAGTGTGAAGTGGCATTCAAAACCCTCAAAGAAAAGCTTGTCTCTGCTCCAGTTCTGACTCCTCCAGATGAGTCCAAGCCCTATGAAGTATTCTGTGATGCTTCTCTTCAAGGACTTGGTGGTGTGCTTATGCAAGATAAGAGAATTGTGGCATACACTTCTCGTCAGCTCAAGCCAAGTGAGAAGAACTATCCCACACATGATCTCGAGCTAACAGCTGTGGTACATGCTTTGATTACGTGGAGACATCTGTTGTTGGGCAGAAAAGTCGACATCTTCACTGATCACAAGAGCTTGAAGTACATCTTCACACAGCCGCATCTGAACCTCCGCCAGACTCGTTGGGTTGAAATGATCCAAGAGTATGATCCCAGCATTGAATACACTCCTGGCAAGGCGAATGTGAATGCAGATGCTTTGAGCAGAAAGGCATATTGCAACAGCCTTCTTATCAAGTCGTGCCAGCCTGAGCTTTGTAAAGCATTCAGGAAGCTCAACCTCCAAGTTGTTCCGCAGGGTTTTCTTACAAATCTTCAAATTGCTCGTACCTTGGAAGATCAGGTCCGTGAGGCCCAACTCAGGGATACCATGGTGAAGAAGGTGAAACATGGTATTGCAAAGGGCAATCCAAAATACAAGTGCTTTCGTGTTGATGAGAGAGATACCTTGTTCTTCGAGGACAGACTCGTTGTTCCCAAAGGTGATCTCAGGAAGCTCATAATGTAAGAAACACATGATTCTCTCCTTTCCATTCATCCTGGCAGTTCCAAGATGTACCAAGACCTCAAGCAGTCTTACTGGTGGACACGCATGAAAAGGGAGATTGCTTAATTCGTGAATGAATGTGATGTTTGCAGAAGAGTGAAAGCAGAACATCAACGTCCAGCCGGTCTTCTCCAACCTCTTCCTATTCCCGAGTGGAAGTTCGACCACATTGAAATGGACTTCGTCACTGGCTTTCCTAAGTCCAAGAGAGGGAATGATTCTATCTTCGTGGTGATTGACAAGCTTACCAAAGTCGCTCACTTCCTTCCAGTCAAAGAATCAATCAATGCAGCTCAATTGGCAGAGCTGTACACTTCCAGAATTGTGTCCTTACATGACATTCCTCAAGTTATATCCTCAGACTGTGGAAGTTTGTTCACTTCAAGGTTCTGGGACTCCTTTCAGTCCGCCATGGGCACTAAGATCAGGTTCAGCACTGCTTTTCACCCTCAGACTAGTGGTCAAGTCGAGCGAGTGAATCAGATTCTAGAAGACATGCTCAGAGCCTGTGTCATATCTTTCGGCATGAAATGGGAAGACTGCCTTCCATTTGCCGAGTTCTCTTACAACAACAGCTTTCAAGCAAGTGCAGGCAAAGCTTCGTTTGAAATCCTCTATGGCAGAAAGTGCCGTACCCCTCTCAACTGGTCTGAAACGGGCGAACGTCAACTCCTTGGCAATGACTTGATCTCAGAAGCCGAAGAAATGTGCAAAGTCATACGTGAGAATCTCAAGGCCGCTCAGTCGTGTCAGAAGAGCTATTATGACGGCAAGCATCGGGATTTGGCCTTCAACATTGGTGATCATGTCTATCTCCATGTTTCTCCGATGAAAGGCACCCAAAGATTTGGTATCAAAGGAAAGCTTGCTCCTAGATACGTCGGGCCTTTCAAGATTCTTGGCAAAAGAGGCGACCTAGCCTATCAACTTGAGCTCCCTTTAAACTTCGCCAATGTTCATGATGTGTTCCATGTGTCTCAACTCCACAAATGCTTCAAGGCACCTGAGCGCATGATTCCGTTTCAAGAGATTGATCTTCAACAAGATTTGTCCTACCGAGAGCATCCCGTTGCTATTCTCGAAGAAACCGAACGCAAGACCCGCAACAAGTCCATCAAATTCTTGAAAGTCAAGTGGTCACATCACACCGACCGAGAAGCTACCTGGGAACGAGAAGATCATCTTCATTCCGAGTACCCTTCCTTTTTCCAGTTCTAGATCTCGGGACGAGATCTTTTTGTAGTAGAGGAGAGTTTGTAATGCCCCGGATGTAATACTTTCCCTTTTGGGCATATAATATATCTCCGGCTTCATCTATTCCATTTCGGGTTCTTTCTCTTTCGGGTTTTTGTCGTTTTGTTGTGTGCGTGTGTGGCATTCATTCATATCATGTAGACATGTGCATCGCATTGCATTTGTGTTGTCGGTTGCATCCGGTTCCACGCGTTCCTTCCCATTGCCCTTTCGCGTTCCGGAGCTCCCTCACGTGTCCGTGGCGTACCGTAGGCCTACTTTGTTGTTTGGCCGTGTAACGTTACCGGTGTGGCGCGAGACTTGTCGTGTGTTGTTGTTTTGTGGTGTGTAACCCGCCTGTCAAATCTCGTCGCGTTTGGAGTCCGTTTGCTATCCCAACAGTTTTTCGTGTGGGCTCAAAGTGCCTCCACTTTGTGGCCCTAAAACACCCCTACAACAGCCCACTTCCTTCCTCTTGGCCCATCCTAACTCCCCTCGCGATCGGATCCGTCGGATCGCGATCGGAGGGCTCAAAAACACCCAAATCCCTCAAACCCTAGCTCCTACCATATAAATAGACCCCCTATGTCCATTTTTGGGCATCCCTAACTTCTTCCCCCAAATCTCCCCTCAATTTGTGCTCCACCAGATCCAAAACTGATTTTTTTCCTGTTCCTCCTCGAACTTCGAGCCGCTCCATCGAATCAGCCGAGCCGCCGCCCTTTTGATTCTCTCCACGAAGCATCGCCAGGGTCAACGCCCCTTCGCGCCTCGCTCCACTGGGATCGGGAGATCGATCCGATCTGGATCCTCCCTCCTGGACCACATCGCCCCGCACCGGCCCGCCTCGGCTCTCCATCACCGCTTCGCCGACCGCCTGGACCACATCGCCACCAGCCCGAGCTGCAGCCGCGCTGGGCCTCCCTCCACTGCCAGAGCCCAGCCGCCTGGCTCCTCGCTCCTCCGGGCCGTCGCCTCACCACCGCCCGAGGCCCGTCAGGGCGAGGCCCTCCTCCCACACTGCCTTTCCAGATCCGCCAGGCCAGGCCGGCCCGTCCCCTCCAGGCCGCCAGCGCCGCCGCTTTGGGCCACGTGGGCCGAGGCGACCTCCCGCCGCCTCCGCGGGCCCTCTCCTCCGTGGGCCGCACCAGATCCAGCCCATCAGCGTTGACTTCGTCCAGTTCCAGATCTGAGGTTGCTTTATAAAAAAACTCCTAAGTCCCCTGTTTGTTTTGTTCTCTGATGCATATTTCAAACTGCAATAACTTTGTGTGTGTTGCTCCGAATTGAGTGAATGAGGTGTCCAGACGTTCGTGGTGATTAGCACTACGTTTCATCTCATTGTGCCATGCATGTTAGAGATCATTTAGGTGCTTATTTTTCTGTTGCAAGAGTGCATCGTGATATAAACTGCTGCTATGTGATGTTTTTATGCCATCTTTGCATAGTGATATCTTTTAGCTCGTTTGTCCGAATGATGCAAATGACATGACCACGTGATCATCTTGCCATGCTCTACATGCTGTTTGTGTTAGGTTGCATGATAGATTTATTCTTGCCATGTATATCTTCGTTGCAAAGTGCCATGTGGTTGTGATGTTGTTTCAATTGTTATGAAATGCCATCTTGTTGAGCTCATTGCTATCGTTGTGGTTATCTCCATGATGCATGCTTGTGTGTTTCGGAATCACCTTCATGTGTACTTTGATGTGGTGCTTACCACTTGCCATGTTTAGTTTCGAGGTGACTTAAACTTGCTCTTTTAGATGCCATGATGAAACTGCTGTTTTAACACTTAGTGGATTTTCACTAAGTCTGAAATCTGTAACGTTCCGATGCCATGTTTGCTTGCTGCTCTAGGACAAACCATGATAGTTTTGGGGTGGATCTTGATGGTTCCTTGTAGTAGATATTGTTGGCTTTCCGTTCATGTACTCACATGCTTATTTAAGTGGTTGTAGCATGTTTAACTTTTGCTCCAAAGTTTCAATAAAATTCTGGTCTCAGAATTTTATTGTCAAGTTCAATATGTCCAAGCTTGTTGCTATTGATCCGTGGCTCCTTTGGGGTGCACCTTTGGACTTATTTGCTATAGGATATGTCTAGTTTGTGTTCATGCTCTTTGCCATGTTGTTTGAGTGCTGTAGCTTATTTTTCTAGTGCTCCGAAGTTGCTATGTTGCTGTAATTTTCAGCTTTCGCTCGTTTCTTGTTTCGGGCATAACTTTCAGCCCGTAGCTCCGTTTTCAGCGAGTCTTATATGAAACTTGATTGATTTTCTGTGTAGATTCATAATCTCATATTGTTATCATGTTTTGAGGTGATTTGCTTGAGTACTATTTTCCGTGCTCCGTGTGCTCTCTTAGTGCATCCATCATGCATCCATCATTTTGAGTGCGCATTGCATCTTGTTGATTCGTGCCTTGTGTGATTGAATTGTTTAGAGCCGGAAGCTGAGACCGAGTACAAGTACGAGCACGAGGTCACCAACGAGGTTGAGCACGAGGACCCTTCTTACGATCCGAACGACTACACTTCAGGCAAGATGACCGAACCCCGATAACATTACTATCTTTGCCTATTGCTAGTAGTTCCGCTCTATAGTTTTGCCTCGATGCCCATGTCTTTCATGTCAGCCTCCTACTTGTAACCATTACCATGTTTAACCACCCTACCTATGCAAACCGTTGCTTGGCTAAGTACGCTTCGCTCAGCCCTTCTTATAGCATTGCTAGTTGCAGGTGAAGATCGAAGATGCTTGCTTCATGTTGAAGTTTTGTTGGGTTATATCACACTATATAAATGCTTAAAATGAAATCATCTATATATTGGCAAGGGTGGAAGGCTAAGCCTTTTGCTTGGTGATTTGTTCCACTCATGCCGTTAGGAACCGTATAAACCGGTGTTATGTTCCTTGATTATGCGTTCCTAACACGGTTGGGGTGTATGGGACCCCCTCGATAAACCGCTAAGTGCTAAGTCTTTTCCAGCAAGTCCCAACATTGGTACTATTTGCCTAATAACTAAATAACTTGCATAGGGAGTAATTAACCCGAGTTCTTAATCAACAACCCCGGGCCAGTGCTCCACATGAGTGTTGGTCCGAAACGGGGGTCCCGCGGGGTCACCACGAGGAAACTCGAGGATTGATATAAACCTGTAGCATTGCCCATCCGGTCGTGGCCTGAGACTAGATACGCGCGGCTATTGTCAGGGTGTCGGCACGCCGGGAGGATTTGCTGGATTAGCCTTACCTTAGTTCGGAGTATCTTGAGCACGGGATTCAAAGAATACTCGGGTCTTCCCACTTTGGAGTTGCGACTCCGCGGATCGTGGTCTTGTAATGGGTCAAGTTGGAACACCCCTGCAGAGTTATGAACTTTCGAAAGCCGTGCCCGCAGTTATGTGGCAGATGGGAGCTTGTTAATATCCGGTTGTAGAAAACTTGACACATTGTTCTAATACACTACCAGCGTGTGTACAGTGACTGTCAATTTCCGAATAGGGATTCGGGAGTTGAACACGGTGGGGTTATGTTTGTTGAGCTTTAGCTAGGATCACTTCATCATCATCTCTCGACCGAGGCACTTCTCTTCTCGCACTCTCTCACGTAAGCTAGTTGCTAGTTGCTGCTGCAGACACTTATTCTTTTCTTCAGCCTTATCCTCTCCCAAGGTTTAAATGGTCTTATTACCCGGGAACGGGATTGCTGAGTCCTCTGTGGCTCACAGTTACTTCACCACACCAGATGCAGGTCTAGTGGTGAGCTATCCAGGTGATGGCACCGAGCTAGACTGGGAGTACGACGAGGAGCGTAGTCGTTACTATGTTTGTTATCCTGATGATCAGTAGTGGAGACTTCTACTAGGATTCGATCCGACCTGTGGATTTAAATTATGTTTGGTATCTTATCATTTGGATTTTACCCTTAGAGGGCTGTGATGTTTTATTGTATGATGATTGAGACATGTATTGTATTTGTGTGACGTGGCGAGTGTAAGCCAACTATATTTATGTTTTCCATCCCCCTTTTTACATGAGTTGTGCAAAGATACCAGACTTGCGATCATTCCAGCATGGGATTATGTCTCTAAGTCGTGCCTCGACACGTAGGAGATATAGCTCCATCCTGGGCATTACAAGGTTTTTGGAGGAACCTCGATAAGCGAGAAAAGAAATATAGACAAGGAAAGGGGTGAAACTTGAAGCAACAGAGGTCTGGAGAATAATTGCTAGTGTGTTGGGTTAATTCCAAACAAATGGAATACTTTTTAATATAGCTCCCTAAATATTGGGAGGATATGTTATAAAGAGAAAACACTATGTGCATTCCCTCGATTTAAGTGGACCGAAGGTCCACACGATTTATTTAAGTTGAGATGCAAAATAAATATGACATGATGGCATGATGAAATGATGCAATGCAAAATAAATAAAGCAAGCACAACTGAAACACACGGGAGAACCCGGAACATCTAGAATCTCTGGAATCTTCTGGGACGTCGGTCTTCGGGCATCACAACTCTCCCACACTAACAGAGGATCTCGACCCGAGATCCTAGAGATAGCACCGGGTAAAAACGGAAGAGGAAGAGGTAAAACAAAGTTGCTTCTTCGACAAACGAGTGAAACCACGAACCTTGAGAGGTTAAACAAGTTGAACGAAGAATACAACGGAGATGAACGAATATGAAAACTCCATTAGAAAAGAGGAACAAGGAACATTGTGAGAACCTTGAAGGTTGAAAGACATGAAACAAGAGCTCACGGACGAAAAGAATATGAAACCGCAATGGTATAGCCAAGGAATAAGAATGCCATAATTTGGACAGCACTCCGACTGAAAATGGAAGGAATTAGCAAGAACTTGAGGAGATGGGAAGATACTTGATGAAATCAATAACACATTGCCTCTGAAACAATGAAAGAATGGCACACGGGGTAAGAAAGATTCAGACAGCACTCTGGTTGAAAAGATAGGCAAAACTTGATAAGATGAGGGAACTCGAACGTTGGGCACAACACTCCAGTTAAATAGATAGACAAGGAAAAGAACATGATCTCGATAAAAATGAGATGATGGTTAAAGAGAGCAATATCACAATGCCTCCGGAATGAAAGAATATATGCTAGGTCGTTGGAAAGAAAAGAACGGAGAAGAAAATGACAACTTCTCCCAAAATTGAATTCGAAAGAGCATCCTTACGAAGAAGGGTTGAACGGAGTTGTTGGAATTCAACAACGAAAGAGTAAGCTTGATGTGGGCTTATGGAAAACATCTCAAAATTAAGAGGTGACAACCAACCATTAAAGGAAAACAATTGATTGGATTGATATGAACAAGGAGACGAAAAACTTATTTCACCGGAATGATAAATGAAGAACTTGGGTCATTTATAAGCACCATAGTTAGCAACAATCCTTAGGGAAAGCTTTTAGGTGAAATACAACCCAAGATAACTCCAACGAATAATTGAAGGGTTGAAAAGATCTCCTGAACAATGAAAATGATGGTTTTAAATATCTCATTCTAGATAACTCGTGACTCATGAAACATGAAGGAATTGTCAAGAATGACATAACACCATCTGAAAAGATAAGAATTGCAATTGGAGAGCATGATGAAGAATGCTTGAGCTCCAACAAGAATCTTGATGAAGACTTCGAGGATGAATTAAATCTTGATGAACCACCATGAAGAACTCCGGTAATGAAAGCATGAGAAGTGAAAGATGAAAAGAATAAGATTCAAGGCCTGCGATGAATCAGATAGAGCTCCGTGACAAGATAATTAAGAGAGTTTGGAACTCCGGAAGAAAAGATGAACAACCAATAATTTGATATCATGAACGAACTCCAGACAAAGGAATTAAACACTTGGAAGGAACAAGAATAAGAATTATGTCATGCATCTCCTTCACCAATTAAATTGATGTCAACCAAAGGATTTGGCATACTACTTATTCTCGTTGCAAAGAATTAAAGAGAGATCTCGCACAAACTTGGATAAATCTTCAACGAACCACCGGTAGAATTATGAAAAGAACGAGTGAATTAAACGATAACAACGGAAGGGTAAACTTGAATGAACCACCGTAAGAATATGGAGACGAACGAAGAGGCATCAATTAAGAATATTTGGAGGACAAAGTTGAAAACTGAGAACGAAGAAATATTCTGAAATGATGGCCTTCGGAGGATCACAAAGAAAAGAATTCATGAAATGCTTTGGATGGGTATGAAAAGAATTCCTCACAATCTAAACAATAATGAGGATGGCATGAAGCTAGAACCACAACTCATCAAGAGAACGGGTCAAAATATAAGAGAAACTCTTCTCCGATCTTCAATTGTTGAGAGTGAAGACGAGAAATGCCATAAGAATTGTTGAGCACTCCGGAATGAAGAATTAAAAAGGTTGAAACAACGATGAAAAGAATTTGAAAGCGATCTTGGAGAAGTCATATGACTGATGGAATCCATACTTACGTCACAATTTGAAAAGAATTTGAGTATAACTCCGGAAAAATTGGAAGAGTCAGGTAAGATCCT
Source organism: Secale cereale (assembly GCA_902687465.1). Taxonomy (NCBI): domain Eukaryota; kingdom Viridiplantae; phylum Streptophyta; class Magnoliopsida; order Poales; family Poaceae; genus Secale; species Secale cereale. The sequence goes on from LR738713.1 coordinate 358,967,769, forward strand.
GGAAAAAGACCTGTGGGTTAGGGCCCACTCAAAGAAATCACCGTTGAAAGATTGCTTGAGAGATATTGCACCGGTTGAATTAAATGGCTTGAATAAGATGATAATCCTCAAATTAGCTTGAACGGATTAAGAATGGAATTATGAATCTTCAGCACTCCGGATATGAATAGCAAGAGGAGAATGATTAATTGGTGCACCGGAATAAGAAAGCATTGTGAAAAGAGGAAAAAGTATAAGATCAACACCGAATTCTTGAGTTACATCCACCGGCAGAATTTTAGAACAAAAGAATGATGAACTTGAAGCTCTTGAGCATCTTCTCGATAAATCACCGGATAAGAATATTGCAGGAAAATGAAAGAAGAACCATCACATGAATAAAATGGATACTTGATCAAGGACTCTGGCTCCGAGAAGAAGAAGGGTGGGAGGGTGGGAAAAACAAAGACAACTTGGAATGAATGAAACAGACAAATCGTCAGATTTCTCAACGGCGTCCGTATGGAGTAACTTGAAGAGAAGGCACACCGGTTGGAAAAGAATTTAACATGACCATCTTGATGGTCAAGAGGAATTAGCACTCTCATAGAAATATGAGAATACCGATTAGGAAAGGTATGGAATCAACATTTGACATCGAAGCAACTCGAATACCAGAATCAAAACAAGAACAAAGGATAGATATGTTTATGAAGAAGATTATGTTGCAACATATCTATCCGAACAGAGAATTGAACGAATGAATTCCGCAGGTACATCAGCTTGTCGAGAAACCACTTGGAGAACAAAAGGTAAAATAAAAGCAACAAGGAGCAGAAGAACAAATACAAGATAGAAGTTTCATTCCACATCTTCGTGCTGAAAGCTCATGGAACGTGTTACAAAAGGGTTTTGCAGTCCCCGGATCAGCATAGCCAAGGACCCTTTAAGATGCAACTCCCGATCGGAACAAGCCCATAAAACCACTTCACTCAATGTAGAACCCCAAACTTCATATCATGCACTCGTTGGAAGAATGCCTAGAACTACTAGATGAACCCACCTATTAATTTCCGAAAGTTTCCAGTTATGCAATCAGGTGTTGGGGATACAGGGGAAGCACCGCGCACTCAACTCTAATCCTACATCCAGCTGTATCCATCCTTCAACACATAACCAGTTATCTCCGGAAACCGTTTACCTCGGACCTTCGAAACGCATCCACTATACAAGCTATGGCAATACTCTCGAACTACCTCCCCAGTACTAGGTGATGTCGGGGTTATCTTGCCACTAACCGCATAGGAGAGTTTTCGATGTCGGCTGTCTTAAGTATTCTAGAACTGATGTGATATATTTGTGATGACAACACCTCGGAGCTCAACTCCCCGGGACACTGCCACAACCCGTAATGATAGGAGGCATCGAGAACAACGTTCTCGTCACAAAGACATCGGAACAATCCAAACAATACTCGCGTGATCCTAAAAAAAATTGGTGAATTTTTGAGTGTAGAAGAGACAAAAGTAATCGTCAGGAGTCCTCACCAGAGTGAAAAGAGAAGAGGAGCAAAAGAAAATCCTACTCTCCGATATATATATAGGACTCAAAACATTTTCAAGTGTGTGCCTAGACTCAACCGTCAACGATTCGATCAATCAGTGGGGGCTTCTAGGTCGGAGAAGGCTCTGATACCAACTTGTAATGCCCAGGATGGGACTATATCTCCTACGTGTCGAGGCACGACTTAAAGATATAAGCCCATTCTGGAATGATCTCAAGTTTGGTATCTTTGCACGACTCATGTAAAAGAGGGATTAAATTGCAAAAGGAGATAGTTGGCTTACACTCGCCACTTCACACAATACATTACATAAGCAAATCATCATTCAAAACATCACAATCCGATTACGGGTGAAGATCCAAAAGAAAGATACCAAAACAACATAAAGCCACAGGTCCGAATCGCCCCTAGTAGAAACCACTACTAATCGTCGAAAACGTCACAAGCATACGGCCACTCTCTTCATCGAGCTCCCAGTGAAGTACTTGAACTAGCTCCTGCGTCAAACTTGACTGAACCTGCATCTGGTGTTGTAGTATCTGTGAGCCACGAGGACTCATCAATCCCATAACCATGGGTATCAAGACTAGCAAAGCTTTATGGGTAGGAAGAGGCAAAGTGGTGAGGTTGCAGCAGCGGCTAAGCATAATATGGTGGCTAACTTACGAGTACAAGAATAAGATGAGCATCTACGCAAACGGTCGCAAAAGTAGTGATCGCTAAAGATCCTGAACTACATACGAATCAAACATAACCCCACCGTGTTCTCTTCTCAAAGTGAAAAGAGACAGTCATGGTTACTCACACAGTTGTGTGTTTTACTTCGGATCCTCTGTCAAGTTTTCTACAACTGGACATTAACAAATTCCAATCTGCCACATAACCGCGGGCACGGCTTTCGAAAGATCATAACCCTGCAGGGGTGTCCCAACTTAGCCCATCATAGGCTCTCACGATTAGCTGAAGTGATAAATATAATATCATCACCCCTTATCTTAGGAAAAACCGATCAGGCTCGGCATCCCGGTGCACAAGACATTTCGACAATGGTAAAACAAGTCCAGCAAGACCTCCCGGTGTGTCGACACCCTGATAGTAGCCGCGCGTATCTTGTCTCAGGCCACGACCGGATGGGCGATTCTACAGGTTTATATCAATCCTCGAGTTTCCTCGCGGTGACCCCGCAGAACCCCCGTTTGGGACCAACACCATCAGCACTGGCCCCCCCTGTTATGTAGAATTAAGAACCCGGGGACGTGACCCCCTATGCAAATTTAATTATTTAATTAAGTTGTTATTATGAGCAAATTAAAACCAATGTTGGGCCTTGCTGGAGGAGTTTTATTCAAAGTCGAACTGTCAAGGGGTCCCCATCCACCCATCGTGTAAGGAACGCAAAATCAAGGAACATAATGCCAGTTTATCGGCGCCTAAGGTGGCATGAGCGGAACAAAACACCGAGCAAAAGGCCAAGCCTTCCACCCATGCCCAGTATATAGGTGTGTTAATAATAATAATAATAGATATTGTGATATTCCAACAACAAGTTCCCTCCTGGAACGATCTTCATCTTCACCTGCAACTAACAACGCTATAAGAGGGGCTGAGCAAGTGGGTAACATAGCCAAACAGTGGTTTTGCTAGGAAGGTTTCAAGGTTAGAGGTTTCATGGCAACAAGGAGAGGCTGACATAAAAGATGGGTAGCGCGACATGTAACGATAGCATCGAGACAACTAAGCATGGCAATGGTAGTAAAGGTATCCAAGGGTATGATCATCTTGCCTGGGATTCCGCAAGGGAGAAGAACGGATCCATGAAGAAGACGGAGCAACATAGTCGAGCGAATCCTCACAACTCCGGAACGAAACCGAAGCTAACAAGAGAAGCAACCGGAAAGAAGCAAACAACACGGTAAACACTCAATCATAAGCATGGCATACGATGCACATCCAAGTATGATGCATGTCCGGTTTAATTATGCATGGCATGGCAAAGTGCACAAACAAGTACTACAAGTTAAGTGGAGCTCAATATGCAATGAGTTGCATATTGACGAAACACCACATTTAATTATTTAATTGACTCTCGTTTATTTACAAGACAAGATTAAATGTTTTTAACATAGCAAGAGGTGAAGCATAATAAAACTACACTATTTAGGCATTTTAAATGAGGCCGGAAAATAACAACAACAATTCCGGAAAATCCCCATGAGCATGTTTAGTAATTATAAGCAAACAACAATTCACACATTTAATGTTGTTAACATGATGCGAATGACATGATCAAGTTTTATGCAATTTTATTAAAAGTTGACAAGAAGAAGATATGAAGTATTGTCACCATGGTGAAAGGAAAGGGTGCCACGGCAACGATCCGAAAATGATGCGACGCAACATCTCGGTTCCGATAACTCGTTGAGAGTCCGGAGCAAAAGAAAGATGGCATGAGCGAGCGAAACAAGATGAAAGGTGGGGTGATCCCGTCACCGGGTTCCCACGGGTCGGCGACGAGGCCACCGAGGAGCATGACAAAAGTCGAAACGGGAACGGTGCACACGAGGGGAACATTTCATACAACCACAAGCATTCATCCAAAGTACATCGTCTCGGGGTTATACCTTCGGACGTTCGTTTCTCGGAGGGGTTCGAGTCGTCGAGGGACGTAGTGGAAGTAGTGGTACACGGGTCATAGAGGAAGTAGTCGTTCCGTAGAGGTACTCGTTATGTAGCCGTTCACGTCATCGGTAGAGGTACTTGGCGTTCACGTGGCGGTAGTGGAAGTAGTTGTACACGGTCATCGAGGAAGTAGTGGTAGGCGGCGACGGTAGACATTCACGTTACGTAGATGTACACATTTTCCGTAGAGGTACTTGAGGGTCTTCGGACTTGCCGGTCTTGACAAAATGAAGGGGTACTTGGTGTTTCATCGTGTAGTCGAACTTTACGAATCCGGAAGGGGAACTCGGCGCCCACGGGTGTTGCAACTGCAGTGTCCACAACAACAGGAAAAAACGGCAGCAAGGTGCACCGAAGGCGGCCGGCGAGCTGCTCATGCCCGAGGCCGGTCGGGGAGGACGGGACGCGAGGGGGGAAGGAGCCCAGCTGCTGGAACGGCGTCGAGGGAGGCCGAAGGAGTCGTCCTGCTCCTCGATCCCGCCTGGATCGAGCGAGACAGGGGCTTGGGGCGTGGAGGATCTGCTCGAGGGCGCGGGCTCCATGGCGCTGGGCTCGGGGCCTGAGGACGGGGCCGCAGGGAGCTCCTTGGCGAGGGGAATGGAGGCGCTGTGGCGGCCAGAGGAGGCAGGGGCGCGCTGGCGCTGCGTCATGGGTGGACGGGGTGCTCGGGGCCGCGGCCCTGGCGACGGAGGAGGCGTCGGTGCCTGGGGCTCCTGGCCGGCGCTAGAGAGGCACGGAGGAGGGAGGCCTCAGGAGCGGAGGGGCGCGGCTTAGGGCGGCCGGCTCGCGGGCGCCAGGCGCGGGCTACGCTGGAGAAGAGTGAGGAGAAGAGGGCCAGCGAGCGAGGGGATGGGGGTCGGGCGAGCGAGGGGATCGAGAGGGAATCGGGCGCTGGGGCGAGCGATCGATGCTGCAGCGCTGGGAGGGAATCGGAGGAGCGATGGGGAGGCTCGGTGAGCGAGCGGTCGATCTAGGGTTAGGCGACCTGGGCCTTGGGCGGAAGATGGGCCAGGGAGGCCGAGGGGGCCTGCAGCTGGAGGATGGGCCTCTCTCTTTTTTTAACTGCTGCTGTTTTTCCCAAAAAAACAGAAAACAGCAAAGGAGAAAGAAAAGGAAGGAGGTGTTCTGAATAGGATTAAGGCATAGGGTAAAATTCCCTGGACTCGCAAAAATGTCCACGGTCCACGAAAAATAGGAGAGGCAAGAATGCAAGAGATAAAATCGAACTCATTTGAATTAAATTCAAATGATTTGAATAAGGGCATGACTAGAAAGTGTCCAAAAGTGTTGAGGTTTTTGGAGGAACCTCGATAAGCGAGAAAAGAAATATAGACAAGGAAAGGGGTGAAACTTGAAGCAACAGAGGTCTGGAGAATAATTGCTAGTGTGTTGGGTTAATTCCAAACAAATGGAATACTTTTTAATATAGCTCCCTAAATATTGGGAGGATATGTTATAAAGAGAAAACACCATGTGCATTCCCTCGATTTAAGTGGACAGAAGGTCCACACGATTTATTTAAATTGAGATGCAAAAGAAATATGACATGATGGCATGATGAAATGATGCAATGCAAAATAAATAAAGCAAGCACAACTGAAACACACGGGAGAACCCGGAACATCTGGAATCTCTGGAATCTTCTGGGACGTCGGTCTTCGGGCGTCACAAAAGATGCAAGCAAATAGAAGGCACATGGCAACACAAGCAAACAAAAAGGCGAATGAAAAAAACAAAGGTGAAGTGGGGGAGAGAAAAACGAGAGGCAAATGGAAAATAATGTAATCCGAGGGATAAGAGTTTGTGATGGGTACTTGGTATGTCTTGACTTGTGTGTAGATCTCCCCGGCAACGGCGCCAGCAATTCTTCTTGCTACCTCTTGAACATGCGTTGTTTTTACCTTGAAGAGGAAAGGGTGATGCAGCAAAGTAGCGTAAGTATTTCCCTCAGTTTTTGAGAACCAAGGTATCAATCTAGTAGGAGACTACACACAAATCCCTAGTACCTGCACAAACAATTAAGAACCTTACAACCAACGTGATAAAGGGGTTGTCAATCCCTTCACGGCCACTCACAAAAGTGAGACCTGATAGAGATAACAAGATAAATATTTTTGGTATTTTTGTTGTATAGATTGAAAAGTAAAAATTGCAAAATAAACTACGATAAAAATAGATAGTTGACGGAAGATTAATATGATGGAAAATAGACCCGGGGGCCATAGGTTTCACTAGTGGCTTCTCTCAAGATAGCAAATCTTACGATGGGTGAACAAATTACTGTCGAGCAATTGATAGAAAAGCGCATAGTTATGAGAATATCTAGGCATGATCATGTATATAGGCATCACGTCCGTGACAAGTAGACCGAAACGATTCTGCATCTACTACTATTACTCCACACATAGACCGCTATCCAACATGCATCTAGAGTATTAAGTTTATAAGAACGGAGTAACGCATTAAGCAAGATGACATGATGTAGAGGGATAAACTCATGCAATATGACATAAACTGTTGGGGATCGTTGCAGAAATTCAAAAAAATTCTATGCATCACCAAGATCTATCTATGGAGTTACTAGAAACGAGAGGGGAGTGCATCTTCATACCTTTGAAGATCGCGATGCGGAAGCGTTGCAAGAACGCGGTCGGTGGAGTCATACACGAAGTGATTCAGATCGCGGCCGAATCCGATCTAAGCACCGAACAACGGTGCCTCCGCGTTCAACACACGTGCAGCCCGGTGACGTCTCGTGCGCCTTGATCCAGCAAGGAGAGAGGGGGGTTTGGGGAAGACTCCGTCTAGCAGCAGCACGACGGCGTGGTGGTGATGGAGGAGCGTGTCACTCCGGCAGGGCTTCACCATGCTTCACCAGAGAAGAGGAGGAGTTGGGAGGGGGGAGGGCTGCGCCGGGCAATGGGTGCGGCTGCCCTCCCACCCCCTCTCTTTATATAGGGGCAGGGAGAGGAGGGTCGGGCCCCTCAGATTCAATCTAAAGGGGGGTGGCGGGCAAGAGGGGGGGGCTTGCCCCCCCAAGCAAGGTGGAGGCGCCCCCACCCCCTAGGGTTTCCCAACCCTAGGCGCCTTGGGCCCTTGGGGGGCGCACCAGCCCAGCAGGGGCTGGTTCCCCCTCTTACTAAGTCCACTTGGCCCACCGGGGTAGGTGGCCCCACCCGATGGACCCCCGGACACCTTCCGGTGGTCCCGGTACTATACCGGTGACCCTCGAAATTACTCCGGTGACCAAAACAGGACTTCCCATATATAAATCCTTACCTCCGGACCATTCCGGAACTCCTCGTGATGTCTGGAATCTCATCGGGGACTCCGAACAACATTCGTTAACCACGTACATACATTCCCTGTAACCTTAGCGTCATCGAACCTTAAGTGTGTAGACCCTACGGGTTCGGGAACCTTGCAGACATGACCGAGACATCTCTCCGGCCAATAACCAACAACGGGATCTGGATACCCATGTTGGCTCCCACATGTTCCATGATGATCTTATCGGATGAACCACGATGTCAGGGATTCAATCAATCCCGTATACGAATCCCTTTGTCTACCGGTATATTACTTGCCCAAAATTCGATCGTCGGTATACCGATACCTTGTTCAATCTCGTTACCGGCAAGTCTCTTTACTCGTTCCGTAACACATCATCCCGTGACCAACTCCTTAGTCACATAGATCTCATAACGATGATGTCTTGCCGAGTGGGCCCAGAGATACCTCTCCGTCATACGGAGTGACAAATCCCATTCTCGATTCGTGCCAACCCAACAGATACTTTCGGGGATACCTGTAGTGTACCTTTGTAGCCACCCAGTTATGGTGTGACGTTTGGCACACCCAAAGTACTCCTATGGTATCCGGAAGGTGCACAATCTCATGGTCTAAGGAACAGATACTTGACATTGGATAAGCTTTAACATACGAACTACACGATCTTGTGCTAGTCTTAGGATTGGGTCTTGTCCATCACATCATTCTCCTAATGATGTGATCCCGTTATCAATGACATCTAATGTCCATGGTCAGGAAACCATAACCATCTATTGATCAACGAGTTAGTCAGCTAGAGGCTCACTAGGGACATGTTGTGGTCTATGTATTCACACATGTATTACGATTTCCGGATAATACAAGCATGAACAATAGACAATCATCATGAACAAGGAAATATAATAATAGCCATTTTATTATTGCCTCTAGGGCATATTTCCAACAGTCTCACACTTGCATTAGAGTCAATAATCTAGTTACATTGTGATGAATCGAACACCCATAGAGTTCTGGTGTTGATCATGTTTTGCTCGTGGAAGAGGTTTAGTCAATGGATCTGCGGCATTCAGATCCGTATGAACTTTACAAATATCTATTTCTCCATCTTGTATATAACTACGAATGGAGTTGAAGCGGCGCTTGATGTGCTTAGTCTTCTTGTGAAACCTGGGCTCCTTGGCAATGGCAATAGCTCCAGTGTTGTCACACAAGAGAGTCATCGGGTCTGACGCGCTTGGAATAACTCCTAGGTCAGTGATGAACTCCTTCATCCAGACTCCTTCCTGTGCTGCTTCGGAAGCAGCTATGTACTCCGCTTCACATGTAGATACCGCCACGACGCTTTGCTTACAACTGCACCAGCTGACTGCCCCACCATTCAAAATATACACGTATCCGGTTTGTGACTTGGAGTCATCCGGATCTATGTCGAAGCTAGCATCGACGTAACCCTTTACGATGAGCTCTTCGTCACCTCCATAAACGAGAAACATATCCTTAGTCCTTTTCAGGTACTTCAGGATGTTCTTGACCGTTGTCTAGTGTTCCATTCCGGGATCACTTTGGTACCTCCCCACCAAACTTATGGCAAGGTTCACATCAGGTGTGGTACACAGCATGGCATACATAATAGAACCTATGGCCGAGGCATAGGGGATGACACTCATCTTTTCTCTATCTTCTGCCGAGGTCGGGCATTGAGCTGTGCTCAATCTCATATCTTGCAATACAGGCAAGAACTCTTTCTTGGACTGATCCATATTGAACTTCTTCAATATATTGTCAAGGTATGTGCTTTGTGAAAGACCAATGAGGCACCTCGATCTATCTCTATAGATCTTGATGCCTAATATGTAAGCAACTTCTCCAAGGTCCTCCATTGAAAAACACTTATTCAAGTAGGCCTTTATGCTTTCCAAGAGTTCTACATCATTTCCCATCAACAGTATGTCATCCACATATAATATGAGAAATGCTACAGAGCTCCCACTCACTTTCTTGTAAATACAAGCTTCTCCATAAGTCTGTATGAACCCAAACGCTTTGATCACCTCATCAAAGCGAATGTTCCAACTACGAGATGCTTGCACCAGCCCATAGATGGAGCGCTAGAGCTTGCATACCTTGTTAGCATTCTTAGGATCGACAAAACCTTCCGGTTGTATCATATACAATTCTTCCTTAAGGAAGCCGTTAAGGAATGCAGTTTTGACGTCCATTTGCCATATCTCATAATCAAAGAATGCGGCAATTGCTAACATGATTCAGATGGACTTCAGCATCGCTACGGGAGAGAAAGTCTCATCGTAGTCAATCCCTTGAACTTGTCGATAACCCTTAGCGACAAGCCGAGCCTTATAGATGGTCATATTTCCATCCGCGGCAGTCTTCTTCTTAAAGATCCATTTATTTTCTATGGCTCGCCGATCATCAGGAAGTTCAACTAAAGTCCATACTTTGTTATCATACATGGATCCTATCTCAGATTTCATGGCTTCAAGCCATTTGTTGGAATTCGGGCCCGCCATCGCTTCTTCATAGTTCGAAGGTTCACCGTTGTCTAACAACATGATTTCCAGGACAGGGTTGCCGTACCACTCTGGTGCGGAACGTGTCCTCCTGGACCTACGAAGTTCAGTAGTAACTTGATTCGAAGCTTCATGATCATCATCATTAACTTCTTCTCTAGTCCGTGCAGGCACCACAGAAACATCTTCATGCGCTGCGCTACTCTCCGGTTCAAGAGGGGTTACAACAACCTCACCAAGTTGTACTTTCCTCCCACTTACTTCTTTCGATAGAAACTCTTTCTCCAGAAAGGATCCATTCTTGGCAACAAAGACCTTGCCTTCGGATTTGAGGCAGAAGGTATACCCTATAGTTTCCTTAGGGTATCCTATGAAGACGCATTTTTCTGATTTGGGTTCGAGATTTTTAGGTTGAAGTTTCTTGACATAAGCATCACATCCCCAAACTTTTAGAAACGACAACTTAGGTTTCTTCCCAAACCATAGTTCATACGGTGTCGTCTCAACGGATTTAGACGGTGCCCTATTTAAAGTGAATGCGACAGTCTCTAAAGAATAACCCCAAAATGATAGCAGTAAGTCGGTAAGAGACATCATAGATCGCACCATGTCCAACAGAGTACGATTACGACGTTCGGACACACCATTAAGTTGAGGTGTTCCAGGCGGCGTCAGTTGTGAAACAATTCCACATTTCCTTAGGTGCGTGCCAAATTCATGACTTAAATATTCTCCTCCACGATCTGATCGTAAGAACTTCATTTTTCTATCACGTTGATTCTCAACCTCATTCTGAAATTCCTTGAACTTTTCAAAGGTCTCAGACTTGTGTTTCATCAAGTATACATACCCATATCTACTTAATTCATCAGTGAGGGTGAGAACATAACGATAGCCACCATGAGCTTCAACACTCATTGGACCACACACATCAGTATGTATGATTTCCAACAAGTTGGTTGCTCACTCCATTGTTCCAGAGAACGGAGTCTTGGTCATCTTGCCAAAGAGGCATGGTTCGCATGTGTCAAATGATTCATGATCAAGAGACTCCAAAAGTCCATCTGCATGGAGCTTCTTCATATGTTTGACACCAATATGACCAAGGCGGTAGTGCGACAAGTAAGTGGGACTATCATTATCAAACTTACATATTTTGGCATTCACACTATGAATATGTGTATCATCACGTTCGAGATTTAATAAAAATAAATCATTGGCCAGCGGGGCATGACCATAAAACATTTCTCTCATATAAACAGAACAACCATTATTCACAGATTTAAATGAGTAGCCATCTCGCATTAAACAAGATCCAGATACAATGTTCATGCTCAAAGCTGGTACTAAACAACAATTATTGAGGTTTAAAACTAATCCCGAAGGTAGATGTAGAGGCAGTGTGCCGACGGCAATCACAACAACCTTGGAACCATTCCCGACGTGCATCATCACCTCGTCCTTCGCCAGCCTCCGCTTATTCCGCAGCTCCTGCTTTGAGTTACAAATGTGAGCAACTGCACTGGTATCAAATACCGAGGAGCTACTACGAGCGCTGGTAAGGTACACATCAATAACATGTATATCACATATACCTTTGACGTTGCCGGCCTTCTTATCCGCTAAGTATTTGGGGCAATTCCGCTTCCAGTGACCCGTTCCCTTGCAATAAAAGCACTCAGTCTCAGGCTTGGGTCCATTCTTTGGCTTCTTCCCAGCAACTGGCTTACCGGGCATGGCAACTCCTTTGCCGCCCTTCTTGAAGTTCTTCTTACCCTTGCCTTTCTTGAACTTAGTGGTTTTATTCACCATCAACACTTGATGTTCCTTTTTGATCTCCACCTCCGCTGATTTCAGCATTAAATATACCTCGGGAATGGACTTCTCCATCCCTTGCATATTGAAATTCATCACAAAGCTCTTGTAGCTAGGTGGGAGCGACTGAAGGATTATGTCAACGACCGTGTCATCTGGGAGATTAACTCCCAGCTGAGACAAGCGATTGTCCAACCCAGACATTTTGAGTATATGCTCACTGACAGAACTATTCTCCTCCATCTTACAACTGTAGAACTTGTCGGAGACTTCATACCTCTCGACCCGGGCATGAGCTTGGAAAACCATTTTCAGCTCCTGGAACATCTCATACGCTCTGTGCTGCTCAAAACGCTTTTGGAGCCCCGATTCTAAGCTGTAAAGCATGCCGCACTGAACCAGGGAGTAATCATCACTACGCGACTGTCAGGCGTTCATAACGTCTTGAGTTGCTGGGAAAATAGGTGCGTCACCTAGCGGTGCTTCAAGGACATATGCTTTCTAGGCAGCTATGAGGATGATCCTCAAGTTACAGACCTAGTCCGTATGGTTGCTACCATCGTCTTTCAGCTTGGTTTTCTCTAGGAACGCGTTGAAGTTGAGGGCAACATTAGCGTGGGCCATTTGATCTACAAGACATATTGTAAAGATTTTAGACTATGTTCATGATAATTAAGTTCATCTAAACAAATTTAATGAACTCCCACTCAAATAGACATCTCTCTAGTCATCTAAGTGATACATGATCCGAATTGACTAGGCCGTGTCCAATCATCACGTGAGACGGACTAGTCAACAACAGTGAACATCTTCATGTTGATCGTATCTTCTATACGACTCATGTTCGATCTTTTGGTCTTCCGTGTTCCGAGACCATGTATGTACATGCTAGGCTTGTCAAGTCAACCTAAGTGTATTGCGTGTGTAAATCTGGCTTTCACCCGTTGTATGCGAACATTAGAGCCTATCACACCCGATAATCACGTGGTGCTTCAGAACAACGAACCTTAGCAACAGTGCACAGTTAGGGGGAACGCAATTCTTGAAATTTTAGTGAGACATCATCTTATGTATGCTAGCGTCGTTCTAAGCAAATAAGATGTAAAACATGATAAACATCACATGCAATCAAATAGTGACATGATATGGCCAATATCATTTTGCTCCTTTTGATCTCCATCTTCGGGGCTCCATGATCATCATTGTCACCGGCATGACACCATGATCTCCATCATCGTGTCTTCATGAAGTTGTCTCACCAAACGTTACTTCTACTACTATGGCTAACGGTTAGCAATAAAGTAAAGTAATTACATGGCGTTTTCAATGACACGCAGGTCATACAATAAAAATAAGACAGCTCCTATGGCTCCTGCCGGTTGTCATACTCATCGACATGCAAGTCATGATTCCTATTACAAGAACATGATCAATCTCATACATCACATATATAATTCATCACATCCTTTTGGCCATATCACATCACACGGCACATGCTGCAAGAACAAGTTAGACGTCCTCTAATTGTTGTTGCAAGTTTTTACGTGGCTGCTATAGGTTTCTAGCAAGAACGTTTCTTACCTACGCCAAAACCACAACGTGATATGCCAATTACTATTTACCCTTCATAAGGACCCTTTTCATCGAATCCGATCCGACTAAAGTGGGAGAGACTGACACCCGCTAGCCACCGTATGCAACTAGTGGATGTCAGTCGATGGAACCCGTCTCACGTAAGCGTACGTGTAAGGTCGGTCCGGGCCGCTTCATCCCATGATGCCCCCGAATCAAGATAAGACTAGTAACGGCAAGTAAATTGACAAATCGATGCCCACAACAACTTGTGTTCTACTCGTGCATAGAAACTACGCATAGACCTAGCTCATGATGCCACTGTTGGGGATCGTTGCAGAAATTCAAAAAACATTCTACGCATCACCAAGATCTATCTATGGAGTTACTAGCAACGAGAGGGGAGTGCATCTTCATACCTTTGAAGATCGCGATGCGGAAGCGTTGCAAGAACGTGGTCGGTGGAGTCGTACACGAAGCGATTCATATCACGGCCGAATCCGATCTAAGCACCAAACAACGGTGCCTCTGCGTTCAACACATGTGCAGCCCGGTGACGTCTCCCGCGCCTTGATCCAGCAAGGAGAGAGGGAGAGGTTGGGGAAGACTCCGTCTAGCAGCAGCACGACGGCGTGGTGGTGATGGAGGAGCGTGGCACTCTGGCAGGGCTTCGCCAAGCTTCACCGGAGAAGAGGAGGAGTTGGGAGGGGGAGGGCTGCGCTAGGCAATGGGTGCAGGTGGCCTCCCACCCCCTCTATTTATATAGGGGCATGGGAGAGGGGGCCGGCCCCCTCAGATCCAATCTGAAGGGGGGGCGGCCAAGGGGGGGGGACTTGCCCCCCAAGCAAGGTGGAGGCACCCCCACCCCCTAGGGTTTCCCAACCCTAGGCGCCTTGGGCCCTTGGGAGGGAGGGAACCAGCCCACCAGGGGCTGGTTCCCCCTCTTACTTAGTCCACTTGGCCCATCGGGGCAGGTGGCCCCACCCGGTGGACCCCCGGACACCTTCCGGTGGTCCCGGTACTATACCGGTGACCCCCGAAATTACTCCGGTGACCAAAACAGGACTTCCCATATATAAATATTTACCTCCAGACCATTCCGGAACTCCTCGTGATGTCTCGGATCTCATCCGGGACTCCGAACAACATTCGGTAACCACGTACATACATTCCCTATAACCCTATCGTCATCGAACCTTAAGTGTGTAGACCCTACGGGTTCGGGAACCATGCAGACATGACCGAGACATCTCTCCGGCCAATAACCAACAGTGGGATCTGGATACCCATGTTGGCTCCCACATGTTCCATAATGATCTTATCGGATGAACCACGATGTCGGGCATTCAATCAATCCCGTATACTATTCCCTTTGTCTACCAGTATATTACTTGCCCGAGATTCGATCGTCGGTATACCGATACCTTGTTCAATCTCGTTACCGGCAAGTCTCTTTACTCGTTCTGTAACACATCATCCCGTGACCAACTACTTAGTCACATAGATCTCATTACGATGATGTCTTACCGAGTGGGGCCAGAGATACCTCTCCGTCATACGGAGTGACAAATCCTAGTCTCGATTCGTGCCAACCCTACAGATACTTTTGGGGATACCCGTAGCGTACCTTTATAGCCACCCAATTACATTGTGACGTTTCGCACACCCAAAGTACTCCTACGGTATCTGGGAGTTGCACAATCTCATGGTCTAAGGAACGGATACTTGACATTGGAAAAGCTTTAGCATACGAACTACATGATCTTGTGCTAGGCTTAGGATTGGGTCTTGTCCATCACATCATTCTCCTAATGATGTGATCCCGTTATCAATGATATCCAATGTCCATGGTCAGGAAACCGTAACCATCTATAGATCAACAAGCTAGTCAACTAGAGGATCACTAGGGAAATGTTGTGGTCTACGTATTCACACATGTATTACGATTTCCGGATAATACAATTATAGCGTGAACAATAGACAATCATCATGAACAAGGAAATATAATAATAACCATTTTATTATTGCCTCTAGGGCATATTTCCAACATAAACCCCATATTTTTTATCCTAGATGGCAACAATACAATACGTGCCTTGCTGCCCCTGCTGTCACTGGGAAAGGACACTTCAAGATTGAACCCAAAGCTAAGCACATTTCCCATTGCAAGAAAGGTTAATCTAGTAGGCCAAACCAAACTGATAATTCGAAGAGACTTGCAAAGATATTAAATCACACATATAAGAATTCAGAGAAGAACCAAATATTGTTCATAGATAATCTTGGTCATAAACCCACAATTCATCGGATATCGACAAACACACCGCTAAAAGTAGTACATCGAATAGATCTCCAAGAAGATCGAGGAGAACTTTGTATTGAGATCCAAAGAGAGTGTCGGTGTCAAAATCAGCGGATCTCAGGTAGGGGGTGTCGGTGTGAAAACCGGCGGATCTCGGGTAGGGGGTCCCGAACTATGCGTCTGAGGATCGATGGAAACAGGAGGCGGGGGACACGATGTTTGCCTAGGTTCAGGCCCTCTCGATCGAGGTAAAACCCTACTTCCTGCTATATTAGTATGGATGAATATGTATACAAGAGTTGATCTACCTCGAGATCGTAACGGCTAAACCCTAGGTCTAGCCTATGAAGATATTGTGATTCTTCTCTAGCCTCTATGGACTAAACCCTCTGGTTTATATACACACTGGAGAGGCCTAGGGTTTGTAAATGCCATCTTGCAGAGGAAGGAAAACCTGCACCCGAACCCAAACTTGCCATTACAAGAATACAGGAGTCCTATCTGGATACGAGAGTTGATCTTGTAGTAATCTTCACGGCTCACCAGTTTGGCCACCATGAGTTTGTCCGGCCACATGAGGACCCCCCGATCCAGGACTCCCTCAGTAGCCCCTGAACCTGTCTTTGATGCCGATGAGTTTGGCTTTCGTATTGTCTTCAACATTGCAAGGCGGGTTCCTTCTCCCGAATATATGTTCCGCAAACAGGTGGATTGTGTTCGGCTCTCCAAGATTAGTACAACCCTTAGCCTCGAAGGCAAGGCTTTTAAAAGAAAATGATTAGTGTGTCTCTACTAAGAACTTTTTGGGTGAAGCATCGCTTCCAACCCACTAATATATCGAACTATTTTATTCGGTCCTAGTTTCGTGTTTCGAGGTATATCCTCATTGACACGTCCCATCAGAATAGAGATTGTGCCCGCTTATTGTGGGATCCTTATCAGTGTGACGTGAGCACCCACGCCGCGCATTATGCACGACCGCTTTGGGAACCAGCAAGTTTTACGGCTAAAGTGAGGGGACGCTCTGTATTCGCTGCGTTATAAAAGGACACCAATCCCTTTCACCAGCCCCACGTCTTCCTCAAGCTCGAGCTCTCCAATCTCCCTTGCCCCCGTATTCTCATCTCCTGTGCCCACCACTCCTCGTTCCTCAACCACTACTCCTCTTCCCAGCAATGGCTGGATCTGGTGCCAGAGGCAAGTGGGAGGCTTCCACGGTCACTGAAAAGACCGTGGAGGATCTATGGAGCGCGGGGTACCTCGTCGGCGACATCGCACACTGAGTCCCCCCTAAGGGCCAGGTGATTCCCGCTCCTAAGGCGGGCGAGAGGGTAGTTTTTAACTCTCACGTTGCTAGGGGGCTAGGGTTTCCACTCCACCCGTTTGTTCGGGGTCTTTTGTTCTTCTACGGGCTAGATTTCCATGATCTAGCCTCGAACTCAATTCTTCACATATCCACTTTCATAGTGATGTGTGAGGCCTTTCTCCGCACCCCCCCCCCCCACTTCGGCCTGTGGCTTAAGACCTTCAATGTGAAGCCGAAGGTGGTCGACGGGGAACATGCGGAGTGCGGGGGCGCCATGATCAGGAAGCTCCCGAACGCAACTGGGCCCAAGGGCTCGTTCGTGGAGACAAACAAGGTCTGGCAGCAGGAATGGTTCTACATCACCGAACCCCGCAACACCGAGTGGGCGGCGAAACCTGCTTTCAGATCCGGACCCCCAATGAGGCTGACCTCCTGGACCAAGAAGGGTCTGGACTAGGGGTCGCATACTGAGGTGACGACTCTCGTGATTCGTGTGTCCGGCATAATCTTCAAGGGGCACCTGCTCTCCTCCGTGGTCCAAGTGATGTTGACCCGGCTTGTTCTCCCTTGCCAAAGCCGGTATTCCTCCCTATGGGAGTTCGATCCGGCAGGAGATAAGTCGCTGAAGCATCTCTTTGGCTCTACGCACAAGGAGATCTGGAAGCACCTCTTCAAGAGCCAGAAGGAATGGCCCGAAGAGGCCGAGGATGCGGGCTTCAGCACCGAAGTTTCTGCCTCAGAGGTAATAATAATCCTTGCCGAACACTTCACCCTTTCCCTTATTTAATGATAATAGGAGTTGGAATTTTTACGTGATATACATGGCTGGACAAAGCAGGCGACCAGGATTAAGTGTCCGGCACATTTGTTCGAAGAGACAACACTGCCTCTACTGACGGCGATGCTGGTTCCGGCGCCATACAAGGTGCCGGCCAAGAAGCCCAAGAAGACAAAGGGCAAGGGGGCCGGAGACAGCCCACGTCCTGCGGGCAAGAAGCCCGAGGACCTCCACATCCTCTCCTCTGACGAGGTAGAGGAAGATGATGGGGAGGAAAAGGAAGAAGAAGAAATGTCCCCTGCGCAAGGTAGGGGGAGGAAGAGGGGGGCCGTCGCTGACGCGGGTACGGCCGCGCCTCGGAGGAAACTAAACCTCGGAGCTAGTTCGAGTTCATCCGAACATAGCTATGTGATGAAGCCCAGGGAAAAACCCCTGCCCGAGACGTAAGTCAGTCTGGACTCAACTGATGCACCTTTGTTTATTTAGTTTTTCTGGTATTTTACTTAATATTTTTCTCCTCCTGTCCTACAGCCCTCCCGGTGTAAACCCTGATGTTACCTCATCGGAGGGTAACTCTCTGGCACCTAGACAGACGGAGAGTGACCCGCCAGTCCGGGCTCCATCGCCCGTAATCCGCAGGACACCGAAGTGTCGTCCCAGCGGGTGCTCTCCGCCCAAGGAGATGAGGGTGGGGCAGGAGACCAGGCGGCCGGAGCTAATACCTCGGCGACCGCTGACCATGGGGAGACAGCCCCCATGGAGACCGAAGACGTGGGGCCCAATCAATCTGGGGCCTCACCGAACATCATCCCGGAGCCTAGCGCGGCTCCGGGGTCCGAAGACCCGATTCCTCAAGCGGAGGAGGATACGGCAGCGCCCGGAGTTAATCTGGAGGTGCCGGATTCTATGGAGGGAGCACTGCAAAGTGCTCTCGTCATTGAAGAACACCGCACCGTGATGGGTGCGGTGATGAAGAAGATTCAGTCCGTCATGGGCTGACTGAATGAAGCCTTCAACAGCCTTTTAACAGGCTTTGAGGTAAGCAATGTAATGCTGTTAAGAAATTTTATTTGTTTTACACATATATAACCAGTAGCCCCTGATGCTTTGTGTGATTCTGAAAAGAATCGGACGAAGTATCCATAGTATAGCATTCTTATAGGGATGAACTATTTGTGCAGGCTTCACTAGTTATGGCAACTGCGCGAGACGCAGACGTTGCCGAACTAAACCGGAAGCTCGAGGTGGTGAACGTGGACCTCGACCGCATCAACCGGCGTTTTGATGAAACGCAAGGTATGCAGATTTTTTTTAAATGTCAATAAGACCTAATTGGTTGAGTATGTTTACAAACTCTAATATTGTATTCTGCATTACACAGTTGGTGGCGCTGAGCTCGAGGCCCTCAAGGGCGATGTTGCCAAGGCCAAGAAGGAGGCCGGGGCGAACAAGGTAGCCGCTGACAAAGCGGCTGCCAAATTGAAGGCTGAAAGGGCTGAGTGCTAGAAGCACAAATCTCGGGTGTCCGAAGTCGAGATTGAACTTAACGACGCCATCCTGAAGTGTGAGGCGGTGGAGAAGAAGACTTCGGCGCAAGCATCCGAGCTATCTGCGGCAGTAAAGTCTGCACAGGACGCGCGAGGCGAGGCGCGCATCGCCTGTGAGGAAATCAAGCAGACGCGACAGATAGCATCTGGTAAGATATTTCTCTTACATAGCATCTTTGGAGGGCGGAAGTATATTGGGCTGACACGATTGTGGAGTTCTCTAGGCATGTTTGCTGATCTTCCGAGGAGCAATGCAGATGCCGCTCAATACTTCCAAGCCCAGGAGGGGAATGACACGGAGAAATTGTTCTGGTTGCAGTTCTATGCGCCACAACATCCAGTTCCCCTTAACAACCAGATGAAGCAGCTAGTCGAGCTGCACAACATGGCGGGTTTGGCCATGAAGGACTTAATAGTTCGACCATGGCCCACTGAGCCAATCCCAAGTAGTTACTTCGGATTGGTGAAGCGGCTCGTCGAGGCGAGTCCGCGGGTCGATGCACTAACGCGTTCGGCCTACATAGAAGGTGCTCGGATGGCCTTCGCTCGCGTCAAAGTGCACTGGGCGAATATGAACTCATTGCATATAGCTATTGCTGGCCCGCCCGCAGGCAAGGAGCACCGTAAGCCGGAGAAGTACTTTGAGGACGTCGTCGAAGGCGCCCGCCTTGTAGAAGGCCATTGTTCGAAAGATGTTGTCTTCGAGTGATTGTATCCGGATATAAAGACTAGGCTTATGAATCCAATGTATATATAACTTTTGCGCTATTTATAATATCATCATTTTTTACCTCCTGTGTGACTGTTTATCTTAAATCTGAAAGTTTCCAGTCGTCGACTTCAGTCCCCAGGTACATAGTACTGGGGTGTTCGGTCATATGCAAATACACTCTTTATCCAATGTCATGGTCCGTATAGGAGGTGTATGTGGAGCGAACCAGGAAATCAGACTATGTGGCATTATTCCTTTCACTTAGTCGTAGGAGTTTGACAAGTGTGGCTAGGTACTAGCCCCTGGTGCGGATAAAGTATCCAATTGCACTTGGCTGGGCGAAAAAACTAGCCCTTCGTATAAAATTGGGTAGATCTCTATCGATCGTAGTATAACACTAAGTCTCTGGATTGTTGACCAGGTTCTCGCTTATCATGACAGTCAGTTTTCGGCTTTCTCTACTGAGGTACTTGACCAGACTAGCCAGAAGTACAATCGCGGTAGTTCTCCCTTTACACCCTAGCCGAACAATCGGGAATGTAGGGGTAAGCACAGGAGCCAGGCAACCCAACTATTGACACAAGACATGATTCGGAACTGATGCATATAATGCAAATATCTAGGACGCCGAACACTCCCTATAGGTGTTCGGTCTTTTCAACATATACCAGGGCTAGCTACAGCCCGTGGTAACCTTATTGACAAGGCACATATGGCAATCTGGTGCGGGAAGAGAACATTCGATGATGAGTGAATAGAACTCTGGACATAATACGAATAAAACTGCTCTGTTAATATCCCTCTATAGTACGGCGACCTGCAAACTTTACAGATAATGCCGATGACCTTTTTTGGACATTTTACATGCCAAGAAGGTATATAACAAGAAAGAGAAAAAATGTTTACACAGGGTCTTAATCTAAAAAGAAACCTTAGTGCGGGTCCGTGTTGCACGTCTGCATCGTTTCCTCCTCTCTAATGTGTCCTTGAAGGTGTGAGTATGATGGCCAGCTGTAGAAAAGGAAAAAAAGAGTAAACTTGGAAACGAAGAAATCGATCCGGTGTGGCCATAACAAGTCTGGTTCGTTTAATGAACCTAAAGAAGGTAAGTTTAGAGTCTGAATAGGGTCTAGCCGAACTATGGACTATATGCGGTTGCCCCCGGTCATCGCCCAAGGAATTTTTAAGGCATAATTATGTACTCGAGGCACATATGCTATCACCTTATGGGGCAGTAGATGGGGGTGTAGCTGTCAATCTTGCTCAGGTTCATCTGAGCTGCCGCACTGAAGCGTGTGCCGAACACGTTTAGTTGTGTCCGCTGTTGATAGATTATCCGGCTTGAGTAGGCCCCGCATTGGACTTCGGCTGCTAAGGCCACGGTGTCCTCCTCCGTACGGAGAGAGCGCTCCATGTTTCCATTGACCGTGATAACGCCACGTGGTCCAGGCATCTTGAGCTTTAAATAGGCATAATGCAGGACTGCATTAAAGCGGGCGAAGGCCGTTCTTCCGAGTAGAGTGTGATAGCCACTTCGGAACGGAGCTACGTCGAAGAGTAGTTCTTCACTTTGAAAGTTGTCGGGAGAACCGAATACAACTTCCAACGTTAAAGAGCCTGTGCAGCGAGCTTCAACGCCTGGTATCACTCCTTTAAAGGTCGTGCTGCTTGGCTTGATTCTTGATGGGTCGATCCCCATCTTGCGGACAGTGTCCTGATATATCAAATTGAGGCTACTGCCGTCGTCCATGAGGACTCGGGTTAGATGGTATCCATCTATTATTGGGTCGAGCACTAGGGCAGCCGAACCCCCATGCTGAATACTAGTCGGATGGTCCCTGTGATCAAAGGTGATCGGGCAGGTTGACCATGGGTTGAATTTTGGGGCGACAGGCTCAACGGCATAGATGTCACGGAGTGCGCGCTTGCGCTCCCTTTTTGGGATATGAGTGGCATATATCATGTTCATTGTTTTGACCTCCGGTGGAAATTTCTTCTGTCCCCCTATATTCGGCTGGCGAGGTTCATCCTCGTCTTCGCTCCGAGGCTCCTTCCCCCTGTGTTCGCTGTTTAGCTTGCCGGCCTACTTGAAAACCCAACAGTTACGGTTGGTGTGGTTGGTAGGTTTTTCTGGGGTGCCATGGATTTGGCAGGGCCTGTCTAATATCATGTCCAAACTTGATGGGCCATCTTTGTTGCCTTTAAATGGCTTCTTCCGTTGACCGGGTCTGGAGCCACTGAATCCAGCATTTACCATTGTATCATCTGGGCTTCCAAAATTGTTTCGACACTTGTTTTTGTTACGTCGTGGCTTTCCATTGCCATCCCTGACTTCAGATGTTCCAGGGTCGCCGGTGCTGCTACGAGCTAACCAGCTATCCTCACCCGCGCAAAAGCGAGTCATGAGTGTAGTTAGGGCTGCCATTGTCGTCGGCTTTTCCTATCCAAGGTGTCTGGCTAGCCATTCGTCCCGGATACTGTGCTTGAATGCCGCTAAGGCTTCGGCGTCCGGACAGTCGACGATCGGGTTCTTCTTAGTGAGAAACCGGTTCCAAAGCTTGCGGTCTGACTCCCCGGGTTGTTGGATGATGTGACTTAAATCGTCAGCGTCCGGGGGCCGGACACAAGTCCCTTGAAAATTGGCCCAAGAAGCGTCCTCAAGTTCTTCCCAACTCCCAATGGAGTTCTCTGGGAGACTGTTTAGCCAGTGCCGAGCTAGTCCTTTTAGCTTGAGGGGTAAATATTTGATGGCGTGGAGGTCATCTCCTCGAGCCATGTGGATGTGAAGAATAAAGTCTTCTATCCAGATGGCGGGATCAGTCGTTGCATCGTACGCTTCGATGTTCACGGGTTTAAACCCTTCTGGGAAATCATGACCCAGCACCTCATCGGTGAAGCATAGAGGGTGTGAAGCTCCTCTGTATCTTGCTATATCGTGGCGTATGTCCGATGGTTGTGGTGTTCGGTATTGACCCGAACTGGTATGTCACCGACGCGATTGGCTTGGTAGCCGCCGTCCCGTGCGGGAGCTCGGTCTCTAGGTCCGAATATAGACCTGGTCTTGCTAGCTTTTTTGTTTAGGTCCTCACGCAGATCGTGTTTTCGGACATGGGTTGCACCCTCCTTTCCTTTATGGGGTGGGGGCTTGTTTACGCCATTGCTAGCGACTCTATCTCGTCCGCGAGGTGGTCGGTTCGGCTTGTCGGCGATGTTATTCTTCGGTAGGACGGGCACAACGGCCTCGTCGTCGAATTCGGGCAGCAGCTTGCGCTTGGGATAGCCTTTGGTTTGGCCATTAAAGCCATGTTTCTGTTCAGTGTCTAGCACCTCGTTCCATCTATCATTAAGCGTGTCATGTGCGGCTCGAAGTCGTCTCTACTGCTTTTTCAAGCTCCTAGCGGTAGCAATAAGCCTCCGGTGGAAGCGTTTTTTGTTCTGAGGGTTCTTCTGGGACGGTGAATTCATCGTCGCCCAGGCTATCCTCTTCTTCGGAGACTGGTTCATAAGTATCGTCTTCGGCATCGTTGTCATCGGACTGCGTCTTCGGACTTTGTTCGCCATCCTCTCGCGCCTCCTGCTCTATCGCTGGGTCTGCGGGCTCTTCGGCTTGTTCTGGGATGTCACCATCATTAGTCATGGTGTTGATGTCCTTTCCTTTACGGGATTTAGTTCGGTGTTTTGGACGCCGACGCTTGGGAGGTTCTTCGGCGGGCTTATCCTCTACGGGATTGTTTTTGGCGTCGCCTTCCGCCTCTTTGGGTGTATCCACCATATACACATCGTATGAAGACGTAGCTTTCCACCACCCTGTTATGGGTCGGCTTTGATCTGGATCTGCTTCAGCTTCAACGTCCATCCCGTCGAAGTCTTCTGAAGTGTAGTCAAGTATATCGGTTAGATCTTCGACCGTGGCTACCAAATGGGTGGTGGGTGGGGAACGAAATTCTTCATCAGCCTCCAGTTCGAACCGGATATAGTGCGGCTGTGTGCTCTCATCCAAGGAGAGAGATCTTAACGACCTTAACATGTCGCCAAGTGGTGAGTGCTGGAAAATATATGCAGCACAGAATTCGGTGATAGGCGCCTGATTGGATTTAAGGGGCGCAGTTCGGAATCAGAGACCGGAGTCGAGTCCGGGTTTCCGGTAACATAGACCCCATTAGTTGGGTCCGTGTGCGGCTCTAACGCCATAGAGTCTGCGGCTCCTGTGGTGGGGTTGAGCTTCCCATCTTCGGGTGACGCGATCTGTTCTGGATATAGGGCCAGAACTGTTGCAGGTGATATTTTCTGATCCGATGACAGAGTTAAGTCATGATCATCGTGGTGCCAGAGAGGGGTTGCCGCTGGCTCGAACCCGACAAAGATCAAGTCTCCGTGAATATCAGCAACAGTTCAAGCTCCCGAATCTGACATGATGGCCACGAGCGTAGCTCTCAATCTGCTCAAGGTGGCCTTCAGTGTTGGCATGAAGCGGGAAGCCGCCGAACACAAAAAGTTGTCCGGGAGGGAAAATTCCCTCGGCGTCGCCATTGTAGTTGACGACATGATCCATCAATCCTTTCATCGACGACATAATGGAACTCTCAATGAAAGCACCAATGTCGGTGTCAAACTGGCGGATCTCGGGTAGGGGGTCCCGAACTATGCGTCTGAGGATCGATGGTAACAGGAGGCGGGGGACACGATGTTTACCCAGGTGCAGGCCCTCTCGATCAAGGTAAAACCCTACTTCCTGCTATATTAGTATGGATGAATATGTATACAAGAGTTGATCTACCTCGAGACTGTAATGGCTAAACCCTAGGTCTAGCCTATGAAGATATTGTGATTCTTCTCTAGCCTCTACGGACTAAACCCTCCGGTTTATATACACACCGGAGAGGCATAGGGTTTTTACATGCCATCTTGCAGAGGAAGGAAAACCAACACCCGAACCCAAACTTGCCATTACAGGAATACATGAGTCCTATCCGGATACGAGAGTTGATCTTGTAGTAATCTTCACGGCCCACCAGTCCGGCCCACCTAGAGTTTGTCTGGCCACATGAGGACCCCTGATCCAGGACTCCCTCAGGGGGTCCCGAACTATGCGTCTGAGATCGATGGTAACAGGAGACTAGGGACACGATGTTTACCCAGGTTCAGGCCCTCTCAGTCGAGGTAATACCCTACTTCCTGCTATATTAATATGGATGAATATGATTACAAGAGTTAATCTACCTCGAGATCATATTGGCTAAACCCTAAAGTCTAGCCTATAAGGATTGTGATTCTCTATTCGCCTCTACGAACTAAACCCTCCAGTTTATATATGCACCGGAGGGGCCTAGGGTTTGTACATAACCATCTTGCAAAGGAAGGAAAGATTACACCCGAACCTAAAACTTGCCATTATACGAATACAGGAGTCCTATCTGGACACGAGAGACTATCTTCGTCTTTGATCTTCACGGTCCACCAGTCCGGCCCACCAAGAGTTATCTGGCCACCAGAGGACCCCTCGATCCAGGACTCCCTCAGTAGCCCCTGAACCTGTCTTCGATGACGATGAATTCGGCTTACGTATTGTCTTCGGCATTGCAAGGCGGGTTCCTTCTTCCGAATATATCTTCTGCAAAAAGGTGTATTGTGTTCGGCTCTGCAAGGTTAGTACAACCCTTAGCCTCGAAGGCAAGGCTCTTAAAAGAAAATGAATAATGTGTCTTTACTGACAACTTTTTGGTGAAGCATCGCGTCCATCCCACTAACATATCGAACCGTTTTATTTGCTCCTAGTTTCGCGTTTCGAGGTATGTCCTCGTTGACACGTCTTATCAGAATAGAGATCGTGCCCGCTTATTGTGGGATCCTTATCAATGTGATGTGAGCATCCACACTGCGCATTACGCACGTCCGCTTTGGGAACCGGCGAGGTTTATGGCTCAAGTGGGGGGATGTTCTGTATTCACAATGTTATAAAAAGGACACCAATCCCTTTCATCAGCCCCACGCTTTCCTCAAGCTCGAGCTCTCCAATCTCCCTAGCCCCAGCATCCTCATCCCCTGCGCCTACCGCTCCTCGTTCCTCAACCACCACTTCCTTCCCCAGTAGTGGCTGGATCCGGTGCCAGGGGCAAGTGGGAGGCCTCCACAGTCACTGAGAAAACCGTGGAGAATCTTCGGAGCACGGGCTATCTTGCTGCCAATATCGCGCACCGAGTCCCCGCCAAGGGTCAGGCGATTTCCGTTCCAGAGGCGGGCGAGAGAGTAGTGTTCACTTCACACTTTGTTAGGGGGGCTAGGGTTTCTACTCCACCCCTTTGTTCGGGGTTTGCTGTTCTTCTACGGGCTAGATTTTCACGATCTAGCCCCGAACTCAATCCTTCACATCTCTGTTTTCATAGTGGTGTGCGTAGCTTTCCTCCTCATCCATCCACACTTCGGCCTATGGCTTAAAACCTTCAACGTGAAGCCGAAGGTGGTGGACAAGCAGCATGCGGAGTGTGGGGGCGCCATGATTAGCAAGCTCCCGGATGTGACTTGGCCAAAAGGGTCATTCGTAGAGACGAACAAGGCAGCAGGAGTGGTTTTATATCACCGAACCCCGTGATGCTAAATGGGCGGCGGAACCTGCTTTCTGATCCGGACCCCCAGAGAGGTTGACCTCCTGGACCAAAAAGGGTCTGGACTGGGGGTCTCAAGTTGAGGTGACGGCACTCCAGAGCCGTGTGTCCGGCGTGATTTCCAAGGGGCACCAGCTCTCGTCCGTGGTCCAGGTAATGCTGGCCCGGCTTGTTCTTCCTTGCCAAAGCCGGGAATCCTCCCTATGGGAGTTCGATCCGGCAGGAGATAAGCCTCTGAAGCATCTCTTTGGATTTACGCACAAAGAGATCTGGAAGCATCTCTTCAAGAGCCAGAAGGAGTGGCCGGCATAAACCGAGGACGCGGGCTATAGTACCGCACTCTCCGCCCCAGAGGTAATAGCAAATTTTGCCGAACTTATATCCCTTCTCTTATTTAATGATAACAGGAATTGGGGTCTTTGCGTGATATACAGGGATGGACAGAAGGCGACACAGATAAAGTGTCCGGCGCCTTTGCCCCAAGACCCAGAATCGCCTCGACTGACGGCGATGCTGGTCTCGGCGCCGGTCTAGAAGCCCAAGAAGAATAGTAAGGGGGCCGGAGACATCCCCTGCCCTGCGGACAAGAAGTCTGAGGAGATCAACATCCTCTCCTCCGAAGAGGGGGAGGATGATGAAGAAGAGGAAGAATAAGAAGAAAAAAGAGAGGAGCCCCCTGCGCAAGGCAGGGGGGAGAAGAGGGCGGCCCCTGCTGATGCAGGCAAGGCCGCACCCCGGAGGAAGCTAAGCCTCCCCGCCAGTTCGGACTCATCGTCCGAACACAGTTTTGTGGTGAAGCCTAGGGAGAAGCCCCTAGCCGAAACATAAGTTTTGTCCGGATTGCTTCATCTTGCTTATTTATCACTTTGATACTTATTTAGTATTTCTCACCTGCTGACCTACAGCCCTCCCCGAGGACACCCCGACGCATCCTTATCAGAGGGGAACTCTCTAGCACCTGGAGAGACGGAGAGTGACCCGCCGGCCCGAGCTCCATCGCCCATGATCGGCGGGGACACCGAAGTGTCCTCCCAGCGGGTGTCCTCCACCCAAGGACATGAGGGCGGGGCAGGTGACAGGGCGACTGGAGGTAATACCTTGGCTGCCGCTGACCATGGCGAAACAGCCCCCATGGAGACCGATGGCTGGAGGCCCAAGCAATCCGGGGCCCCACCGAATACTGTTCCGGAGCCTAGCGCGGCTCCGGGGTCCAAAGACCAGACTCCCCAAGCGGGGGAGGATACAATGGCGCCCGGAGTCAATCCGGAGGCGCCGGACCCTATGGAGGGAGCACTGCAAAGTGCTTCCATCATGGAGGAGCACCGCACCGTGATGGGCGCGGTGATGAAGAGGATTCAGTCCAACAAGGGCGGACTGAATGAAGCTTTCAACAGCCTGTTAACGGGCTTTGAGGTAAGCAATGTAATGTTCTTTATGGACTTTGTTTGTTTTAAATACACATTATAACCAGTAGCCCCTGATGCTTTGTGTGATTCTGAACAGAATCAGACGAAGTATCCATAGTATAGCATGCTTGTAGAGCTGAACTGTTGTGTTTTATGTTATTTGAACATGCTTCACTAGTTGCAGCAACTGCATGAGATGCAGAGGTTGCCGAACTTAACCAGAAGCTCTTATTGGCCAACGCAGACCTCGACCGCATCAACCAGTGTTTAGATGAAAGGCAAGGTATGCGGATTAAAAAGTTAAGATGTCAAGAAGACTAATAATATTAACTGAGCATTGGTATAAACTCTTTTATGATATTCTGTACTACACAATTTGCGCCACTGAGCTCGAGGCCTCAAGGGCGAGCTCACGAAGGCGAAGAAGAAGGTCGAGGCGAGCAAGGCGACCGCTGACAAAGTGGTTGCCGAACTAGAGGCCGAAAAGGATGAGTACGAGAAGCACCAGGATCGGGTGTCCGAAGTAGAGGTTGAGCTTAAAGATGCCATTCTCAAATGCAAGGCATTGGAGGAGGAGGCTTCGGAATAGGCTTCCAAGCTTGCGGAGGCAATCAAGGCTGCCCAGGATGCGTGGTGTGAGTCGTGCAGCGCCTGTGAAGAAATCAAGCATGCACGACAGATATCATCTGGTAAGACTTTTCTCATACTGAGCATCTTCGGAGGGCAGAAGTATCTTGGGCTGACTCGATTATGGAGTTCTCCAGGCGTGTTTGCTGATCTTCCGAGGAGCAGTGCTGCCGCTGCCCAGTACTTCCGAGCCCAGGAGGGGAACGCCACGGAGAAGTTGTTTTGGTCGCAGTTCTACGCGCCAAAACATCCGGTGCCCCTCAACGACCAGATGAAGCAGCTGGTCGAGCTGCACAATATGGAGGGTTCGGCCATGAAGGACTTGATAGTCTGGCTATGGCCCGCTGATCTAATCTCAAGTAGCTACTTCAGATTGGTGAAGCGGCTCGTCGAGGCAAGTCCGCGGGTCGACGCATTGAAGCGTTCGGCCTACATAGAAGGTGCTCGGATGGCATTCGCTCGTGTGAAAGTGCACTGGGCGAAGATGAGGGCGGAGTATATAGCTACTGCTGGACCGCCCACATGCAAGGAGCACCGCAAGCCGGAGAAGTACTTTGAGGACGTCATAGAAGGCGCCCGCCTTGTAGTAGGGCAGTGCTCAAAGGATGTTATCTTTGAATAATTGTATCCGGCTGTAAAGACTTAAGCTTATGAACCGATGTATATGACTTTTGCGCTATTATAATATGAGCGACTTTTATCTCCTATGTGGTTGTTTATATAATTCTGAAAATTTCCAGTTGTCCGCTTCAGCCCACAAGTACATAGTACTGGGGTGTTCGGTCATATGCAAATACACTCTTTATCCAACGTCTTGGTCTGTGTAGGAGGTGTATGCGGAGCGAACCAGGCAATCGGACTATTTGGTGTTATCGCTTTCACTTAGCCATAGGAAATTGACAAGTGAGGCTAGGTACTAGCCCCTGGTGCGGATATGATATTCCCTACTTAAGGTATCCAATTGCACCTGGCTAGGCGAAAAAACCAACCCTTCATATAACACAGGGTGGATCTCTATTGATCGTAGTATAAAACTAAGTCACCGGATTGCGGATCAGGTTCTCGCCTATCATGACGGTCAGTTTTCTGCTTTCTCTACTGAGGTACTTGACCGGACAAGCCAGAAGTACAATCACAGTAGTTCTCCCTTTACACCCTAGCTGAACAATCGGGAACGTAGGGGTAAGCATAGGACCCGGGCAACCCAAGTATTGACCCAAGACATGAATCGAAACTGATGCATATAAGGCAAACATCCAGGATGCCGAACACTCCCTATAGGTGTTCGGTCTTTTCGACATATACCGGGCTGAACACAACCCCTGGTAATAGGCCCTGTTGACAAGGCACATGTGGCAATCTGATGTGGGGAGAGAACATTTATGGTGAGTGAATAAAACTCCGAACATACTGTGAATCAAGCTGCTCTGTTAATATATCTTTATAGTACGGCGAGCCGTAAGCTTCCAGATAATGCCGATGACTTTCTTGGACATTTTACATGCTAGAAAGTTATATAACAAGAAAGAGAAAAAAAGGTTTACACAGGGTCTTAATCTAAAAATAAACCTTAGCACGGGTCCCTGATGCACGTCTACGCCGTTTCCTCCTCTGTAATGTGTCCTTGAAGGGAGGAGTATGATGGCCATCTGTGAAAAGAAAAAGAAAAAACCTGGAAAAGGAAAAAAGATCTAGTGTGGCCCGAAACAAGATTGGTTCGTTTAGTGAACCTTAAAAGATAATTTTTAGAGTCTGACTAAGGTCGAGCCGAACTATAGACTATATGCAGTGTGCCCCCAGCGTTGCCCAAGGGACTTTTAAGGCATAATTATGCACTTGAGGTACATATGCTATCACCTTATAGGGCAGTCGATGGGGGCGTAGCTGCTAATATAGCTCGGTTTCATCTGAGCTGCCGCACTGAGGCGTATGGCGGACACGTTTAGCTATGTCCGTGACCGATAAGTTATCTGGCTTAAATAGGCCATTTTGGACTTCGGATGCTAAGGCCGCAGTGTCCTCCTCCGTGCGGAGAGATTGCTCCATATTTCTGTTAACCGTGATGACGCCACGTGGTCCAGGCATTTTAAGCTTCAGATAAGCATAATGTGGGACTGCATTAAAGTAGGCGAAGGCCATTCTTCCAAGTAGTGCATGATAGCCACTTCGGAACGGAGCTATGTCGAAGATTAGCTCTTCGCTTCGAAAGTTATGAGGAGAGCCGAATAGGACCTCCAATGTTAAAGAGCCCGTGCAGCGGGCTTCTATGCCTGGTATCACTCCTTTAAAGGTCATGCTGCTTGGCTTGATTCATGACGGGTCGAACCTCATCTTGTGGACAGTGTCCTGATATATCAGATTAAGACTGCTGTCGCCGTCCATAAGGACTCGGGTGAGATGGTATCCATCGATTATTGGGTCGAGCACTAGGGCAGCCTAACCCCCATGACGGATACTAGTCAGATGATCCCTGCGATCAAAAGTGATCGGACAGGCCGACCATGGGTTGAATTTGGGGGCAACAGGCTCAACGGCATAGACATCTCGGAATGCGCGCTTGCGCTCCTTCTTTGGGATATGAGTGGCATATATCATGTTCACTATTTTGAACTTCGGTGGAAATTTCTTCTATCCCCCTGTATTCAGCTGGCGAGATTCGTCCTCGTCTTCACTCTAAGGTCCCTTTCCCTTGTGTTTGGCGTTGAGCTTGCCCGCCTGCTTGAAGACCAAACAATTACGGCTGGTATGGTTTGCAAGTTTTTCTGGGGTGCCATGGATCTGGCAGGGCCTATCTAATATTTTGTCCAGACTGGATGGACCATCTTTGTTGCCTTTGAATGGCTTCTTCCGTTGACCGGGTCTGGAGCCGCTGAATCTGGCGTTTACCGCTGTGTCATCTGGGCTTCCAGCATTATTTCAATGTTTGTTTTTATTACGTCGTGGCTTTCCATTGTCGTCCCTGGCTTCAGATGTTCCAGGGTCGCTGGTGCTGCTACGTGCTAACCAGTTGTCCTCGCCCACGCAAAAGTGGGTCATGAGAGTAGTTAGGGCTGCCATTGTCCTTGGTTTTTCCTGTCCGAGGTGTCTGGCTAGCCATTCGTCCGGTACACTGTGCTTGACGGCCGCTAAGGCTTGGGCGTCTGGACAATCGACGATTTGGTTCTTCTTAGTGAGAAACCGATTCCAAAGCTTGCGGGTTGACTCCCCGAGTTGTTGGATGATGTGACTTAGATCGTCAGCATCCGGGGGCCGGACATAAGTCCCTTGAAAATTGGCCCGAAAAGCATCCCCAAGTTCGTCCCAACTCCCAATGGAGTTCTCTTGGAGGTTGTTCAGCCAGTGCCGAGCTGGTCCTTTCAGCTTGAGGGGTAGGTATTTAATGGCACGAAGATCATCTCCTCGAGCCATGTGGATGTGAATAATGAAGTCTTCTATCCAGATGACAGGATCCGTCATTCCATCATACGCCTCGATGTTCACAAGTTTAAACCCTTCTGGAAAATCATGATCCAATACCTCATCGGTGAAGCACAGAGGGTGTGCGGTGCCTCTGTATTTTGCTATATCATGGCGTATATCCGATGGTTGTGATGTTTGGTATTGACCTCGAACTGGAATATGACTGCCGCGATTGGCTTGATAGCCGCCGTCCCGTGCGGGAGCCCGGTCCCTAGGTCCGTATATAGACCTCATCTTGCTAGCTTTTTTGTTCAGGTCCTCACGTAGATCGTGTTTCCGGACTTGAGCCGCATCCTCCTTTCCTTTACGGGGTGGGGGTGCGGGCTTGTGTACGCCGTTGCTAGCCACTCTGTCTCGTCCACTGATGACCCACAAGTGTAGGGGCTCTATCGTAGTCCTTTCGATAAGTAAGAGTGTCGAACCCAACGAGGAGCAGAAGGAAATGATAGGCAGTTTTCAGTAAGGTATTTTCTACAAGCACTGAAATTATCGGTAACAGATAGTTTTGTGATAAGGTAATTGGTAGCAAGTAAAAAAGGTAACAGTAAATAAGGTGCAGCAAGATGGCCCAATCCTTTTGGTAGCAAAGGACAAGCCTGGACAAACTTTAATATGAAGGAAAATGCTCCCGAGGACACATGGGAATTATCGTCAAGCTAGTTTTCATCACGATCATCTGATTCGCGTTCGGTACTTTGATAATTTGGTATGTGGGTGGACCGGTGCTTGGGTGCTGTCCTTACTTGGACAAGCATCCCACTTATGATTAACCTCTAATACAAGCATCCACAACAACAAAATAAGTATTAAGGTAAACCTAACCATAGCATGAAACATATGGATCCAAATCAGCCCCTTACGAAGCAACGCATAAACTAGGGTTTAAGCTTCTGTCACTCTAGCAACCCATCATCTACTTATTACTTCCCAATGCCTTCCTCTAGGCCCAAATAATGGTGAAGTGCCATGTAGTCGACGTTCACATGACACCACTAGAGGAGAGACAACATACATCTCATCAAAATATCGAACGAATACCAAATTCACATGACTACTTATAGCAAGACTTCTCCCATGTCCTCAGGAACAAAAGTAACTACTCACAAGACATAATATTGTTCATGATCAGAGGGGTATTAATATGCATAATAGATCTGAACATATGATCTTCCACCAAATAAACCAACTAGCATCAACTACAAGGAGTAATCAACACTACTAGCAACCCACAGGTACCAATCTGAGGTTTGGGTACAAAGATTGGATACAAGAGATGAACTAGGGTTTGAGAGGAGATGGTGCTGGTGAAGATGTTGTAGAAGATAACCCTCCCCAAGATGGGAGAGTTGTTGGTGATGACGGCGGTGACGATTTCCCCCTCCCAGAGGGAAGTATCCCCGGCAGAACAGCTCTGCCGGAGCCCTAGATTGGTTTCTGCCAAGGTTCCGCCTCGAGACGGCGGCGGCTGGTCCCGAAAGCCTCCTTATGATTTTTTTCAGGTCAAAACACCTCATATAGGAAAAGATGGGCATCGGGGGGCCATCTGGTGGCCCACGAGACAGGGGGCGCGCCTAGAGAGGGAGGGTGCGCCCCCCACCCTCGTGGACAGGTGGTGGCCCCCCTGGTGATTCTCTTTCGCTAGATTTTTTTATATTCTGAAACGGTGTCCCGTGGAGTTTCGAAGTTTTTTGAGTTGTGCAGAATAGGTTTCCACAGTTTGCTTCTTTTCTAGCCTAGAATTCCAGCTGCCGGCATTCTCCATCTTCATGTAAACCTTGTAAAATAAGAGAGAAAAGGCATAAGTATTGTGACATAACGTGAATAACAGCCCATAGTGCAATAAATATCAACATAAAAGCATGATGCAAAATGGACGTATCAACTCCCCCAAGCTTATACATCGCTTTTCCTCAAGCGAAAGCCGATATCGAAAAATATGTCCACATGTTTAGAGATAGAGGTGTCGATAAAAATAAAATACGGACATGAGGGCATCATGATCATTCTTGTAACAGCAACACATATATATTGTCATATGATTCTTATGCTAAAGTAACAATTCATTCACAATGTCAAGTATGAATCAGCAACTTCATTGAAAACCAACAAACTATGATCTCGGTCATTGAAGCAATTGCAATTTATCATAACATCGGAAGGAGTCAACATAAGAGCTTTTCAGCAAGCCTACATACTCAACTATCATATAGTCTTTCACAATTGCTCACACCCATGCAATACTTATGGTTATGGAGTTTTAATCGGACACAGAGAAAGATAGGCGCTTATGGTGTTGCCACCAACCTTTTACCTCAAGGGTAATGTCAACAGTAATAGACCATGATAACTTACATCCAATTGGGTATGTATATCAGGATCGTTCCAACACGGTGTGCTTGCCAAAGGATAAAATGTAAAAAGGAAAGGTGATTTTCACCTTGACTCTTATAAGGCAAGAATAATAGATAGGCCCTTCGCAGAGGGAAGCAGAGGTTGTCATGTGCTTTTATGGTTGGATGCACAAAGTCTTAGCGCAAAAGAACGTCACTTTATATTGCCAATTGTGATAAGGACCTTTATTATGCAGTCTGTCACTTTTATTACTTCCATATCACAAGATCATATAAAGCTTATTTCCTCCACACTAATAAATCATACATATTTTAGCGAGTTTGCAACACGACAACTTACTTGAAGGATCTTACTCAATCCATAGGTAGGTATGGTGGACTCTCATGGCAAAACTGAGTTTAAGGATGTATGGAAGCACAAGTAGTATCTCTACTTGGTGCAAGGAGTTTTGTCTAGCATGAGGGGGAAAGGCAAGCTCAACATGTTGGATGATCCATGACAATATACTTTATTTCAAATATAAGAAAACATAACCAGTTATGTTGTCTTCCTTGTCCAACATCAACTCTTTAGCATGTCATATTTTAATGAGTGCTCACAATCATAAAAGATGTCCAAGATAGTATATTTGTATGTGAAACCTCTCTTTCTTTGTTACTTCCTATTAATTGCAACGATGACCAAAACTATCTTTATCAACTCTCAACAAATTTTATTCATCATACACTTTATATGTGAAGTCATTACTTCCCATAAGATCAATATGGTTTCCTTGATACTTTTTATATTTTCTTTTATTCTATCATGATCAAAGTGAGGAAATCAAGCCCTTGACTCAACACTAATCTTTATTATATAGCTCACGAACTCGATTACAAAGATAAAGATCATAAAGCAAAAGCTCACAACTAGATCATGCTAACTTTATTCTACTAGATCAGGATACTACCAAAAGGATCGAACTAAGAAAAATGGTAAAGATAGGAGTGTGATGGTGATACGATACCGGGGCAGCTCCCCCAAGCTTGGCAGTTGCCAAGGGGAGTGCCCATACCCATATGATTATGTCCCCTTCTTCGGAGGTGGTGATGATGGAGTTGTTGATGATGTAGGCTTGTCGTTCACCTTCCAAGGCATCGGCTCACCATCGTAGAAGGATGATCGAGTCTCCGGGATACTCAAATATGCAGCCAAACTCATCTTCTTGAATCTATATTCATACTCACAGTTTTGATTTTGCAGGTCATAGATCTGGTCCTGGAGGTGTTCGAATTTCTCTTGGAGATTGGAGATGGCTTCCCTGAAGATCCTTGAGTCCAGCTTGAGGTTGTTGGCGAGCTCCGTGATCATCATGTGGTTGGCGTTGAGTCCTCATTCCACCATACCTTGGCACTCAAAACTTGTTGCTCCGTTGCTTCAAGTCTCGTGTCCATGCTTCCGGTCCTCCTTGGCCCCTCAACATCGCGGATGTGCAGCACCCCTTCACGCAACTCCATGGTTTGAGGGTGATGCAGCACCTCCACGAGGTAGGGGTTGATGACCTTATCGAAGAACTTGTCCTTGTGGGTACTGGGAGACGCCATGATGATCTAGATCTGTTAGAAATAATAGCTCGAAACGAAAACAGATGATTTTTGCGTGATACAGTGTTCAAAGCCTTCGGGAGAATATATAATGAATTTTTCCCGACCAAAAGGAGTAACATACAAGAAATCGGAGTCTGGGAGGCACACGAGGTGCCCACGAGGCAGGGGGCGTGCCTGGGGAAAGGGGGCGTGCCCTCCACCCTCGTGGACGGCTCGTGTCTCTTCCGGACTCGATTACAAAGGGTAAAGATCATAAAGCAAAAGCTCACAACTAGATCATGCTAACTTTATTCTACTAGATCAAGATACTACCAAAATGATCGAACTAAGAAAAACGGTAAAGATAGGAGTGATGGTGATATGATACCGGGGTCACTCCCCCAAGCTTGGCAGTTGCCAAGGGGAGTGCCCATACCCATATGATTATGTCTCCTTCTTCGGTGGTGGTGCGATAGGCTTCTTCCTTAACTTGCGTTTAAGGGTAGAATTTTGCTCCCTTAGGTCATTGATCTCCTGCTCAAGGTTTAATACTTTCTTGCATAGTGCCTGCTTGTTTTCCTGCAAGAGGTTAAAAGGGATAAATTCAATCTTAGGTTTCTTTACTCCGTCGGGGAGGCTAGACTTTTTGAACTCCACATGCATGTCCCCCGGTCGAGGTAGTGGGACTTCGTCTTCATCTGAGCTGGTCCAATCCTTTCCCTTGGGATCATGGTCTTCTTCTTCCTCCGTGGTCCATCCACAATTCTCCCAGTCCCCATAGACCTTAGGGTCAGCAAGGGAATCAGCCACATAGCTTTCTCCCTCTGAATCCTGGGACAACATGTTGCTTCTATCCGCGACAGAAACAACTCGAAACAAAAACAGAAGATTTTTGTGTGATACAGAGGTCAAACCTTCGGGAGTATATATAATGAATTTTTACCGACCAAAAGGAGTAACATACAAGAAATTGGAGTCCGGGAGGCACATGAGCTACCCACGAGGCAGGGGCGCGCCCTCCACCCTTGTGGACGGCTCGTGTCTCTTCCGGACTGCCACTTATTTTTCTATTTATCTAAATATTCCAAAACGGAGAAAAATTGCCTTTAGAACTGTTTTGGAGTCGGTTTACTTATCGTATCACATACCTCTCCCTTTTCGGAGTCTGAATCATTCTGGAAAGTATCCCTTATGTATTCCTACGGGGTTACAGTTTCAATAACATTGGTTTCAACATTTATAGGGTTACCTGAGATATAATGTTTGATTCTTTGACCGTTCACCACCTTCGGATCGAAGTTGTTGATTTTTATGCCACCGGAACGATAGAACTCCTCGATAACGTAAGGGCCTTCCCATTTCGAGAGAAGCTTTCCTACAAAAAATGTTAAACGAGAGTTGTATAGCAAGACATAATCACCTACGTTAAACTCACGCTTTTGTATCCTTTTGTCATGCCATCTTTTAACTTTTTCTTTAAATAGCTCGGCATTCTCATAGGCCTGGGTTCTCCATTCATCAAGAGAGCTAATGTCAAATAACCTCTTCTCACCGGCAAGTTTGAAATCATAATTGAGCTCTTTAATAGCCCAATATGCCTTATGTTCTAGCTCAAGAGGTAAGTGACATGCTTTTCATAAACCACCTTATATGGAGACATACCCATAGGATTTTTGTATGCAGTTCTATAGGCCCATAAGGCATCATCTAGTTTCTTGGACCAATTCTTTCTAGACCTATTAACTGTCTTTTGCAAAATTAATTTCAGCTCTCTATTGCTTAATTCTACTTGACCACTAGTTTGTGGGTGATAAGGGGATGCAATTCTATGGTTAACATCATACTTTGCAAGCATTTTACGCAAAGCACCATGAATAAAGTGTGAACCACCATCAGTCATTAAGTACCTAGGGACTCCAAACCTCGGAAAAATAAATTCTTTAAGCATCTTAATAGAGGTGTTGTGAACAACACTACTAGTTGGAATAGCTTCTACCCACTTAGTAATGTAATCAACAGCAACTAAAATATGTGTGTACCAATTGGAGGAAGGAAACGGTCCCATATAATCAAAGCCCCACACATCAAATAGTTCAATAACACGTGAATAATTCATAGGCATTTCTTGACGTCTACTGATATTACCAATTCTTTGACATTCATCACAAGATAAGACAAACTTACGAGCATCCTTGAAGAGAGTAGGCCAATAAAAACCATATTGCAATACCTTATGTGCAGTTCTATCTCCAGCATGGTGTCCTCCATAAGCTTCGGAGTGGCACTTGCGTAGGATCTGTTCCTGTTCATGCTCAGGTACACAACGTCTAATAATACCATCTACTCCTTCTTTATAAACATGTGGGTCATCCCAGAAGTAATGTCTCAAATCATAGAAGAACTTTTTTCTTTTGCTGGTATGTGAAGCTAGGAGGTATAAACTTGGCAAAAATGTAATTGGCATAATCAGCATACCATGGAGCAGTACGATAAGTATTTATGATAGCTAATTGTTCATCAGGAAAGCTATCATCAATAGGTTGTGGGTCATCAAGTATATTCTCTAGCCTAGACAAGTTATCTGCAACGGGGTTCTCAGCTCCCTTTCTATCAATAATATGCAAATCAAACTCTTGCAGCAAGAGAACCCATCTAATAAGTCTAGGTTTAGCATCTTTCTTTTCCATAAGGTATTTGATAGCAGCATGATCAGTGTGAATAGTTACTTTAGAATCAACAATATAAGGTCTAAACTTATCACAAGCAAATACAACTGCTAAAAATTCTTTCTCAGTAGTAGCATAATTTCTCTGGGCACTGTCTAGAGTTTTACTAGCATATTGGATAACATTCAATTTCTTATCAACTCTTGTGCCCTAGAAAAGCACCTACAGCATAATCACTAGCATCGCACATAATCTCAAAGGGTAAATTCCAGTCAGGAGGCTGGACAATAGGTGCAGAGATCAATGCTTTCTTAAGTATTTCAAATGCTTCTAGAAATTCATCATCAAAAACAAAAGGAATATCTTTTTGTAAGAGATTAGTCAGAGGCCTGGAGATTTTGGAGAAGTCCTTAATGAACCTCCTATAAAACCCAGCATGATCAAGGAAACTTCGTATATCTTTGATGTCCTTGGGACACGACATCTTTTCAATAGCATCAACTTTAGCCTTATCAACTTCAATACCTCTTTTAGAAATTTTATGTCCTAATACAATACCTTCATTAACCATAAAGTGGCACTTCTCCCAATTCAAGACAAGATTAGTGTCTTCACATCTCTGCAAAACTCGATCAAGGTTTCTCAAGAAATCATCAAAAGAAGTTCCGTAAACATAGAAATCATCCATAAAAACCTCAACAATCTTTTCACAAAAATCAGATAATATATCCATCATGCATCTTTGAAAGGTAGCAGGTGCATTACATAAACCAAAAGGCATACGTCTATAAGCAAAGGTACCGAAGGGACAAGTAAAAGTGGTCTTTTCTTGATCCCCTTTTGACACAAGTATTTGAGAGAAACCATAATAACCATCTAGAAAGCAAAAATGAGTATGTTTGGATAACCTTTCTAGCATTTGGTCAATAAAAGGCAAAGGGTAATGATCTTTCTTAGTAGCTTTATTTAATTAGCGGAAATCAATTACCATCCTATAACCTATAACAATTCTTTGTGGGATCAATTCATCCTTATCATTAGGAACAACAGTCATACCTCCCTTCTTAGGGACACAATGGATAGGACTTACCCACTGGCTATCAGTAACTAGATAGATAATACCTGCCTCTAGAAGCTTTAGTATTTCCTTCCTTACCACTTCTTTCATCTTAGGATTTAACCGCCGTTGATGATCAATAACCGGTTTAGCGTCTATGTCCAATTTTATCTTGTGTTGGCATAAAGTGGGACTAATGCCCTTAAGATCATCCAGAGTATATCCAATAACAGCATGGTGCTTCTTCAGAGTTTTCAATATTTTTTCTTCTTCCTGCTCTGAAAGGTAAGCACTAATAATAACAAGATATATCTTCTTTTCATCAAGATAAACATACTTAAGATTATCAGGTAATGGTTTAAGTTCAAACACGGGATCACCCTTGGGTGGAGGAGGATCCCCTAGGATTTCAACATGCAAGTTGTTTTTCAATATGGGTCCCTGCTTAAAGAATATTTCATCTATTTCCCTTCTCTCATTCATATACATATCATTTTCATGGTCTAGCAGATATTGTTCTAAAGGATCGTTAGGAGGCACAACAATAGAAGCAAGACCAATAATTTCATCCTTAATTACTAGGTAATTCTTTGTCATGGGGTTGTCTACGAAATTTAGCAAAGTTAAAATCATGAGACATATACCCTAAACCAGCAGTAACAATATCTTTCACGCAGTCTATCTTAGCATTAACAGTATTCAAGAAGGGTCTACCAAATATAATGGGACAAAAATCATCTTGTTGAGAACTAAGAATAAGAAAATCAGCAGGGTATTTAACTTTCCCACACAAGACTTCAACATCTCTAACAATCCCAACTGGTGAAATAGTGTCTCTGTTAGCAAGCTTAATAGTAACATCAATCCTTCCAACTCAACAGGTGCAATATCATGCATAATTTCTTGATATAGGGAATGAGGGATTATACTTGCACTAGCACCTACATCACATAAACCATGATAGCAATGATCTCCTATTTTAACAGAGATAACAGGCAAGCCTACAACATGTCTATGTTTATTCCTAGCATCGGGTTTGGCTATTCTAGCAGCTTCCTCTTGGAGGTAAATAACATGTCCATCTAAAATTTCAACCAAGAGATCTTTAACCATAGCAACACTAGGTTCAACTTTAATTTGCTCAGAGGGTGTAGGTGTTCTAGTACTACTCTTACGAACCACAGTTGAAGCTTTAGCATGATCCTTTATTCTAACAAGGAAAGGTGGTTTCTCAATATAAGCAGTAGGAACAACAGGATCAACATTATAAATGATAGTCTTTTCTTCAACTTTAACAGGCTCAACTACTTTTACTTCAATGGGAGGATGGTATTTAAACCACTTCTCCTTGGGAAGATCAACATGAGTAGCAAATGATTCACAAAAATAAGCTACTATATCATAGTCAAGTCCATATTTAGTGCTAAACTCACGGAAAACATCGGTATCCATAAAAGCTTTAACACAATCAAACTTAGGGGTCATACCTGATTCCTTACCTTCGTCGAGATCCCAATCTTCAGAGTTGCATTTAATTTTTTCCAATAAATCCCATTTGAATTCAATCGTCTTCATCATAAAAGAGCCAGAACAAGAATTATCGAGCATGGTGTGATTATTGAGAGAAAGCCGAGCATAAAAGTTTTGAATGATCATTTTTCTTGAGAGCTCGTGATTGGGGCATGAATATAACATTGACTTAAGCCTCCCCCAAGCTTGAGCGATGCTTTCTCCTTCGCGAGGCCAAAAATTATAAATATAATTACGATCACGATGAACCTGATGCATAGGGTAGAACTTCTGATGAAATTCCAACTTCAGTCGATTATAGTTCCATGATCCAATATCATCACATAGCCTAAACCATGTCAATGCATCCCCCTTCAAAGATAAAGGGAAGACCTTCTTCTTGATAACATCCTCGGGCATACCTGCAAGCTTAAATAATCCACAAATTTCATCCACATAGATTAGATGCAAATCGGGATGCAGTGTTCCGTCTCCTGTAAAAGGATTATCTAGCAGTTTCTATATCACACCCGAAGGAATTTCAAAGCAAACATTTTCGATAGGTGCAGTAGATTGAGGAGCAATTCTTTGCTCTTCTGGTCGGGGTGAAGATACCCCGAACAAGCCCCTCAAAGGATGATGAGCCATAGTAACAAGTGTCAGTAAATTTCAGCACACTATATAAATTTTTCCTTACCAAAGGCGATGCACTCCCCGGCAACGGCGCCAGAAAAGATTCTTGATGACCCATAAGTGTAGGGGATCTATCGTAGTCCTTTCGATAAGTAAGAGTGTCAAACCCAACGAGGAGCAGAAGGAAATGATAGGCAGTTTTCAGTAAGGTATTTTCTGCAAGCACTGAAATTATCGGTAATAGATAATTTCATGATAAGGTAATTGGTAGAAAGTAACAAAAGGTAAAAGTAAATAAGGTGCAGCAAGATGGCCCAATCCTTTTGGTAGCA
The DNA here is from genome assembly GCA_902687465.1 of Secale cereale. Lineage (NCBI taxonomy): Eukaryota > Viridiplantae > Streptophyta > Magnoliopsida > Poales > Poaceae > Secale > Secale cereale. The sequence continues at coordinate 359,010,050 of LR738713.1, forward strand.
AAGGACAAGCCTGGACAAACTTTTATATGAAGGAAAACGCTCCCGAGGACACATGGGAATTATCGTCAAGCTAGTTTTCATCACGATCATCTGATTCACGTTCGGTACTTTGATAATTTGGTATGTGGGTGGACCGGTGCTTGGGTGATGTCCTTACTTGGACAAGCATCCCACTTATGATTAACCTCTAATGCAAGCATCCGCAACTACATAAGAAGTATTAAGGTACACCTACCCATGGCATGAAACATATGGATCCAAATCAGCCCCTTACGAAGCAACGCATAAACTAGGGTTTAAGCTTCTGTCACTATAGCAACCCATCATCTACTTATTACTTCCCAATGACTTCCTCTATGCCCAAATAATGGTTAAGTGTCATGTAGTCGACGTTCACATGGCACCACTAGAGGAGAGACAACATACATCTCATCAAAATATCGAACGAATACCAAATTCACATGACTACTTATAGCAAGACTTCTCCCATGTCCTCAGGAAAAAAAGTAACTACTCACAAGACATAAAATTGTTCATAATCAGAGGGGTATTAATATGCATAATAGATCTGAACATATGATCTTCCACCAAATAAACCAACTAGCATCAACTACAAGGAGTAATCAACACTACTAGCAACCCACAGGTACCAATCTCAGGTTTGGGTATAAAGATTGGATAGAAGACATGAACTAGGGTTTGAGAGGAGATGGTGCTGGTGAAGATGTTGATGAAGATAACCCTCCCCAAGATGGGAGAGTTGTTGGTGATGACGACGGTGATGATTTCCCCCTCCCGGAGGGAAGTATCCCCGGCAGAACAGCTCTGCCGGAGCCCTAGATTGGTTTCCACCAAGGTTCCGCCTCGAGACGGCGGCGTCTGGTCCCGAAAGCCTCATTATGATTTTTTTCTAGGTCAAAACACCTCATATAGGAGAAGATGGGCATCGGGGGGCCATCTGGTGGCCCATGAGACAGGGGGCGCGCCCAGAGAGGGGGGGGGCGCCCCCCACCCTCGTGGACACGTGGTGGCCCCCCTGGTGATTCTCTTTCGCCAGATATTTTTTATATTTTCTGAAACGGTGTCCTGTGGAGTTTCGAAGCTTTTTGAGTTGTGCAGAATAGGTTTCCAGAGTTTGCTTCATTTCCAGCCCAAAATTCCAGCTGCCAGCATTCTCCCTCTTCATGTAAACCTTGTAAAATAAAAGAGAAAAGGCATAAGTATTGTGACATAACGTGTAATAACAGCCCATAGTGCAATAAATATCAACATAAAAGCATGAGGCAAAATGGACGTATCATCCACGAGGTGGTTGGTCTGGTTTATCGGTGGTGTTATTCTTTGGCGGTATAGGCGCAGTGGCCTCGTCGTTGAATTCGGGCAGCAGTTTACGCTTAGGATAGCCTTTGGTTTGGCCGTTGTAGCCATGTTTTTGCTCGGCTTCTAGCACCTTATTCCATCTATCGTTGAGCGTGTGATGTGCGGCTCGAAGCCGTCTCTGCTGCTTTTTTAGGCTCCTTGCGGTGGCAATAAGCCTCCGATGGAAGCGCTTTTGTTCTGAGGGTTCTTTTGGGACGCTGTATTCATGTTCGCCCAGGCTAACCTCCTCTTTGGAGACAGGTTCACAGTTACTATCTTCGGCATCACTGTCATCGGACAGCGGTTTCGGACTATGTTCACCGTCCTGTCGCTCCTCCTGCTCCATCGCTGGGTCTGCGGGGTCTTTGGCTTGTTCCGGAATATCACCGTCGTTAGTGAGTGTTGCTATCTTTTCCTTTACGGGATTTGGTTTGGCGCTTTGTGTAAGTGCATCTAGTGCCACCCCTAGTTGGTTTTGGAGTATTGACGACAAACCTAGTTGAGGGACTAATGTGTTTGTGAGAATTGCAGGATAACACAGGTAGTAGTCCCTCATTGATTCGGTTTACCTACCGGAGATGACCCCTAAAAATGTATGAAGACGTTGACATCAGTGGTGGTATATGAAGATAATCGTATTGAAGACTATGACAAGAGAAGACATTGTGTGAAGACTATGGAGAGCGAAGACTTAGATGTTTCGTTGTTTCCTTTTCTTCTTTGTTGAGTCATAGGAACCACCGTACTATTAAGTGGGGTCCAAGTGAACTAAGTCAGAGTGACTGAAGTGATGCTCAACCAAATCCTATGTCTTCGAGCAAAGACAATGAGAGCAAATCTTATCCAGAGTTGGATGAGTCAGCCTTACTTGTAGCCCAAGTAATGTTGCCGTGTGAGTGTTTGAAATCTGACCGTTGGAACACGTGTCAGTTCCTTAGTGACCCAGGGTCACTTCGGACAAATCAGGTCGGGTTGCCCAGTGGCTATAAATAGCCCACCCCCTATACCATAAATTGGTGGCTGCTCAGAGTTATTACACGGCTTTTGTTGTTTGAGAGCAACCCACCTCCAAAGCTTTTGAGAGAGAAATCCTTGCGAGGACAAAGCCAAAACACCCAGAGCCAAAGAGTGTTAGGCATCACTGAAGTCTTTTTGTCTGTGTGACCTGAAGACTTATTACACTTGAGGACTGTGTTTCCTCCAGCCGGTTAGGCGTCGCGTTCTGAGCATCCAAGAGTCATTGTGGATTGCCGGTGAACAAAGTATGTGAAGGTTTGGAAGTCTACCTTGAAGAGTTACCAGAGTGATTGGGCGAGGACTAGGTGTCCTTAGCTCAAGGGGAATAAGGTGAAGACGCGGTCTTCTGAGTTAAATCTCAGCCTCTCTAACCAGACGTACAGTTGTCACAACAACTGGAACTGGTCTAACAAATCACTGTCCTCCCCGAGCTACTGGTTCTATCATTTCCTTCCCTTTACTTAATGTTCTATGTTGTGAAGTCATTGCCTGCTTGCCTTATCTGATTGACTTCACTGAGTAACTACTTGTTGTGATTGGCTTCATTCCTTCTTCCATCATGATCCGTACTGCCTAGCTGCTATTAGTCTTCGTACTTCCACTTCATTGAATACATGACTATAGCTTGTCTAGTGTAGTCTACTTTCCGCTGCATACTAATAGGATTGAGTTTATCTTTTGCCTTCAAAACTATCATGTTTTGAAGCATTTCATAAAAATCGCCTATTCACCCCCCCCCCCTCTAGTCGATATACTGCACTTTCAATTGGTATCAGAGCAAGGTACTCCCTTGTTCTGTGTGATTCAGTTTAACCACGTGGAGTTTTAGTTATGTCAATCGTAGGAATGAAGAAAGTGTCTTGCCCCATGTTTGACGGTCATGAGTATCCCAAGTGGAAGGCCATGATGAATAAATGTCTCATGGCGTTTAACAGTGAGCTGTGGACCGTCACTGAGATTGGTCTTACTGATCTATGCAAGAGGGCAGAAGCTGATGACATTCGCAAGTTCACTCTTCTCAATCTTACAGCGAAGGACATCATCTGCTCCTGTCTGTCTCAAAATCAGTTCAGGAACATCATGCATCTTGATCATGCGAAGCTTATCTGGGACCGTCTCTCTGAAGTCTATGAAGGTCATCGAACTCGTGATGATTCCGGGTTTGAGGAATTCAAAGAATCACTCAAGACGATGACTTTCGATCCAGAACCATCATCCTCTGTACCATGTCTTATGGCAAAAGGTGCCAAGGTAACCGAATGCTATCCATCTGAATCTAGTGATGATGAATCTGGTGATGAATTTGGACCCAGCTATGTCAAACTTGCTTCCCTTGCCACTAAACAACAAATTGCTCTGGAAAAGGCTCAAAAATGCTTAATAAGAGCAATGATATGTTGGGTGAAGAAACGGATCAGTCGAAAAACTTAGCTGAAAGTCTTCAGAGACTTCAGGCTAAGTTAACTACGCTTCAAAGTCATCATAACACTCTCTTATCTGATCATGAAAAGCTAAGAGTATGTTATGAAGATCTTCAGAAGGAGCGTGATTCATTACTTCCTCAACAAATCAGTGCTACTCACGAAGAGTTTGAACCACCATGTCTAAAATGCATTGAGCGTGATAACGCTACATCTGTTGATGAATGTTCTATTGCTGCCACTGTTGCAATATCTTCAACTATTGATGTGGTAACTAACCCCTCTACTGAGGATACCACTACTATTGCTGATGAAAATGCTAGGTTGAAGACTTTGCTTGAAACAGGGATGTACAAAAGCCTCAAAGGGCATCAGACTCTATGTGATGTCCTCAAAAAGCAGATATTGAACCGAAACCCTAGGAAAGAGGGTGTTGGGTTCGACAGGAAAATGAATGTTGATGGTTCATATTGGAAGCCTGAGCAGTATCCCAAAACCACATGGGTTGCTGCAAAGGAACCTTCAGTGGATCCATCTACCCTATCTGGCTTCACTTGTGCTAATCCTCTTATCATTGATGAATCATTTGATGCAAACTATAAACTGTTTAAGAATCAAAATGGTGAAGTGTTTGCCAGGTACATTGGTACTAACTGCAGGAACGGGCCACCTATGAAGAAGATCTGGGTACCCAAAGGTTGTCTTGAGAAACTTTCAGCAAACGTCATCATGACACCTCTTGGGAAGAAGACAAACCCCAGACCAAAGGCTTCATATGGTCCTAAGGCTTCATACAGACAAAGGACTCACCTGAGTCACCCTAACGTGAATGTTTTGCAGGGAAACCATACCCAGACCCATGAATATGAGCGTGTTTCTTCAAACCGCTATATTCATAAAACAAAGAATTTTTCTGCCTATTCTTATGAGTATTATTCTCCTCCTGCAAGATTATTTGCTAGGGATCCAAAGCCAAAATTCTCAGATGCTACTCTTAGACTCATTGCTTCTAAGCCACCCCTGAAGATGTGGGTGGTTAAGAAGAACTAACTTTCTCTTACAGGGAAAGGTCTCCAGCCGAAAATCAAAGGCGTCTGATGCTATTACTGGGGACCTAAAACACTTGTAGGGCGCAAGATCAAATGCCCCAAATGACTTACTGCTCATACTGCTCATGAATCACTTGCTAAACATCTTACCAATCCTTACTTGGGTCTAAGCTTTCATAATCCACTTATACATCAAATGTTTATGCTTCATAATGGCTTTTGGTGAAGCCTATCCTCCTAACTGCATTTTAGGGAGTGACACCAAAGTCTTCAGAATGGATTATGGACAGCGGATGCACAAATCATATGACTGGAGATCGAAATCTTCTCATGGACTCAACCTTACGTCCATCTAACAAGAGTCACATCACATTTGCTGATACTGGTGAAAGCAAAGTGTTGGGTCTAGGTAGAGTTGCAATCTCAAGAGATCAGCACATGGATAAAGTCATGCTTGTTGAATCTCTTGGTTTCAACTTAATGTTTGTCTCAATGCTTTGTGACTTAAACATGATTGTGATCTTTGGTAAATTTCGTTGCCTTGTACTAATGGAATCTGACAAGTCTTTAGAATTTGAAGGATACAGAAAATGTGATCTGTATATGGTAGATTTCTCAGCTGGACCGCAGATGGCCGTATGTCTTCTAGCAAAAGCTTCAGAGTGTTGGCTCTGGCATCGGAGTCTAGGACATGCCAGCATGAGGAACTTGCACACTCTCGCAAAGAAGAAGCATGTCGTAGGCATCGAGGAAGTCAAGTTCAAGAAAGATCATCTATGTGGTGCCTGTGAAGCTGAGAAGATGACTAGAGCCAAGCATCCCTCGAAGACAATCATGACTACATCCAAACCCTTCGAGCTGCTTCACATGGACTTATTTGGCCCTACTCACTACTCCACGTTCTCTACCACAGCCTGTCTCTATGGATTCGTCATTGTTGATGATTATTCAAGATACACATGGGTGCACATAATACTCTACAAGACTGAAGTGCAAGATGTCTTCAGACGCTTCGCCAACCGTGCCATGAACAACTATGGCGTCAAGATCAAGCATATCAGAAGTGACAATGGCATTGAGTTCAAGAACACTGGCCTTGATCTTTATTTGGATACAATGGGAATCACTCATGAATTCTCAGCCCTGTATACACCTCAGCAAAATGGGATCGTTGAGCGCAAGAACATAACTCTAATTGAGATGGCTCGAACGATGCTCGATGAATACAAGACACCAAGAAGGTTCTGGCCCGAAGCTATTGATACTGCATGCCATATCATCAATCGTGTTTATCTTCACAAGCTTCTGAAGAAAACATCCTATGAACTCCTCACCGGGAAGAAGCCTAACGTAAGTTACTTCAGAGTATTTGGAGCTAAGTGCTGGATCAAGGATCCACATCACAAGTCAAAGTTTGCACCGAAAGCACATGAAGGCTTCATGCTCGGATATGGAAAGGACTCACACTCCTACAGAGTCTTCAACATCTTTCTCTATAAAACAGTTGAAACTGTGGATGTGCGGTTTGATGAGACAAATGGTTCACAAAGAGAGACCCTACCAAATGTGCTAGATGAGGCTTCACCAAATGAATCTATCAAGCTAATGGGAACCGGTGAGATCATGCCTACTGAAGCACAACCTGACGAGGAACTCATCATCTCTGCTCCAAATCAACCTGACGACAATGCTCGGCCTGAAGACAACACTCCTGACGATGAAAATGTACAACAAGAGCAAAATCTTCGTCCAGCTCATCCTCGTGTTGCAAATGAAGTACAAGTTGAGAAGATAATTGACAGCATAAATGCTCCTGGTCCACTTACTCGCTCAAGAGCAACACAACTTGCAAATTTCTGTGGGCACTTTATTTTTGTCTCAGTATCTGAACCCAAGAAAGTTGTTGAAGCTTCTATCTCGAATGGATTCAAGTAATGCAAGAAGAGCTTCAACAGCTTGAGCTGAACAACGTGTGGGAACTTGTCAAGCATCCTGACCCTCGCAAGCACAACATAATAGGCACAAAATGGATCTATCGCAACAAGTAAGATGAGCATGGTCAAGTGGTCAGAAACAAAGCTCGTCTCGTTGCTCAAGGATACACTCAAGTCAAAGGGATTGACTTCGATGAAACATTTGCTCCTGTGGCTAGACTTGAAGCTATTCGTATACTGCTAGCCTATGCAAATCATCACAACATACTTCTGTATCAAATGGATGTAAAGAGTGCCTTTCTCAATGGAAGAATTGAAGAAGAGGTGTATGTTGCACAACCACCTGGTTTTGAAGATCCAAAACGTCCTGATATGGTATACAAACTCAACAAGGCACTGTATGGCCTCAAACAAGTGCCTCGTGCTTGGTATGACACACTCAAAGACTTCCTGAAGAGCAAAGGCTTCAAACCTGGATCCCTAGATCCCACGCTCTTCACAAAGACATATGATGATGAACTATTTGTCTGCTAAATCTATGTGGACGACATTATCTTCGGCTGCACTGACAAAAAATACAGTGATGAGTTTGGTCACATGATGCAAGAGCAATATCAGATGTCCATGATGGGTGAGCTGAAGTTCTTCCTTGGTCTTCAAATTTGTTAGCAAAGTAACGGCATCTTCATATCTCAAGAGAAGTACCTTAAAGATTGCCTGAAAAAGTTTGGAATGCAAGACTGCAAAGGGTACTCGATGCCAATGCCTGCTAAACACCATCTGGGTCCCGACGCCAATGGTAAAGAGTTTGATCAACAGGTATACCGCTCCATGATTGGTTATTTGCTTTATTTATGTGCATCTAGGCCAGATATTATGCTTAGTGTTTGCATGTGTGCTCGATATCAAGCGGCACCAAAGGAGTCGCATCACTTAGCTGTGAAGCGAATACTTCGATATTTGGCTTACACCCCAACACTAGGATTATGGTATCCAAAGGGCTCAGAGTTTGATCTAGTTGGATTCTCAGATGCTGATTATGCTGGTGACAAAGTTGATCGCAAGTCTACATCAGGCACATGTCACTTTCTAGGATGATCTCTTGTCTGTTGGTCTTCAAAGAAGCAGAACTGTGTATCACTCTCCACTGCTGAATCTGAATACATTGTTGCTGGATCTTGCTGCGCTCAGCTTCTCTGGATGAAGCAAATGCTCAAGGACTATGGCGTCCATTTGAAGCATGTGCCTCTCTACTGCGATAATGAAAGCGCTATCAAGATTGCCAACAACCCAGTTCAACACTCGAAGACAAAGCACATTGAAATTCGTCATCACTTTCTTAGAGATCATGTCATGAAGGAAGATATTGATATCATACACGTCAACACTGAAGAGCAACTGGCAGATATCTTCACAAAACCCTTGGATGAGAAAAGGTTTTGCAAGTTGCGGTGTGAGCTAAATATCTTAGAATCCTCAAATGTTCAGTAATCAGGCACACATCCTAACACTTATGCATATTGATGACTTAGATGTGCAACACACGAAGTAAAGTATATCTTCAATCAATGAAGACTTACATTCTAAGTGTGAATACATTAACATGGAAATTGACTTCGGAGCGCCACGATAATTGTGCGCCGTGTCTGGGTCTAATACTTCCTATACGGTGGCTAACGCCACCACCAAATCTTTGTTTGAAGTGTTTCTCGTGGCATTACATTTGCAAAGTCTTCGCACTTGGTTTATCTTCGTATAGGAAACACACACACA
>LR738713.1:359018834-359031607 GCA_902687465.1 Secale cereale
ACACACACACATATATATATATATATATATATATATATATATAGAGAGAGAGAGAGAGAGAGTTATGTTCTGTCCTCTATAGCATTCACTTATAGCTATGTCTTCTTATTTGAATCTTTTGAACTAAGTGAATGTGATCGGACCCTAACCTCTCTATGCTTTCTCATCTCACACTCTGTCTGTCCAAATCATATGCATTATGTTGGAACTGTCAAATATCTTCTCTGCATCCTTGTCAGCAGAAGATACGGAGACAAAATTTAAATCTGATTTTAATGCTCCATCCTTTATGCCTGAAATCCGGAGAAGCCGGAACGACCACTCCGATAGTCGTGGTGTATGTGGGATCGTGGGACAACTCCCAATGCGTTACATGACTGCCACCTGTCTCTCGTATGTGAACCGCCAGGGGCACCTGCGTAATTGCGCTGTGCCGTCTCCCATGCTTATAAATGCACGTCCCATCATGGTCAAAAGTTCTTCTACCACCTCTCCACCTTGACCAACCCTAGCGCCTCCGCTAGCTCTCGACGACACCGGCGACGAAGCGCTTCACTGCCGCAACCTCGTCGACGCCGTCCTCACGCCAACTGCGGATATCGTCTACTCCGCCGTCGCTGTAGCTGTCCTTCGTCGCCAAGTTAGGGCACGGAAGATCGAACTGCTGGGCATCCAACTCCTCTCCGTCTAAGCAGTTCATCGTGTGGTAAATAAAACTTTCCTTTTACCATCTTCTTGATCCATAAAGATTCATCACTTTTACCACAAGAGGTTTCTGCCTACACAAATATATAGATCTATCCTGTCTGCATCTCATATCTTGCCTAGTACATTCACATATGCTTCAAACATAGTTAGATTCCTCACTTGTACCTATTCGTGGATTCGTACAAATCTGGAACCAACTCTCATCATATGAGTGAATGTCTTCGCGCTATGAGGTCAAAGTCTTCAAAACTGTTTTATCTTCAAAAACTTCTGAGAATGCATATGACCTCTTCCCCTTCCCTCGCATCTCTAATGCTGTCACAGGTACATGTCCGTGGGAGAATCCCTTGGTTCTCATAGTCTGCATTCATTTGCAGAATTCTTGCAGCGTCACACTCACTCCCCTAAAGACAGTTCCTGTCTGACCAGCAGACCGAAGCATTTGCCAGTGTTGAAGCCATTCAGTTTGAAGCCCTTCAGATTGAAGCCAATGGCAACTGACAAGACAGTTAGAAAGGGTGGCAAACAGCGCCGTGGAAACACCTCTAAAGCTTTGCCTCCTGATCTAAGTGAAATGTACAAGACTGATCCAGAGGAGGATTATAATCAGAGGAAGACACGAATCCAATGGATTCGAAGATATTGGGCTGAACAGTGGTTCAAGTACAGGTTTGTGACCCAAGAGTATGCTGAAAAGAACGCCATCAAGCATCCATGGGGAGATATCACCTATAAAAATCTTCCACCCAAGACTCGTGCTGAAGCCATTGCTCAAGGCTTCTACCCTTGCATGGTCAGAGGGCCTCAACCTACTGATGCTGATCCTACTTCTCTGCTCTGGTGTCGCGACGACAATTTGTTCAAGCGAAATCTTCAATATGCCAAGAACTCAGCCAAAGAGAACAAGAAGAATTGGGGATTGGACTTCAATCCTGGCCCCTCTGCGCCCCGTGCTGATGGCACGTGTGAAGCTGAACCAAACCTGGTTGGGCCCTTCTACAACTTAGAAGGCCTCATCAGTCACATCGGGGTTCAAGGGGCGGATGTGGATCAACCTGCAGATGACGCTGATTCTGAAGAAGCGTCTGCAACCCCGAAGCCCAAGAAGAAGAAATCCAAGGCTTCGAAGACCACTCCTCAAATTGCTTCTAGAGTGCAGCCTTTGGCCACTGCTCCACCAGCACCAAGTGTGCAGTCTGAGGAGCACTCTCGCATCTCCAAGAGCAGACAGCTAAGGAAGAAGCCCTCGCACAACCCCAGTCCAGCTCTCACTCCTGACGCTGTTCTGAAGATTGCCAATGAAGCCATTGATCTCTCGAGCGATGAGGATCTTGGTGACGATGCTCTGGAGCAACTGATCAAGAGCAAGCAAGATGCCGAAATCTTCAATGATTTGCCGCTCTTCGACGTGGAAGTGCTCAACAATTTCATTGATGAATGGTTTGACACCCCCAACCTCAGCTTCGACGATCTTCAACTTCCAGTTGGCCTCAGCGTCTCCTTCCATGGTGCCATTGCTTCGGAGCTAGCTCTGGCTCAGAGAATTGTTGAGCTGAAGCAAAAGATCGATTATGAAAAGGCTCAGTTCAAGAAGCATGTGGACAAGCTCAGCGTCCAAGAGATTCAGAACTTCAAAGTCATGATGCATGAGCTCAAGGAAGCCTTTCGCCAGAGGCGTGATGAAGTTAAAGGTTCTCGTGAGCGAATCAAGGACTTGGCTGCCAAATGCGTTCAAGCTTTCAATGAAGCTGAAAAGCGCAAGGCCCTTGGGCGTCCTGGCATTGACCCAAGGATGGCTACCAAGAAAAAGAAGAAGCAACCTGTGCCCGAAGCTGAAGAATCAAGGCAGGAAATGCCTCGCATAGTCTTCCCTACCAGCATGACTGGCACGAAGCCTAAGGTCACCCCAACTGCTTCAGAGCTCAAGAAGACAAAGGTGGCTGAAGCAAAAGCTCGCAAGCGCAAGCAAACTACTGATGAAGCTCCACCCACCAAGAAGCGCAAGACAAAGAAGGATAAGGCTGCTTCCAAAGAGCCTATCTTTGTCGAGCCCATATCAGTTGCTCGCCCTGCATCTACCCACAGATAACGTCGCATGACAGTCCATGAGCCTGCTCCCATAGAGGCTGAAGACATTCCAGCTGTTGACCCCACCGCAGCTGAAGACATTGGTCCTCATGACAATGTTGAAGATGATGAAGTCCTTCCTCAGATCGAGTACAACGTTGAATCTTCGCCTGTTCTTACAAACATCGAACGCATCAGCATTGGTCGTCCATTGACGCCAATTGCACAGGATGACTCGTGGGCTGATCACCCAATAGATACACCAACCACACCTCAGCCAACTTAAGACACCAGTTCGGTGCTTGAAGATGAAGACTTTGAGGCCCAACAACCTCCATCTCCTCAGGCGTCGCCAGCATTTCGCAGGCTTCGCAAAGGACCAAGGCCTTAAGTCGTCACCCCAAGTGTTCCAAAAGGAGAAGAGCAACAATCTGTACCTGACGCTGATCCTACTGTGAACCCCTCAGAATCTGAAGCCAAAGCGGCTGAAGATATTCCGGCTGCATCAGCCGAAGAAGAACCACCCCAAGGAGAAGAACAACCCCAGGAAGAAGAAGCACGTACTGCCACACCCCCTGTTCTCGAGGAGAACGTGTCCGACCCTCCAGCTCCTGAAGTGGAGGTTACAAACTTAGAGGATGCCACCACCAACACTGAAGCCAATGACATGGTCATGGCTGAAGCTAATGTGGCACCTGAAGCCATAGTGGTGCCTGAAGTAATGGCGCTTGAAGCAAGTGCTGCACCTAAAGCAAATCAGCAGCCTGAAGCCAATGCCTCTGCTCCTGTTCCGCCTCCAAGGCCCCATACAATTGAGCAAGCATACAACCAAGATGATCAGCTCATTACTATCCGGTGTCCCATTCTGACTCCACCACCTACTACTGGACCGCATGCTGTTGGTCCTCCGTTTGATCATCATTTTGAGCACACGCCTCAAGTTCAGAAGCCTAAGCCAAGACTGCCAAGGTTTCCAGGTATTGCCACCTCTCAAGGGTCATTCAATGCCAATAGCTTCACTGCGCACAACACATTCTTTGACAGCGCCAAGAACCCATATTCCAAGCCAAGAATATCATCAGATAGGTTCTGGAGCCATCAGCAGGGCAGTTATTACTCAAGAGTACTCTATGATCAAGGGCGCATTTTCCCTCATATGCGTCTTGACACTGAAGCTATTGCTGGTCTGCCCTGTCTGGAGGAAGCTCTTGATTGCTTCCGTGATGCTGGCCTGCTAAATTTTGTAACTGACAAGGAGCATTGGAATGAAGAGTTGCTTCTGCAATTCTATGCAACCCTCCATGTTCGAGGCTACAACAGGGATCCGAAGACATGGGTCCTTGAGTGGATGATAGGCAATGTCCATCATGAAGCCAAAGCCTTTGATCTCATTGAGCTTACTGGCCCGCCCACTCCAGGAGACATGTATGAACCTGGCTGTCAATTGCACAATGAAGCCTTGGAGAGTATCTTTCAGAAGCGCAAGCCCAACATGAGCCAAATGCTAAGCATGATGAAGCCTCTGCCAAATGATGCTGAATATCCTAAGGAATTCTTTGTTGAAGATCTAGAGTACCTGCCACGCACCATCTATCATATCATCAGGCGTACTCTATGGCATGTCAAAGGACATTCTTCATCAGCCAAGCTTGAAGGCACCATGAAGACTTTGGTCTTCTATATCTTCAATGGCATCAGCTTCAATGCTCAAGATTTCTTCATTAGGCAATTGGCTATGTCTGGCTCTGATCTGTTTGGTCTGAAACTCTATGCCCCATGGATTATGCGCCTCATCAAGCTTCATTCAACTATCACCTATCAGCCCTCTACTCGCAACCATCATATATTCTTGCCTGAGGTTGATATGTCAGCTGAAGCTATATACCAAGAGCCTGCCAAAGAGCCTGTTAGTCTTCACAACGCTGATCATCAAAGCTTCACTCAGCAAATTGAAGGAGTTCCAGCAGTCTCTCGCATTTATCATCTGGCTGGCCGTACTCGTCTACCTCGACACGCTGAAATCGAAGCTACTGAGAGCACCATTGCCCAAAGGTCTCAGAAGCGATCTCGTGTTCTCAATAACCGAGAGCTTCTGGTTGCCCTCCATCAGAAACAGGATAAGCATCACTACTAGCTAAAGCTTCAGATGCAAAGCCTCTTGGTGGACGTCAATCGCATTCGCAATCTTGCCACCAAGAATGCCTTTGTTGCTCATGAAACCTGTCGGAGGTCTTGGAAGAGTTTAACCTTGCTGAGTGCTGAAGCGGATCTTCAAGACGATGGCTTCACAGAGAGATTCAAGTTTGACCACACTCCTCCAAAGAAAGTTGTTATGCTTCGAACTCCATCTCTTGAAGATTCTGAATACTCCTCCTCCGCTGCAACAATTGACGCCAGGGTGATAGATGATCAAGATGATGCTACCTCACCTCCTCCTACTTCAGCGCGTATCGACACTGCACCAACTACTTCTGCACCGCCAAACACCAACGTCGACCCTGCATCCTCCCCTGCTCCAACTGGGAACGAGTAGAGGCTCTATGTCTTCAAACCTTTTTGGTCCTTACTGACAAAAGGGGGAGAAGCATATGAGTTGATAGTCTTCAAGCGGGTCAATATGGGTGGGTGCTTTATATTTTGCCTAGTGATTACAACTCTCATTTTTGCTACATTTGGTTCTTTGAGTTGTAACACTTGAATTGATGGTCGTCTGCTACGTTTTCTGCTACTCTGTAATGCGATGATAAATTCCGCATCTGCTACCTTATATTTCGCACTTAGTCATTATTGCAGACGTCCATTTTTCATTACGCATGCCATTATATTCGACATATCAATTGTGCATGATGAATTGTCTTCATAAGTCGAAGAGGATCTCCACAAGTACAACCTGCCATGTGCATTTGCATTCAAAGGCAAATCAACTATATGCACATCTTCAGGGGGAGCCTTTTGCTACTTACGAAGACAATACCTTTATCCTTTACAATTTCACATACTTTTATCCCCGTTGAAAACTTCAACCAATTTGTCATCAATCACCAAAAAGGGGAGATTGTAAGTGCATCTAGTGCCACCCCTAGTTGGTTTTGGAGTATTGACGACAAACCTGGTTGAGGGACTAATGTGTTTGTGAGAATTGCAGGATAACACAGGTAGTAGTCCCTCATTGATTCGGTTTACCTACCGGAGATGACCCCTAAAAATGTATGAAGACATCGACATCAGTGGTGGTATATGAAGATAATCGTATTGAAGACTATGACAAGAGAAGACATTGTGTGAAGACTATGGAGAGCGAAGACTTAGATGTTTCGTTGTTTCCTTTTCTTCTTTGTTGAGTCATAGGAACCACCGTACTATTAAGTGGGGTCCAAGTGAACTAAGTCAGAGTGACTGAAGTGATGCTCAACCAAATCCTATGTCTTCGAGCAAAGACAATGAGAGCAAATCTTATCCAGAGTTGGATGAGTCAGCCTTACTTGTAGCCCAAGTAATGTTGCCGTGTGAGTGTTTGAAATCTGACCGTTGGAACACGTGTCAGTTCCTTAGTGACCCAGGGTCACTTCGGACAAATCAAGTCAGGTTGCCTAGTGGCTATAAATAGCCCACCCCCTACACCATAAATTGGTGGCTGCTCAGAGTTATTACACGGCTTTTGTCGTTTGAGAGCAACCCACCTCCGAAGCTTTTGAGAGAGAAATCCTTGCGAGGACAAAGCCAAAACACCCAGAGCCAAAGAGTGTTAGGCATCACTGAAGTCTTTCTGTCTGTGTGACCTGAAGACTTATTACACTTGAGGACTGTGTTTCCTCCAGCTGGTTAGGCATCGTGTTCTGAGCATCCAAGAGTCATTGTGGATTGCCGGTGAACGAAGTATGTGAAGGTTTGGAAGTCTACCTTGAAGACTTACCAGAGTGATTGGGCGAGGACTAGGTGTCCTTAGCTCAAGGGGAATAAGGTGAAGATGCGGTCTTCTGAGTTAAATCTCAGCCTCCCTAACCAGACGTACAGTTGTCACAGCAACTGGAACTGGTCTAACAAATCACTGTCCTCCCCGAGCTACTGGTTCTATCATTTCCTTCCCTTTACTTACTGTTCTATGTTGTGAAGTCATTGCCTGCTTGCCTTATCTGATTGACTTCACTGAGTAACTACTTGTTGTGATTGGCTTCATTCCTTCTTCCATCATGATCCGTACTGCCTAGCTGCTATTAGTCTTCGTACTTCCACTTCATTGAATACATGACTATAGCTTGTCTAGTGTAGTCTACTTTCCTCTGCATACTAATAGGATTGAGTTTATCTTTTGTCTTCAAAACTATCATGTTTTGAAGCATTTCATAAAAATCGCCTATTCACCCCCCCCCTCTAGTCGATATACTGCACTTTCACTTTGGACGCCGACGTTTGGGAGATTCTTCGACAGGCTTGTCCTCCGAGGGATCATTTTCGCCGTCGTCCTCATTCTCCTTAGGTGTATCCACCATGTACACGTCGTATGAAGACGTAGTTGTCCACGGCCCGGTTACGGGCCTGCTTTGATCTAGATCTGCTTCGTCTTCGAGATCCATCCCTTCGAAGTCTTCGAAAGAATGTCGAGTAGATCGGTTAGATCTGTAACCGTGGCTACCAAGTGAGTGGTGGGTGGGGAGTAAAATTCTCCATCAGCCTCCAGTTCGAACCGGATATAATTCGGCTGTGTATTCCCATCTAAGGAGAGGGATTTTAAAGATTTTAACATGTCGCCAAAGGGTGAGTGATGGAAGATGTCCGCAGCACTGAATTCGGCGATAGACGTTTGATCGAGCTTGAAAGGCGCAGATGCGCATGATTTGGAATCTAAGGCCGGAGACGAGTCCGGGGTTCTGATAACACATATCCCACTCATGGTTGGGTCCGAGTGCGGCTCCGGCGCCGTAGAGTCTGCGGCTTCCATGGCTGATGAGGACATCACTAACAAGGTTACACCCACAGCTCCAACTGACACATATACAGGACCAATTACTAGAGCTCGCGCACGCCAATTAAATTACCAGGTACTTTCGTTTCTTGGTAATGAATCTAATGTTCATGAGAATATGATGCTGCCTAAATTGGATACATTTGTCTTGCTTACAAATGAAGGGCCTAGCTTGGACAAGAAGGATGAACATTGGAGCAAGATCAAGCATGGAGATGATGGCATGCGCAAGGGGGACAAGAATGGAGTTACAATGGATGATTTCAGGACTTTGAAGCCACCATAATGAGTGCGAGAAGCCTTGGACGAAATATACAAGATGCCACTTCATAAATTTCGTCCAGAGGCTATTTTAGGTGCTGCGTCACCTTATTATTGGGCCAGGCCCATGTAATTTCGAAATACTTGAGTATAAGCTGTTTTTAGAGTCCGTATGTGTCGGGAAACAAGAGTTAGGGTTGGTTTCGGACCCCTCCACCAAGGGCCACGAAATTCCCCCCTCTTTCCCTCATATATACAGCCCTTAGGGCGTCGTTTAGACTTTGGGTTTTGTTTAGATTAAAAGTTCGCCATAGCTGCAACTTCGCGTACTTCGTTTGTGTTCAACGACCAGACCAAGGCGTCACAGAACCCCACCTTGATCAATAAAGCTTTCCTCTTATATTCGCAATATCCAGATTGCAATCTTAGTTTCTTGCTTGTTCTTCGTTTGCCTGCAGGAAACAGACCTTCGTGGTCAGGTTGATCGTGCTCCGGCGTGGTCAACAACCTCTCGGAGTTGGTTTAGCGATTGCTAAGGCGCGACGTCCTCGCACGTTCGTAGTCGGATCGTCAAAGTCGACTTCCTCCAAAACGATAACCACCATCTCATCGAAAGACGGGACACCTTTGCCTCTATCAGCTTACAAAGAAGGATGTGCCTTTTGTTTGGGGTACTGCACAGGAAGAAGCATTCACGGTATTGAAAGATAAGTTGACACATGCTCCTTTACTCCAACTTCCTGATTTTAATAAGACTTTTGAGCTTGAATGTGATGCTAGTGGAATTGGGTTAGGAGGTGTGTTATTACAAGATGGTAAACCTGTTGCATATTTTTCTGAAAAATTGAGTGGGCCTAGTCTGAATTATTCTACTTATGATAAGGAATTATATGCTCTTGTTCGGACTTTGGAGACATGGCAACATTATTTATGGCCCAAAGAATTTGTTATACATTCTGATCATGAATCTTTAAAGCACATTAAAAGTCAAGCAAAACTGAACCGTAGACATGCTAAATGGGTTGAATTCATAGAGACTTTCCCTTATGTTATTAAACACAAGAAGGGAAAAGAAAATGTTATTGCTGATGCATTGTCTCGTCGTTATACTATGCTTTCACAACTTGACTTTAAATATTTGGTTTGGAGACCATCAAAGATCAATATGTGCATGATGCTGAATTTAAAGATGTATTGCAGAATTGTAAAGAAGGGAGAACATGGAACAAGTTCGTCGTTAGTGATGGATTTGTGTTTCGAGCTAACAAGCTATGCATTCCAGCTAGCTCTGTTCGTCTTTTGTTGTTGCAGGAGGCGCATGGAGGAGGATTAATGGGACACTTTGGCGTGAAGAAGACGGAGGACGTACTTGCTACACATTTCTTTTGGCCAAAGATGCGACGGGATGTTGAGCGTTTTGTTGCTCGCTGCACTACATGTCAAAAAGCTAAGTCACGACTCAATCCTCATGGTTTATATATGCCTTTGCCTGTCCCTAGTGTTCCTTGGGAAGATATATCTATGGACTTTGTTTTGGGTTTACCTCGAACAAAGAAGGGGAGGGATAGCATATTTGTTGTCGTGGATAGGTTCTCGAAGATGGCACATTTTATACCATGTCATAAAAGCGATGATGCTGCTAATGTTGCTGATTTGTTCTTTCGTGAAATTATTCGCTTGCATGGTGTGCCAAATACTATTGTTTCAGATCATGATACTAAATTTCTTAGCCACTTTTGGAGATGTTTATGGGCTAAGTTGGGGACTAAACTGCTTTTTAGTACTACTTGTCACCCCCAAACTGATGGACAAACTGAAGTAGTCAACAGAACTTTGTCTACTATGCTTAGGGCTGTTTTGAAGAATAATAAGAAAATGTGGGAAGAATGCTTGCCTCATATTGAATTTGCTTATAATCGTTCGTTGCATTCTACTACTAAAATGTGCCCTTTTGAAATTGTCTATGGTTTCCTACCTCGTGCACCTATTGATTTGTTGCCTCTTCCATCTTCGGAGAAGGTTAATATTGATGCTAAACAACGTGCTGAATTGATCTTAAAAATGCATGAGTTAACTAAGGAAAATATTGAGCGCATGAATGCAAAATATAAACTTGTTGGAGATAAGGGTAGAAAACGTGTTGTCTTTGCACCTGGAGATCTTGTTTGGTTACATTTGCGTAAGGATAGGTTTCCTAATTTGCGCAAGTCAAAGCTAATGCCACGTGCTGATGGTCCTTTCAAGGTGTTAGAGAAAATAAATGATAATGCATATAAACTTGAGCTGCCTGCAGATTTTGGGGTTAGTCCCACATTTAACATTGCAGATTTGAAGCCTTACTTGGGTGAGGAAGATGAGCTTCCGTCGAGGACGACTTCAATTCAAGAAGGGGAGGATGATGAGGACATCACTAACAAGGTTACACCCACAGCTCCAACTGACACATATACAGGACCAATTACTAGAGCTCGCGCACGCCAATTAAATTACCAGTTACTTTCGTTTCTTGGTAATGAATCTAATGTTCATGAGAATATGATGCTGCCTAAATTGGATACATTTGTCTTGCTTACAAATGAAGGGCCTAGCTTGGACAAGAAGGATGAACATTGGAGCAAGATCAAGCATGGAGATGATGGCATGCGCAAGGGGGACAAGAATGGAGTTACAATGGATGATTTCAGGACTTTGAAGCCACCATAATGAGTGCGAGAAGCCTTGGACGAAATATACAAGATGCCACTTCATAAATTTAGTCCAGAGGCTATTTTAGGTGCTGCGTCACCTTATTATTGGGCCAGGCCCATGTAATTTCGAAATACTTGAGTATAGGCTGTTTTTAGAGTCCGTATGTGTGGGGAAACAAGAGTTAGGGTTGGTTTCGGACCCCTCCACCAAGGGCCACGAAATTCCCCCCTCTTTCCCTCATATATACAGCCCTTAGGGCGTCGTTTAGACTTTGGGTTTTGTTTAGATTAAAAGTTCGCCATAGCTGCAACTTCGCGTACTTCGTTTGTGTTCAACGACCAGACCAAGGCGTCACAGAACCCCACCTTGATCAATAAAGCTTTCCTCTTATATACGCAATATCCAGATTGCAATCTTAGTTTCTTGCTTGTTCTTCGTTTGCCTGCAGGAAACAGACCTTCGTGGTCAGGTTGATCGTGCTCCGGCGTGGTCAACAACCTCTCGGAGTTGGTTTAGCGATTGCTAAGGCGCGACGTCCTCGCACGTTCGTAGTCGGATCGTCAAAGTCGACTTCCTCCAAAACGATAACCACCATCTCATCGAAAGACGGGACACCTTTGCCTCTATCAAGTGGTATCAGATTTCCAGGTTGCTCGGTGAGATTTTACAGTTTTTCATAGTTTAGATCGAGTCTGTTCTTCATACCTATAGTCCACGAAAAAGCCAAAAATAAAAATTAGGGTTAGTTCATCCCATCCGAACCAATCTGAGCCTTTGCATAATCTTTTCTGTATTTGCTTTGTTGAATTTGCGGTTGCATCGTCGTGTCCAGTTGCTGGTCTTAGCGTCTAGTCTTTTAGAGTTTCGAGTTCTGGTCATAAGTTGTCACGCCGCCGCCGCAACATCTTCATCACTACTGCCACATACCACCACCGATCCGTATCCATATACCACCACCAATTCGAATCCATATACGACCACCGCTGCCATAACCTACCACCGCTGCCATATCCTACCACCATATATCCACCACCAATCCGAGTTCTTTTCATATTAGGTTTGTTCTCGAAATCCATCTAGGTTTCGGATTTGTGTTTCCTTGCCTGCGTAGGTCTCGGAAAAAAAAAGAGTCTGGAGACCCCCGGGCAGTTTTTAGGCCAAAATTTCGGCAGGTGAAAATATTTTTTCCCTATCCTACTTTTGGGCTTTTCTGAGTCTTTTGAGACACGTGCCACCATACTGATTTTTTCCCGCACTTTTTCGTCGTCGCTGCCCTGATTCCGAAAAAAAAAATTCGTCAAAAAAATTTCGTGCCTATCATCTTAGTTTGACTTGGGAAGTGTTTTGAGACACTCGCCATTATAGTGATTTTGCAGGAGTTCGCCGACGTCTTTCCACAAGACGTGCCACCGGGATTACCACCTATTCGAGGGATTGAGCATCAGATTGACTTAATTCCCGGTGCATCGCTACCCAACCGCGCACCATACCGTACCAATCCAGAAGAGACGAAGGAGATTATGCGTCAAGTACAGGAGCTACTCGACAAAGGTTATATACGCGAATCCCTTAGTCCTTGTGCTGTTCCTATTATTCTAGTGCCGAAAAAGGATGGTACATCGCGTATGTCTGTTGATTGTAGAGCCATTAATAATATTACTATTCGTTATCGTCATCCTATTCCTAGGCTAGATGATATGCTTGATGAATTGAGTGGCTCTACAATATTCTCCAAAGTTGATTTGCGTAGTGGATACCATCAAATTCGTATGAAATTGGGAGATGAATGGAAAACAGCATTTAAAACTAAGTTTGGATTATATGAGTGGTTAGTCATGCCTTTTGGGTTAACTAATGCACCTAGTACTTTCATGAGATTAATGAATGAAGTTTTACGTGCTTTCATTGGACGATTTGTGGTAGTATACTTTGATGATATATTGATTTTTAGCAGATCTTTGGAGGAACATTTGGAACATTTACGTGCTGTTTTTATTGCTCTACGTGATGCACGTTTATTTGGTAACCTTGGAAAGTGCACCTTTTGCACCGACCGAGTATCTTTTCTTGGCTATGTTGTTACTCC
>LR738713.1:359035665-359077726 GCA_902687465.1 Secale cereale
GCATAAACAAGGCATACGATGCACATCCAAGTATGATGCATGTCCGGTTTAATTATGCAAGGCATGGCAAAGTGCACAAACAAATCTACAAGTTAAGTGGAGATCAATAGGCAACGGGTTGCATATTGACGAAACACCACATTTAATTATTTAGTTGACTCTCATTTAATTACAAGACAAAATTAATTGTTATTAACATGGCAAGAGGTGAAGCATAAAGAAACTACACTATTAGACATTTTAAATGAGGCCGGAAATAACAACAACATATTCCGGAAAATCCTCATGAGCATGTTTAATAAATATAAGCAAACAACAATTAAACATTTAAGGTTGTTAACATGATGCGGATGAGATGCTCAAGTTTATGCAAGTTTATTAAAAGGGTTAACATAAAAGAGATATGAAGCATTGTCACCGTGGTGGAATGAAAGGGTGCCACGGCAACGATCCGAAATGAGGCAATGGCATCATATCGGTACCGGTAACTCGGTGAGGGACCGGGCAAAAGCAAAGGTGGAGTGAACGAGATGAAAGGTGGGCGATCCCCTTACCGGGTTTCCACGAGTCGGTGGCGAGGCAACCGAGGAACAAGAAAAAAGGTCGGAACGGCACGAAGCACACACGAGAGACATTTCATACAGCACAACAAGCATGCATCACACGGGTCATCGACGGGGTTATACCTTCGGAACCATCGTTCTCGGAGGGGTTCGAGGTCGTAGTG
The DNA here is from genome assembly GCA_902687465.1 of Secale cereale. Classification (NCBI taxonomy): domain Eukaryota; kingdom Viridiplantae; phylum Streptophyta; class Magnoliopsida; order Poales; family Poaceae; genus Secale; species Secale cereale. Next base: position 359,036,393 of record LR738713.1, read on the forward strand.
GAAGGAGTGGTACTCGCGGTCGGAGAGGAAGTAGAGGTTCACGTCACCATGTCGTGGTACTTGGCGAATTCCTCGTTTCCGGGCGACGGCAGTGGTACACGCGACGGTAGTCGTTCGGGTCGTCGTGGTACTTGTCGGTCATGTAGAGGTACTTGGCGTAGGTAGTTGTACATGTCATTTGTCGCCGTGTAGTCGTACTTGACGGGTCGTCGGCGACTCGAAGGGGTACACGGGTCGTCGTTCTCGTACATGTAGTCGTTCTCGAGCTCGTAGCCGTAGTCGTACAAGGGTCCAAAAGAAGATAAACTTGTTGTTTTCCTGGTTAACTGAGAATAACAAAAACAGCACAACAAAACAAACAAAAAAAAACAGGAAAAGAAAGGACTGCGGGGGTTGCGGCGCTGCTGGTTGCTGCTGGACGAAGGAGCCGAGGCAGAGCCTCGCGCGGACGAAGGCAGCAAGGCGAGGGAGACGCGCGGCCGTGAGGACTGGGCGCGGGCTTCTGAGGACGGCCGCACGGGGACGGTCGAGCGCCATGGCGCTGCACGAGGCAGAGGGCGAGGCGAAGGGGCCGCGGGTGCTGGGGAGGAGCGGCGCTCCTGGCCGGCGAGGAGCAGAGGGCGCTCGGGCGCGGCCTCGCGCGCGGGCGGACGGGCACCACGCTGGGGCGTCGGGAGAGGAACAGGGGCCGAGCCCGGGGCGGCGACCTGGCGAGGCGGGCGCTCGGCCAGGGGGCGAGGTCGCGAGCTGCTCCTGGCGACGGGCAGAGGCCTCGGCGAGGCGAGTGGGTCGACGACCAGAGGAGGAGGGAACGGGCTCGGGTCGAAGGGATCGAGCGAGGAGAAGCGCTCGGGCGAGGTGCTGCGCGGGGCTCGGAGGGAGATGGAAAACGGGATCGGGAGTGGCGGCGGCTGGGAGCGAGCGGGGGAGGAGCGAGATGAGTCTAGCGCTGGGGCCTCGATGCTAGGGTTAGCGGGAGTTGTCGGGCCGGGGTGGCCAAAGTGGGCCGGCTGGGAAGGAGGCCCAAGAGGCAGGGGCTGCTGCCCTCTTCTCTTAGAATTACAGAAAAGAAAAAAAAGGAAGAAAGAAAAGAGAGGAGAAGGTTAGGAGAGAATTAGGGCATGAGACTAATTTTACTGGACTCACCAAAAGTCAGGAATTTAAACAAAAAGGCTGGAGGGTTTTTGAGGAACCTCGAAAACTGAGAAAAGAAATGTTGGCAAGGTTTTTGAAGCAAGGAATAAGAAAAGGAAGACATGGGGAAATTATGCAAGTGTGTTACGGTGATTCCGAAGCAATGGAATATTAAATAAATATAGCTCTCTAAAATAATGAGAGACTTTTATATGTTATAAAGAGAAGTCACCTTCCCTCGATTTAAATGGACCGGAGGCCCACACAATTTATTAGGTTGAGATGCAAAATAAAATAACATGATGGCATGATGACATGATGCAATGCAAAAAATAAATAACACAAGCAAAAGAAACACACGGACAACCCGGAACATCTGGAATCTTCTGGAATCTTCTGGAACCTTCTGGGACGTCGGTCTCGGGCGTCACAACTCTCCCACACTAACAGAGGATCTCGACCCGAGATCCTAGAGATATCACCGGGTAAAAACGGAAGAGGAAGAGGTAAAACAAAGTTGCTTCTTCGACAAACGAGTGAAACCAAGGAACCTTGAGAGGTTGAACAAAATGAAAGAAGAATAAAATGGAGATGAACGAAGTTAAGAGCACTCCGGTAAGCAGGAGGAACAAGGAACATAACAAGAACCTTGTAGGTTGAAGACATGAAACAAGAGCTCACAGACCAAAAGACTATGAAACTGCAAGGGTATAGCCAAGGAATAAGAATGAAATAATTTGGACAGCACTCCTTCTGAAAATGGAAGGAATTGGACAAGAACTTGGCAAGTTGAGATGATACTTGATGAAAACAGCAACATATTGCCTCCAAAACAATTAAAAGAATGGCACAAAGGGGTAAGAAAGACTCAGACAGCACTCCGGTTAAAAGACAAGCAAGGGAAGAATATGATCTCGATAAAACGAGATGATGGTTAAAGAGAGCAACATCACAAAGCCTCCGGAATGAAAGAATAGAATATGGATCAATGAAAAAAATGAATGGAGAAGGAAAAATGACAACTTCTCTCAAGATTGAATTTGAAAGAGCGTCCTTACGAAGAAGAGTTGAACGGAGTTGTTGGAAATTCAACAACGAAAGAATAAGCTCGTTGTAGGCTTATGGAAAACAACTCAAAATTAAGAGGTGACAACCAGCCACTGACGAAAACATTTGATTGGATTGAGATCAACAAGGAGATGAAAAACTTATTTCACCGGAATGATAAATGAAGAACTTGGGTCATTTATAAGCACCATAATAGCAACAATCCTTAGGGAAAGCTTTTAGGTGAAATACAACCCAAGATAACTCCAACGAATAAATTGAAGGGTTGAAAAGATCTCTTGAACAAAGAAAATGATGGTTTTAAATATCTCATTCCTGACAACTTGTGAATCATGAAACATGAAGGAAAATTATCAAGAATGACATAACACCACCTGAAAAGACAAGGTAGAAAGAATTGCAATTAGAAAGCATGATGAAGAAAGCTTGAGCTCCAACAAGAATCTTGATGTAGACTTCGAGGATGAATTAAAACATGATGAACCACCATGAAGAACTCCGGTAATGAAAGCATGAGAAGTGAACGATGAAAATAATAAGATTCAAGGCCTTTGTTGAATTAGATGGAGCTTTGAAATGATATAATTGAAATAACTTGGAGCTCCGGAAAACAAGATGAACAACTTAGAACCAAGGATATGATGAACAAGTTCCAGACAAAGAATTAAATCACCTTGAAGGAATAAGAATAAGAATTATGTAATGCATCTCCTTCACCAATTTAATTGATGACAACCAAAGGATTTGGCATACTACTTATTCTCGTTGGAAAGGATTAACGATAGATCTAGCACAAGCTTGGGTAAAATCTTCAACGAAGCACCGGTAGGATTATGAAAGGAACAAATGAATTGATGTGATAACAAGGAAGAGTAAACTTGAATGAACCACCGTAAAAAAATAGGGAGACGAACGAAGAGACATCAATGAAGAATATTTGAAGAACGAAGTTGAATACTGAGAACGAAGAAATATCCTGAAATGATGGCCTTCGGAGGATCACAAAGAAAAGAATTCATGAAATGCTCCGGACGGGTATGAAAAGAATTCCTCACAATCGGAACAATAATGAGGATGGCATGAAGCTAGAACCATAACTCATCAAGAGAACGGGTCAAAATTTAAGAGAAACACTTCTCCGGTCTTCAAATGTTGAGAATGAAGACGAGAAATGCCATAAGAATTTCGAGATACTCCGGAATGAAGAATTAAAAAGGTTGAACCAATGATAAAAAGAATTGGAAGCGGTCTTGGAGAAGGCATGTGACTGATGGGGATCATACTTACGTCACAGTTTGAAAAGAATTTGGGAATAACTCCGGAAAACAAATAGAAGAGTCAGGTAAGATCCTGGAAAAAGACCTGTGGGTTAGGGCCCACTCAAAGAAAATCACCGTTGGAAAAGATTGCTTAAGAGATATTGCACCGGTTGAATTAAATGGCTTGGATGAGATATCAATCTCAAAATAGTTTGAACGGATTAAGAATGGAATTATGAATCTTCAGCACTCCGGATATGAATAGCAAGAGGAGAATGAATAATTGGGGCACCGGAATAAGAAAGCATTGTGAAAAGAGGAAAATGATAAGATCAACACCGAAATCTTAAATTACATCCACCGGAAGAATTAGAGAACAAAAGAATGATGAACTTGAAGCTGTTGAGCATCTTCACGACAAATCACCGGATAAGAACATTGAAGGAAAAGAATGAAGAAACATCACATGAATAAAATGGATACTTCATTTGAGAATTCTTGCTCTGAGAAGAAGAAGGGTGGGAGGGTGGGGAAAACAAAGACAACTTGGGATGAAAGAATACAGACAATCGTCAGATTTCTCAACGGCGTCCGTATGGAATAACTTGAAAAGAAGGCACACCAGTTGAAAAGGATTAACATGATCATCTTGATGGTCAAGAGGAATTAGCACTCCCATAGAAATATGAGAACACCGAATAGGAAAGGTATGGAATCAACATTGACATCGAAGCAACTCGAATGCCAGAATCAAAACAAAAACAAGGGATAGATATGTTGCAGCATCATCTTCACAATATCATTCGAACAGAGGATTGAACGAATGAATTCCGTAGGTACATCAACTCGACGAGAAACCACTTGGAGAGCAAAATGAAAAATAAAAAGGAACAAGGAACAGATAGAACAAATACGAGATAGAAGCTTCGTTCGACATCTTCGTGCTGAAAGCTCATGGAACGTGTTACAAAAGGGTTTTGCAATCCCCGGATCAGCATAGCCAAGGACCCTTTAAGATGCAACTCCCGATCAGAACAAGTCCATAAAACCACTTCACTCAATGTAGAACCCCAAACATCATATCGAGCATCCGTTGGAAGAATGCCTTGAACTACTGGATGAACCCACCTATAGATTTCCGAAAGTTTCCAGTTATGCAATCAGGTGTTGGGGATACACGGGAAGCACCGCGCAATCAACTCTAAACCTACATCCAGGTGTATCCATCCTTCAACACATAACCAGTCTTTCTCGGAAACTGTTTACCTCGGACCTTCGAAAAGCATCCACTATAACAAGCTATGGCAATACTCTCGAACTACCTCCCCAGTACTGGGTGATGTCGGGGTTATCTTGCCACTGGCCGTATAGGGGAGATTTTCGATGTCGGCCGTCTTAAGTATTTAGTACTGCCGCGATATGCTTGTGTCAATGATACCCCGAAGCTCAACTCCTCGGTAACAGGAGGCATCGAGAACAATATCCTTGTCACAAGAACATCGAAACAATCCCAGAATACTCGCGGGATCCTAAAAAAATTTGTGCAATTTTTGAAGATAGGAGAGACAAGAGTAGTCGTCAGGAGTCCTCACCAGAGAGAAAAGAGATGAGAAGCAAAAGAAATCCTACTCTCCGATATATATATAGGACTCAAAACATTTTTCAGTGTGTGCCTAGACTCGACCGTCAATGATTCGATCAAACAGTGGGGGCTTCTAGGTCGGAGAAGGCTCTGAATACCAACTTGTAATGCCTAGGATGGGACTATATCTCCTACGTGTCGAGGCACGACTTAAAGATATAAGCCCATCCTAGAATGATCTCAAGTTTGGTATCTTTGCACGACTCATGTAAAAGAGGGATTAAATTGCAAAAGGAGATAGTTGGCTTACACTCGCCACTTCACACAATACAATACATAAGCAAAACATCATTCAACACATCACAACCCGACTACGGGTGAAGATCCAAAAGAAAGATACCAAAACAACATAAAGCCACAGGTCAGGATCGAATCCTAGTAGAAACCACTACTGAACATCGAAACGTCACAAGCAAACGGCCACGATCTTCATCTGACTCCCGGGTGAAGAACTGATCCAACTTCTGCATCAAACTCGGCTGAACCTGCATCTGGTGTGGTGAAGTAACTGTGAGCCACAGAGGACTCAGCAATCCCGTTCCCGGGTAACAAGACTATTTAAGCCTTGGGTGAGGACAAGGCTGAAGAAAGAACGAGAGGTGAAGGAACAACAAGAGTCTGCAGCAGCAACTAGCACTAACTTACGTAATAGAGAGCGAGAAGAGAAGTGCCTCGGTCGAAAGATGATCACGAAGTGATCCTAACTAAAGCCGGTCAAACATAACCCCACCGTGTTCAACTCCCGAATCCCTATTCGGAAATTGACAGTCACGGTACACACGCTGGTAGTGTATTAGAAACATTGTGTCAAGTTATCTACAACCGGATATTAACAAGCTCCCATCTGCCACATAACCGCAGGCACGGCTTTCGAAAGTTCAAACCCTGCAGGGGTGTTCCAACTTGGCCCATCACAAGCCCACGATCCGCGGAGTCGCAACTCCATAGGTGGGAAGACCCGAGTATTCTCGGAATCCCGTGCTCAAGTTAAACCGAACTAAGGTAAGGCTAATCCAGCAAATCCTCCCGGCGTGCCGACACCCTGATAGTAGCCGCGCGTATCTAGTCTCAGGCCACGACCGGATGAGCACAGCGTACAGTGGCCGAAATACCCAAGTTGCCAAGGGGGGCCCCGCACACGACTCTAGTTTGGACCAACACTCAAATCGAGCACTGGCCCAGGGGGGTTGAATTAAGATGAAAGGGGTAGCTAGTCCCATTCAAGTTTTATTAGTTTGTTATTAGGCAAATAGTACCAATGTTGGGACTTGCTGGAAAAGACTTAGCACTTAGCGGTTTATCAAGGGGGTCCCATACACCCCAACCGTGTTAGGAACGCATAATCAAGGAACATAACACCGGTTTATACGGTTCCTAACGGCATGAGTGGAACAAAACACCAAGCAAAAGGCTTAGCCTTCCACCCTTGCCAGTATATAGATGATTTCATTTTAGCATTTTATATAGTGTGATATAACCCAACCAAACTTCAACATGAAGCAAGCATCTTCAATCTTCACCTGCAACTAACAATGCTATAAGAAGGGCTGAGCGAAGCGTACTTAGCCCAGCAACGGTTTGCATAGGTAGGGTAGTTAAACATGGCAATTGGTTACAAGTAGGAGGCTGACAAGAAAGACATGGGCATCGAGGCAAAACTATAGAACGAGACTTCTAGCAAGAGGCAAAATAGTAATGGTATCCGGGTTCGGTCATCTTGCCTGGGAATCCACAAGGGAGAAGAACGGATCCACGAAGAAGACGGAGCAACAATCGAGCGGATCCTCACAACTCCGGAACGAAACCGAAGCTATCAAGAGAAGCAAACCGGAAAGAAAGAAACAACACGGTAAACACACAAGCATAAACAAGGCATACGATGCACATCCAAGTATGATGCATGTCCGGTTTAATTATGCAAGGCATGGCAAAGTGCACAAACAAATCTACAAGTTAAGTGGAGATCAATAGGCAACGGGTTGCATATTGACGAAACACCACATTTAATTATTTAGTTGACTCTCATTTAATTACAAGACAAAATTAATTGTTATTAACATGGCAAGAGGTGAAGCATAAAGAAACTACACTATTAGACATTTTAAATGAGGCCGGAAATAACAACAACATATTCCGGAAAATCCTCATGAGCATGTTTAATAAATATAAGCAAACAACAATTAAACATTTAAGGTTGTTAACATGATGCGGATGAGATGCTCAAGTTTATGCAAGTTTATTAAAAGGGTTAACATAAAAGAGATATGAAGCATTGTCACCGTGGTGGAATGAAAGGGTGCCACGGCAACGATCCGAAATGAGGCAATGGCATCATATCGGTACCGGTAACTCGGTGAGGGACCGGGCAAAAGCAAAGGTGGAGTGAACGAGATGAAAGGTGGGCGATCCCGTTACCGGGTTTCCACGAGTCGGTGGCGAGGCAACCGAGGAACAAGAAAAAAGGTCGGAACGGCACGAAGCACACACGAGAGACATTTCATACAGCACAACAAGCATGCATCACACGGGTCATCGACGGGGTTATACCTTCGGAACCATCGTTCTCGGAGGGGTTCGAGGTCGTAGTGGAAGGAGTGGTACTCGCGGTCGGAGAGGAAGTAGAGGTTCACGTCACCATGTCGTGGTACTTGGCGAATTCCTCGTTTCCGGGCGACGGTAGTGGTACACGCGACGGTAGTCGTTCGGGTCGTCGTGGTACTTGTCGGTCATGTAGAGGTACTTGGCGTAGGTAGTTGTACATGTCATTTGTCGCCGTGTAGTCGTACTTGACGGGTCGTCGGCGACTCGAAGGGGTACACGGGTCGTCGTTCTCGTACATGTAGTCGTTCTCGAGCTCGTAGCCGTAGTCGTACAAGGGTCCAAAAGAAGATAAACTTGTTGTTTTCCTGGTTAACTGAGAATAACAAAAACAGCACAACAAAACAAACAAAAAAACAGGAAAAGAAAGGACTGCGGGGGTTGCGGCGCTGCTGGTTGCTGCTGGACGAAGGAGCCGAGGCAGAGCCTCGCGCGGACGAAGGCAGCAAGGCGAGGGAGACGCGCGGCCGTGAGGACTGGGCGCGCGCTGGGCGCGGGCTTCTGAGGACGGCCGCACGGGGACGGTCGAGCGCCATGGCGCTGCACGAGGCAGAGGGCGAGGCGAAGGGGCCGCGGGTGCTGGGGAGGAGCGGCGCTCCTGGCCGGCGAGGAGCAGAGGGCGCTCGGGCGCGGCCTCGCGCGCGGGCGGACGGGCACCACGCTGGGGCGTCGGGAGAGGAACAGGGGCCGAGCCCGGGGCGGCGACCTGGCGAGGCGGGCGCTCGGCCAGGGGGCGAGGTCGCGAGCTGCTCCTGGCGACGGGCAGAGGCCTCGGCGAGGCGAGTGGGTCGACGACCAGAGGAGGAGGGAACGGGCTCGGGTCGAAGGGATCGAGCGAGGAGAAGCGCTCGGGCGAGGTGCTGCGCGGGGCTCGGAGGGAGATGGAAAACGGGATCGGGAGTGGCGGCGGCTGGGAGCGAGCGAGGGAGGAGCGAGATGAGTCTAGCGCTGGGGCCTCGATGCTAGGGTTAGCGGGAGTTGTCGGACCGGGGTGGCCAAAGTGGGCCGGCTGGGAAGGAGGCCCAAGAGGCAGGGGCTGCTGCCCTCTTCTCTTAGAATTACAGAAAAGAAAAAAAAAGGAAGAAAGAAAAGAGAGGAGAAGGTTAGGAGAGAATTAGGGCATGAGACTAATTTTACTGGACTCACCAAAAGTCAGGAATTTAAAGAAAAAGGCTGGAGGGTTTTTGAGGAACCTCGAAAACTGAGAAAAGAAATGTTGGCAAGGTTTTTGAAGCAAGGAATAAGAAAAGGAAGACATGGGGAAATTATGCAAGTGTGTTACGGTGATTCCGAAGCAATGGAATATTAAATAAATATAGCTCTCTAAAATAATGAGAGACTTTTATATGTTATAAAGAGAAGTCACCTTCCCTCGATTTAAATGGACTGGAGGCCCACACAATTTATTAGGTTGAGATGCAAAATAAAATAACATGATGGCATGATGACATGATGCAATGCAAAAAATAAATAACACAAGCAAAAGAAACACACGGACAACCCGGAACATCTGGAATCTTCTGGAATCTTCTGGAACCTTCTGGGACGTCGGTCTCGGGCGTCACATTGGTTTAGCGATTGCTAAGGCGCGACGTCCTCGCACGTTCGTAGTCGGATCGTCAAAGTCGACTTCCTCCAAAACGATAACCACCATCTCATCGAAAGACGGGACACCTTTGCCTCTATCAATGGCGGGGTTGAGCTTCTCGTCCTTGGGCGACGCGATCTGTTCCGGATCTAGGGCCAGAACTGTTTCAGGTGCTATTTCCTGATCCGATGACAGAGTTAGGTCGTGTTCATCATGATGGCAGGGAGAGGTCGCCGCGGGCTCGAATCTGTCGAAGATCAAGTCTCCGCGGATGTCAGCAACGTAGTTCAAGCTTCCAAACCTGACTTGATGGCTAGGGGCGTAGCTCTTAACCCGCTCGAGGTGGCCTTTAGTGTTGGCGCGGAGCACGAAGCCGCCGAACATGACTGTCCGAGAGGGAAGATTCCCTCGGTGTTGGTTTCATGGTTGATGACGCGATCCATCAGTCCTTCGGTCGACGACATAGTGGAACTCTCAATGAAAGCACCAATGTCGGTGTCAAAACCGGCGGATCTCGGGTAGGGGGTCCCGAACTATGCGTCTGAGGATCGATGGTAACAGGAGGCTGGGGACACGACGTTTACCCAGGTTCAGGCCCTCTCGATCAAGGTAATACCCTACTTCCTGCTATATCAATATGGATGAATATGATTACAAGAGTTGATCTACCTTGAGATCGTATTGGCTAAACCCTAAAGTCTAGCCTATAAGGATTGTGATTCTCTATTCGCCTCTACGAACTAAACCCTCTAGTTTATATATGCACCGGAGGGGCCTAGGGTTTGTACATAACCATCTTGCAGAGGAAGGAAAGATTACACCCGAACCTAAAACTTGCCATTATAGGAATACAAGAGTCCTATCCGGATACGAGAGACGATCTTCGTCTGTGATCTTCACGACCCACCAGTCCGGCCCACTAAGAGTTATCTGGCCACCCGAGGACCCCTCGATTCAGGACTCCCTCAGAGAGAGAAGAGGCCATCTAGCTAATAACTATGGACCCAAGGGTCTGGGGTAAACTACTCACACATCATCGGAGAGGCTATGGTGTTGATGTAGAAGCTCTCTGTGATCGATTCCCCCTTTGGCGTAGCTCCGGAAAAGGCCCCAAGATGGGATCTCACGGGTACAGAAGGTTGCGACGGTGGAAATAGGGTTTCGTGGTGCTCTCGGATGTTTTCAGGGTATATGAGTATATATAGGAGGAAGAGGTACGTCGGTGGAGCTACGAGGGGCCCACGAGGGTGGGGGCGCGCCCTCCTGCCTTGTGGCCACCTCGTGGCTTCCCAGACGTGTACTCCAAGTCTCCTGGATTGCGTTTGTTCGAAAAACGATCCCCGCGAAGGTTTCATTCCGTTTGGACTCCGTTTGATATTCCTTTTCTGCGAAACACTGAAATAGGCAAAAAAACAATTTGCACTAGGCCTTTGGTTAGTAGGTTAGTCCCAAAAATAATATAAAAGTGCATATTAAAGCCCATTAAACATCCAAAACAGATAATATAATGGCATGGAACAATCAAAAATTATAGATACGTTGGAGACGTATCAGTAATCTCTCGGAGATTGGTCTAGCGATTGCTAAGGCGCAACGCCGTGCACGTTTGTAGTCGGATCGTCAAAGTTGACTCCACCAAACCGATAGTTATCATCTCACCGAAAGATTGGGACCCTCACCTCTATCACAATGTGTATAAACATTAGTAAAACCCCTCTTCATCAAATGATATTGCAATCCATCTTTCATTCCAATCATTCTACGGTTGTCACAACTACGACATGCACAACATGATGCTGAGCATTCTACGGACATCACCATATCAAGAGTCCGTTTTCCAAGTGACACGTGTGACATCTACTTCATACATACAAAGGTGATTTTTTTCCTTTACATGTGTCTACTTGTGCCCATCGATGATGGTATACTGAGCATCCTACCTTTGTGCATACATAGGTGTGAACGGAGCTGCGTACATGTGATGACCCACAAGTATAGGGTATCAATCGTAGTCCCTTCGATAAGTAAGAGTGTCGAACCCAACGAGGAGTGGAAGGAAATGACAAGTGGTTTTCAGCGAGGTATTCTCTGCAAGTACTGAAAGTAGTGGTAACAGATAATTTCGTAGCAAGGTAATTTGTAACAAGTAGCAGTAGTAAAAAAAAGTGCAACAAGGTGGCCCAATCCTTTTTATAGCAAAGGACAAGCCAAAAAGTTCTCTTATATAAAGCAAAGTGCTCTCGAGAACACATGGGAATTCTCGTCTAGCTACGTTCATCATGTTTAGTTGATTCACGTTCACTACTTTGATAATTTGATATGTGGGTGGGCCGGTGCTAGGGTGGTGTTCTTACTTGAACAATCAACCATCTTATGCTTACCCCCTCTCGCAAGCATCTTCAACTACAAAAGAAGAATTAAGATAAATATAATCATAGCATGAAACATATGGATCCAAATCAGCCCCTTACATAATAACGCATAAACTAGGGTTTAAGCTTCTGTCACTCTCGCAAACCATCATCTACTTATTACTCCCCAATGCCTTCCCTTAGGCCCAAGTATGGTGAAGTGTCATGTAGTCAACGTTCACATAACACCACTAAACGAAGAACAACATACATATCATCAAACTATCGAACGGATACCAACATCAAATGATTACTTATGACAAGACTTCTCCCATGTCCTCAAGAACAAAAGTAACTACTCACAAATCATATTCATGTTCAAGATCAGAGGTGTATTGAATATGCTTAAGGATATGAACATATAATCTTTCACCAAATAAACCAACTAGCATCAACTAGGAGATGTAATCAACACTGCTAGCAACCCACATGTACCAATATAAGGTTTTGAGACAAAGAGTGAATACAAGAGATGAACTAGGGTTTGATAGGAGATGTTGATGATGAAGATGTTGATGAAGATTGGTCCTCCCACGATGAGAGGATCGTTGCTGATCTCGATGGCTTCAATTTTCCACTCCCAGCGGGAAGTATCCCCGGAGGAATTGCTCCGCCGGAGAGCAAAATTTCTCCTGCCCAGGATCCGCCTCGAGATGGTGGTGCTTCATCCCGAAAGTCTTATTATGATTTTTTATAGGGCAAATGGCATCATATAGGAGAAGGGGGGCACCAGAGGCCTGCTGGTGGGTCCACAAGCTCACATGGCCACCACCCGAGCTTGTGGCTCACTAATGGGGCCCCTCCCGATGATTCTTGTTCCAGTATTTCTTTTATTAATTCTGAAACAAACTTCATAAATTTTCAGGTCATTTGGAGCTCCGGAGAATATCTATCTCCGTTGTAGCTTTTCCAGGTTCAGAATTCCAGCTGCCGGCAATTTCCCTCTTCATGTGAAACTTGCAAAACAAGAGAGAAACTTCATTAGAATTTCCTCATGAAGTGAAATAATAACCCAAAACATTATAAATAACAGCAGGAAACCATGATGCAAAATGGACGTATCAACATGACGAGGAGGAATGCAAGCACAAGAGAACGACTACACCATCCGGGAAGGAACCATGGAAGCGGCAACGGAAAAAGGGACACGAAGATTGAGGTGTTGCTGAGCTAGATCGGCCGAACATCAGATGCCCGCGCAGAAGAGGAGAAGCAGCACCCCCAAGTGGTCAGACATCTGGCGCCCCCCGGACATCTGATGCTATGCTGACGGGCTGGCCACAGGCCACCTACCAGAAATCCGGTACAGGGCAACAGAAGAGGGGCCACGCTCGGCCGAACATCCAGCCACCTAACGGACATCCGGCACCGCGACAAAGGCCTGGACATCGGCGTGCGTGCGCGCACTTTGGGACTTTGGCCTTGTATCTCTTCCCCTTTTGCCCCTCACTTACCCCTTCATGACTTGGGCTATATTTACCCCTTCCCCTCCTCATTTCTAGGGTTATCTAAGGATACAACACAAGTCATAGAGCTTAGCCCATGTATCTTCCCTTGTGGGATTCCACCTAGAGAGAAGACTCCGTGGAGTACAAGACCCCTACATGGGAAGATCCATCTAGGGATACAAGACCCCCTACATGGGAAGATTCATCTTGGATGCAAGACCCTTCTCTCCGTGTGATTTGGATGAACTACATTTGTATCTTTATTTCCCCTGTTGTTCTTGGATCTTGATGCACCCCATATATTGTTTGTGATTTGAGGAGTACTTGGTGTGGATCTTGTCCATTAGCATGTTTTCCCTTGTGACCCCCCCCCCCTCATGTTATTCGTGTTCCTCCTCGAATCCACCTCCAATTCATGAAGATTGGACCACATAGGGTCTCTACCCTACATCACAACACATCTTTCGTTTTCCATTGACCTCCATGTGTTGGAGGGTGACTTGAAGAAACCCTTCCAACTTTTAGACGAAATCATCGATCGCACTATTCTCATGCATCCATCTTCGATCCATCTACACCAAAGATATATATAATTATCACTTCCACATGTACAACGGTGCTTCATTACATACAAGAAATAACAAGGGCGACATAACCGACCTTGGACACACATGCAATTTGTGTTTTCGACATAATGCATTTATCAAATTTACACGTAAGGGTGGACCAGGAGGTTTTGGAGAAGCATTTCAGACTAAGGCCATGTTTGTTTGGGCTTTTGCTTCTGCTTTTGCAGCTTTTCCATTTTGGCAAAAAAAAACTCCAAAATAGATGCTTTTTCTTCGGCTTTTGGCTTATACCATCATTTAAAAATATTGATGCATAAGCCACAAGCCGAAGCAAAATGCCCCTATTCAAGAGCTTTTGTGATTTTTTTGGCCAAAGTGAAAAAGCTTCAAAAGTAGAAGTAAAACCCAATCAAACAGGGCCTAAGAATACACAAAAGCTGTGACTATAAGAGACAGGCAGCTCACCACCTCGGCAGCTGGCCAAAATGGCACCTGATAACGTCCAACATTTTGACGGGAGAGTCATCACGGACCAACTACAAAAATGGAGGTCAGTGAAAGTACCTACACCCCTAACATGTCAAGCAGGGCAACCTGTCAGTGAAATACCATGGCTGACCCTTTGACTCATCACTTACCGTCCATATGTTAGCCCAACCCAGTCAAGGCTTCAACGACTTATCACTGATGGGCATTTCATGGCCGGTCAGTGATGAGCCTCACCTCTGACTAGTGCACGCTGGTAGGTCAGTGACGAGGGGTTAGTGTTGTTTGCGTCTATAGTAGTGGATACTGAATTCTTGGTGATTCTATGGAGGCTTACACGGTGTCAAACCATTGTTGATTTAATTTACTGCCTTTGATCTTATTCTAATGGATTTGTAGTTGCTTTCTAAAAGGTTTCATTTTTTTGCGTTGGAAATACCTATCATTTTGAAGACTATCTGTTTTGGTCTCGCAGGAGAGAAAGGGAGGGAGAGAGAGATGGGAAAATCTCCATTGATTAGATTGTTTTGTTATTAAAAAAGGATATCTCCTGGTCCAATGATAAAGTGGACGATTGATCATACATACACCTTTGTTATAATTTGTGGGTGCATATAGAGTTGTTGGGAGGCTGATGTGCGAGGTGTGGGAGGTTGGTCTCCAATTGCAATAGCATTAGCACCTACCCAATCGCCGATATGTTGGACCACACAACGATATATGCAAGCCACGTAGCAGGAGGAAATAGTATCGTTGAACAATGACTTGGGGTTTCAGTTCAGTGCACACCCGGAGACCGAAATTTATGCTTAATTTAACAGTGAGTGCAGAGAGAACAGTACGGTAGGTTTGGACCGACATGCTGTTGTTGCAATATTCCAACCGAAGTTTCTAGACCTCCTAGTTAATTTTCGAGAACATTGGACAATTGGTCCCAGTGTCCTTCCAAACATGCTAAAAAATGACTTTTGGTTTCAGTTAAGTGCTCACACTCACACTTACCTCTAAAGTTTCAGACATGTTCAGCATAAGTTGACAAGCCAAGCTGAGCAATCTCAATAGAAACTTGGAAGCAAATTTTATTATTTCAGTCCATGTATGTTCGTCGTTTTAACCGAAAGGAACCATTGAGAAAAGGAAAAGGCGTGAAAGAAAAAGCATGGAAATGCAAAGATCGGGAACAAGGACTCTCAAGGATGGTTCAAATCTTCAATCCTGTGGATGGATGCAGCATTTGAGGCTGGAACATCACTTGTCCTTGGTCGGGTAGGAGGCCATCTTGTTGATGCCGCAGAGGCCCTCGCCGTTGCTGGTGCCCCTCTTCATCCTGATGTAACCCTTCTCGCCCCACTCGGCGCCCCACGAGTTCCTCACGATGATGTAGTCGTGGCCCTTCCCCTTGTCCGACCCGTACCCGACCGCCGCCACGCCGTGATCTAGCTGCGCGCCGCAAGGACCGTCGAAAACTCCCTGCAACAACCAACAAATGGTTTCACATCGCAGCTTCTTTTCAAAAGAAATGGTGTTTACCGTTGCTAGAATAGAAAGACGATATGCATGCTTACCCCGCTGTAGAACTGGAAGTGCCTGCCGGAGGCCTCGATGGCCACGGACACGGGCTGGTGGGCGAGAGCCTTGATCAGCGCCTGCTCGTCATTGGCGGGCACGTCCTCGAAGCCGCTGATCGTCACCGCCTCGGACTCGGCCTTCTTACCGTCGCCGCAGCTGCCTTCCTCCATGAGGTAGGGGTACGCCTCCTCGGTGTGCAGCCCACCGCTGGATGCGATGTAGGAGAAGGCGTAGTCCATCAAGCCGCCATTGCAGCCGCTGTTGCCATCGACGCTGCAGTCGATGAGCTCCTGCTCCGACAGCGCGGTCAGGTTGCCCGTCACGATGGCGTTGATCCCTTCCACTGCTGCCACCGTCGAG
Organism: Secale cereale; assembly: GCA_902687465.1. Lineage (NCBI taxonomy): Eukaryota > Viridiplantae > Streptophyta > Magnoliopsida > Poales > Poaceae > Secale > Secale cereale. The sequence goes on from LR738713.1 coordinate 359,052,525, forward strand.
AAGGCCCAGCAGCTGCCGCACTGCCCTTGGTTCTTCACCTCCGTCACCGCGCCCTTCTTCCTCCAGTCCACAGACTTGGGCAGGTCGCTGGCGCTCACGTCCTCGTACCTGAAGCTCCGGCTGGTGCCCCGACGAGCCGGAGCGGCATTGAGGCCGAGGTAGGCGGCCTTGAACTCGTCGTTGGTGAGGTCGGCAAACTCGTTGAGGCCGAGCCAGTAGCTGGTCACTTCCCGGTTGATCTTGTCGATGTGCTTCAGGTTGTCCTTGAACACCTCGAACTTGTGCAGCTTCTCCTCGAAGCTCGCGTACGCCTTCTGGTGCTTGGCCAGCCACTTCTCAAACAGCTCGATGAGCCTGTCATTGGACGACAGGTCCTCCTCCGAGTAGCCGACAATGGAGAAGTCACTGTTGCGAGCTACACACGCGCCGACACAGAGGAGAAGAAGAGCAACCGAAAGCTTCATCAGATGGTGCGGAGAAGCCATGGTTGATGCCAGGAATGGAAGTGTTGGCGGTCGGTTGGTTGCAGGATGGAGGATAGGATGCACGTATTTGTAGTCTCAATTGGGGCATGCCATTGAATTGCTTCAAAGCAAAGTCACATGGAGAAAAGATAAGATGCACCATTGAGTATTTTTCTGGATCATGCCAAGGCTTTAAGCTTTGATCTCTGACGGCGAGACTTCGCTTCCAAGCATGTATGCTGGGTTCAGAGTTCTGTTTGTGGTACCTGCAAAAAGTTAAGAGGAAATCTTAGTGCTTCTGGACCTCACTGAAAGCAAAATCTTAGTGCATATACCTAAAGAAGATGAACGTACATGCAACCTGATGGGTGAACTATCAGTGTCAAGAGGTTGTCATGAGTCTTTTCCATGGAAATGTTTCTTGTCTCAGCAAGCTGAAAATAGTAACGTACAATGTTTTCTACTATATGTGTTCACCAGATTGCTTCAGAAATGTAGTCATGTGCCTTTCCTTAAAAGATATGTACCTTTTGAAAGAAAGGAAGAAAATGTTATCTCCTGGTGACTACACTTGCTACTTGGAGTAAAAGAGGGGCATCGTGTTCATCATACTGTGTCTGTGTGTCATGTGCATACAGTGACATTATTTTCTGACATACTCATTTCTCTTTTTAGACCACAGAAAAGCCAAAGCAAGCTAATGCATGCAAGGTAATTTTTTTGTTGGTTGCTTTTAGCTTTGCAGGAACATATTTCTTTGATGCACAATGTTGTATAAGCATTCAGGAAAAGGCATAAACTGATATTCTGCTGGTATTAGTTTGCTGTCAAGCAGTTCAACATGTGTATATCTATACCCTTGGTTATCTATCATGCCATCTATACTATGTGTAACATTTCTTGTGGATCCACTGATGACACGCTTGGGTACCGGATCTTCAAAATTTGGTAGAGTGATTGTATGAATATGGATTTCAATATGGATTCATAGTGTGACTACGTTCTTGTTGCTTATGTGTGATCATGTTGCAACTTTATCTGCATGTGATGTCATTGGTTCAGCCAGATTACGTTTCTTCTAAGATTGTCTGACGGACTGTCGGTGTACTAAAGTAGGGGTACCTTAGTATCCCGACTTGTGCACGGGCAGTAGCAGCGTCCCGTGATCTAGCTCACCACGCGCCCGCCAAAGCCCACTCTGGACCCCTTTGAAGCCATTCAAGAACAAAATATACAAGTCAGAAGAGCAAGGCCCCGGCAAGAGGTGCTTGCCGGGAAGGTCGCACCAGGCTCAAGGTTATCATTACAGCACAAGACCCTGGCAAGAGGAGCTTGCCAGGAAGGCCAAGGAACAGCCCCTCAGAAGAGACATCGTGGCGCATCGCGCGCCCCGGCAGGACCCGGAGAACGACAAGCTTCCGGGCCCGGCAAGATAGCAGCCCCGGCAAGGTGCTTGCCGGGGGTGACTTACACTGTGTGCCTGCGCTCCAGCTCATCTGGCCACGCGTCGCCTTGGGGCCCTTCCAGAGGCACGTGGCAGATGGCTGTGCAGCCTAGGGTACACGGTGGCGAGCCGCGGTGACGAGGCTATCGCCGTGGCGAACGGAGACGCATGGACGGACGCTTTTGGGGCGACGGCGACGGGCATTCAATGCCCTTGTCCCCCACCGTCGGAGTTAGGTGAAGACCACTGTTCATATACTGTTCATGCACTGTTACAACTACCACCGATTTTACACTTTTACCCTCCTCTACGTTGACACCTTCGGTGACCCCTTTGAGCTATAAAAGGAGGCCCATGCACAACGTAGAGGGGGTTCGATCCCAGAAATTTAACCACTCTCTCGCTCGGTGTAGCTAGTACTGTAGATCTTCAAGCTCCCGAGCCCAAGAGCTCAATACAACCAAGGCAGGAGTAGGGTTTTACGCGTACGCGCGGCCCGAACCTGGGTAAACTGCCCGCGTGTGTTCCTCGATCTGCTCTCCGTGCTCCCTCCGCTCCCTTACCGCAACGTAGAAGGGGCTCCGGTCCCATAGGTGTTCGCGGGTGGTCAGTTTCCCCGACACGGACCCTTATGTAATGTAGTAATTTTGATTGTGATGGAGTGTAACTTGAACTTCAAACTATATTGGAATTTTACGGTGCCAAAATCTTAAGGTGAGCAAACAACCTATGATCTTGAAGGATCAGAAATCTCAACCGCGGTTAGGCATTCTTACTTTTTGCCCGTAGCAATACACGGGTATTTTGCTAGTGTATGGTAAGAGTATCTGTGACAAACTCCAGCCATCATACTGGGATGCTGATCGATAGCAGTATTCTTCGCACACTATATTCTGTTGACAACCTTTAGCATCTTGTACCTCAATGACTTCTAGGAGTTCATCTAAAAGAGGACTTCTCTGAAAGTAAATATGTGGATACATGGGGGTCACCAAAACTAATGCAAAGTTATATGGTATTCCTCAACAACAAAAAAGAGCACACGATTTGATGGTTCACATTAAACTATATTGAAAATCAGGCATCACCAGGAAAGACGGAAGCAGAGTAAACAGAAAGAAGCATAAACATCACAAGTATCTTTTAGCAAGAACATTGTTCCAAAACTATGTCAAACTTTTGTATTAACAAGATATCTGCAAACTCGAAATTAGCACGAAAACCATGGAAATTTCACCACTGTGACCTAGGCGGCTGGACCCAATCTATGTAATGTTCAAATGCATCACAGTGGCAACTGGCAACTATTATACATCCTTGACCTTGCAACCAAGTACCCTTCACCTTATTCATACATTCCACAAACAATGGTCCAAGCACTAACTACTAGCTTCATCAAACGGCAGGAGAGTCTGGACTACAGATTCCATGGTTGGCCTCTTGTTTCTATCTTCCTGCAAGCAGGAAACAGCCAACTTGATCATTGTTCTTGCTTGGACATAGCTGAATCGTCCATCCAATTCAGGGTCAACAAATGCATTAATCGATGATTCTTCATGTCCTCCCAGTTTATCAGCAAGCACCCTGACAAGCTTCTGCAGCATGCTATGCACCTCTGCACCTGAACCTACAGCCAGCTCTGAAACTCTTGTCCCAGATAAAAGCTCAAGCAAAACAACTCCGTAACTATAAACATCGACTTTCGCCGTGATTGGGAGGCTTGAAACCCACTCAGGAGCTATGTAACCTATCGTTCCTTGCACCTGCGACATGTTCTGTGTGGCTACGCCTCTGTTTAGCAACTTTGCCAACCCAAAGTCGGTGATCTTAGGCTCAAAGTTTGTGTCCAACAATATATTCTCAGGTTTCACATCACAATGGATGACCCATTCTAAGCACTCATGGTGAAGATAGGCCAATCCTTTCGCGACACCCAATGCGATATTGAATCTTTGCTTCCAGTCCAGCACGACAGTTTTTTGGTCATTGAACAAAATGTTTGCCAGGGATCCGTTCTCCGCGTACTCACAAACCAACAGCCTGTGCGACCCTTCTGAGCAAAACCCCCATATTCTGGCCAAATTCATGTGGTAGATCCTCCCAATTACACTCAGCTCAGCTTGAAACTCTTCCTTGCCTCGACTTACATTTTCCAGCTTCTTCACAGCCACTGGCCTTTCATCTTCTAGGACACCTTTATACACAGTGCCTGAGCTTCCCCTTCCTAGCTCAACTCTGAACTTTCTTGTTGCCTCAACAAGCTCTCTGTAACTGTATCTTCGAAAATGGCTAGTCATCACCCTATAACCTTCCTCCGCCCACATTTCTGATGGCCTCATCTCTCTTCTCAAGACAAAGAACCATGCGAATGTTATGAAAGAAACCTCAAAAACAAAAATTGCAACTATGAAACTGTAGAAGTAGAACCAATTTAATTCTTCATCACCAGTTTTGTGCAAATCTGGAAATGGATGTCTGATTCCTTCGCTCATCTGATTGCAGTTGAGACGAGGAGGCGCAGGATCCAATACATTGGACTGGGGAATAGGTGTATCTGAAACATTCAAGCTGGCAGGAAGTTTGAGATATATTGTTCGCACGCTGCCTGTCGCGCAGCTCTTTCCATTGAAAAGAAGAGCTTTCGGGTAGCATGACCCTGTACCTTGCTGGTATTGAAAGCCTTTGCAGGTGCAGTCATTGATGCAACTGTTCATACAAGCCTCAAAGGAAACTCCCAGAAGGCGCTTCTGATCAGATCCCCAGAAATCTGTGTGCGGGAGTTTCACAAACTTGATAGGTTCCTGATCATGACATGGTATGTTGAAACTGGCCGTGCAACCTTGGGTCCAGTTACCCGGGTTGGTCATCACATAACCCGGTGGGCATGAACACGTAGGTTCAGGCGAGTAATGACAGATTCCATTCTGACCACATATACCATGGATAGTGCAAGGTTGGGAGATTGCTACCATTGAAACTGACCACACCCCATCTGAGTCGTTCAGGCTGTACAACCGGAGATTACCATCAGGGTCAAGAGTTAGCCTTCTCCTAGTCCCTGGTGCTGCATCAGAGGCCTTAAGTAGAACTCCATCAGCAAAATCACTAGACGCAAGGACCCCATTGTTGTCTAGAATTGCCAATCTAGTACTGTTATACCGGCTTCTGTTATTTTCGTACACACTGTTATCAGGGTTTGGCCAGTATATATCTGAAACCTCGGGAACATCATATATAAGTGACAGAACTGATATATCATTGAAGCGGAAGATGTAGTTACCAGGAGCACGCGACTGGGTTGTTGAAACCAACTTTGTCGCAGCCGTGATGAGCTGGACTGGTAGGAGCGTGTCTGTTGGTGAATCGAAACTTTGCCATATTATCGTGCCGCTGGTGTTCTTCATTACGAGATTCCCAGTGTCCAGCAGCTGAGCATGCTGAATATTTCTGCGGTAGTTGCCATCATCATCAGCTTGCCACACAACCGAGTCATCGTAATCTGTGAGGACCATGTTGCCATCCTTGCGCAAGGTCAGGGCTGACCTCCTGGAGTGGACGGGGCGGTCGCGGTTCGCACTCCAGACGACGGTCTTGTTGGCTGCCTTGGAGTACCATATTGAGAAGGTGAAGGCGTTGTCGTAGACGCCATAGAAGCCACAGGAGAAGGTGCCATCCGGCGATTGCAGGATCTCACTTTGGTAGGCTTCGATGGCAAGAGAGGTTCCTGGCCACAGTATGTCTCGATTTGCAGCGCTCGAGACTAGTGCGAAAAAGGAGAGAAGGGAGACACTGGCAAGGTGTGCTGGAAGAGCAGGAACCATGGTTGCTGAGACGGAAGCGCCAGATGATGGCGGAACAAGTACCACTCGTCTACTTATTGTACTTTTCTGTCTCAATCCTGAAAGGAAAATACCAATCCAAAGTTAAAATGAGGATGCTATGGGGTTTCAACTCCTTAAACATCTAAAAACGCCAGGGCTGTACACGCCAATGCCTTTGCCTCACAGCCTCACAGGCAGTCCAAGTCAGACTTGCACCCACCGGAGCCAGACGTGTCACCACGGTGGTGCACGACACCACCGCGTGACTGCCAGTTGGCCAGCCAAGTGTAACGTGTGTGTGTGGGCCAGCTGTGGTGTGGTGTACCAGCTGTAGCATGTGAGGGGTACTTAACCCAGGCGTGAGTTGTACCAGGACAGCAAGAAGAAAAAGCAGAATTCTCTCGCCTCACTTTCTCTCTCGCTCGTCTCCTTCCTCACCAACCTCATCCCCTTTCCCCTTCCTGCCTACTCTGGATCTCTCTCTCCAGATCGGGGCGTGACAATTGGTAATCAGAGCCACCGATTCCTACCACAAAAATTTTTCTCCGCTGCTCCAATCAGCCTCTTGGCCTCGATCCGTAACACCCACCGTCGCGGGTGCGATTTGCTCCGGTAGATCGCCCAAAATCCCCGGCGGGGTTGGATCGGCTCGGAGAGGAGCAACGGCGCCGTCCAAACCTTCGGTTCAGACGCGGCAGCTGCTGTCCGCCATGGACGACAGCACCAACACGCTCAAGACCCTCATGGAATCCGTCATCGCCCGCCTCGACGAGCAGAAGCTCGACAACGACAAGCGAAGCGAAGCGCAGACTGCGTTCAACGCGCAGGTTTCGCAAGATCTGCGGGCGCTGTCCAAGCAGTTGGATCTGATCCAAGCCGACGTCGACGAGACGCGCAGGGCGCTCGAGAGTTCGCCGTCCCCGCGCGGCTCGGGATCGGCCACCCTCATCAATCCATCCCCACCGCCGCCTCCACCGCCCCCTCAACGCAATCCATCTGCGCATCAACAGCAACAAGGGCCGCCACCATCCCCACGCCTCGCAGATCACCGGCCACCTCTGCTCCAAGTTCCGCTTCAGCAGTCGAGCGAACCGTACCACCACCACCACGACAGCTACATCAAGCCGCCCAAACATGACTTCCCACGCTTCGATGGCACAGCCCCGTACCTCTGGTTGGACCGTTGCCGCGCCTACTTCGACCTCTACCGCGTGCCGTCGTCCAGCTGGGTGACCACGGCGACGCTGTACATCGAAGGCCAGGCCGCCCACTGGCTGCAGGCGTTTCGCCAAACTCATGGTGGCCTGGGCTGGGAGGCGTTCCGCGCAGCAATTATTGAGGAATTTGGCGTGGACGAGTTCGAGCTTGAGATGCACAAGCTGCTACAACTCCGACAGACCGGCACCGTCAGTGAGTACCGCCAAGTGTTCGACAGCCACATGTACCATCTGTTGGCGCTCGATCCCTCGCTCTCCACCAAGTTTTTCATCACACAGTTCCTGCTGGGATTGAAGGATGAACTGCGCGCGGCAGTGCGTCTGCAAGCCCCCACAAGCATCACGCGCGCGTCAATCCTCGCGCGCATCCAAGAGGAGGAGTTGAATACGCCACGAGCGCGACCGCGACCACAACCGCAAGGCCGGCCACCTCCAGCGCCTCCAGCGCGCCAAGGTGTGGCACCACGACAACAGCCCGACGACTACGCGCGTGAACGACAACTCAAGGATTTTCGTCGCGCTAATGGGCTCTGCTTCAAGTGCGGCGATCGATACAGTCGGGAGCATCGCTGCAACCCGCAGGCCCAACTGCTCACAATTCAAGTTGGCGCTTATGGGGAAGTGCTCACCGACGACGCAGTGCGCGCGCTCGACGCACCCGACGCTCCAGACCCTCCAGTTCCTCCTCCAGAGTGCTGCACAATCTCAGCGCACGCCCTGGACGGCTCCGAGGCGCCTAGTACCATCCGCCTCCGAGCATTGGTGGGTAACCAGGTTATGCTGCTGTTATTGGACTCGGGAAGCACCCACAACTTCATCAACAAATCATTCGTGGAACGCGTTGGTGCTACTACAAAGGAGATTGCCGCGCTGGATGTACAAGTGGCAAACGGGGATCGTCTCATATGCTCGCGACAAGTTCCAGAGCTGAAATGGTGGATGCAAGGGCACACCTTCTCCACGCCCATGTACGAGCTCGACACAGGCGCTTACGACGGCATCCTCGGCATGGACTGGCTCGCAAAGCACAGTCCAATGACGTGCCACTGGCAGGACAAGTTCATCTCCTTTATACATGATGGCGAGGTGGTAACGCTGCAAGGTGTTCGACCCAAACCCACAACTACTCTCGCCGCGGTGCAATCGGCAGAACTGTGCAAGCTAATCGCCGGGAACGATGTGTGGGCAATGGCCATGGTGGAAATGCAGCCGCCACCACCCCGATCGAGCAAGCCGTCCCTGACACCTATCAGTGATCTCTTGGACGAATTTGCGGATGTATTCGCCACGCCCACTGGCCTGCCCCCTCACAGACAGTACGATCATGCAGTCACATTGGAGGAGGGGGCTCAACCAACCAACGCCAGACCTTACCGTTACTCCCCACTGCAGAAAGATGAAATAGAGCGACAAGTGAAGGAGATGTTGGATGCTGGTGTGATCACTCACTCTGTCAGTCCATATGCCGCACCCGTGTTGCTTGTGAAGAAGAAGGACGGGACATGGCGATTCTGCGTGGATTACAGACGCCTAAACGACGTCACCGTGAAGAACAAATTCCCGCTGCCGATCGTGGACGAGCTCCTGGACGAGCTGGCCGGCGCGGCATTTTTCTCCAAACTTGACCTGCGTGCCGGCTACCACCAGATCCGCATGCGCGAGGAGGACGAACACAAGACTGCATTCAAAACACATCATGGGCACTTTCAGTTCCGCGTCATGCCATTCGGACTTACAAACGCCCCAGCAACATTCCAATGCTTGATGAACGCAATCTTCGCCAAGTATACACGTAAGTTTGTCATCATCTTTCTTGACGACATTCTTGTTTTCAGTGAGACTATGGAAGAGCACCTGGAGCACCTTCGCCTTGTCCTGAGCTTACTCCGCGAGCACCAACTCTTCGCAAAGCTGTCCAAGTGTTCCTTTGCCCAAGACCACATTGACTATCTTGGTCACGTCATCTCCAAGCAAGGCGTCGCAACTGACTCTGAGAAGACAGACGCCATGGCGCAGTGGCCGACTCCAACCAACGTCACTGAGCTCCGCGCGTTTCTCGGGCTCACCGGCTACTACCGCAAGTTCGTGCCACATTATGGGATCATCGCCAAGCCACTCACGCAGCAGCTCACCAAGAAAGGCTTCGCATGGCCTGAGTCAGCGCAGAATGCGTTCGACACGCTCAAGACGGCGATGGTGACCACGCCGGTGCTCGCTCTCCCAGACTTCGACAAGCCCTTCTGCATTGAGACAGACGCTTGCGATACAGGCATTGGGGCAGTGCTGATGCAAGAAGGCCATCCCATTGCCTATTACAGCAAGGCATTGGGAGTCAAGAACCAGAAGCTGTCAACTTATGAGAAGGAATTTCTGGCAGTTATGATGGCCGTGGACAAGTGGCGCTCCTACCTACAACGTGGACCGTTCACCATCATCACCGATCATAAAAGCTTGTGCACGCTGGGCGATCAGCAGCTGGTGACTGACGTTCAGCGCCGCGCAATGTCAAAACTCGTTGGCCTACAGTTCAAGTTCCAGTACAAGCGCGGCATCGACAACGGCGCAGCCGACGCACTCTCACGTGTGGGCAGCCACTTCAACGCCAACGCTCTGTCACTTTGTCAACCCGCATGGATCCAGGAGGTGGCCAATTCTTACGCCACCGATCCGGATGCACAGGAGCGTCTGCAACAACTGGCACTGCACAGCCCGGATGAGGAGGAGTTTGAACTTTACCGCGGGCTCATCCGTCGCCAAGGCAGACTGTGGATTGGAGCAAACACAGCACTGCGCACCAAGTTAATCAGCGCAATGCATGACAGCGCGGTGGGAGGCCATTCCGGCGCCACGGCCACCTATCACCGGGTCAAGAAAGCTTTCGAATGGAGGGGCATGAAACAAGATGTCGATGACTTTGTGCGGCAGTGCACAGTCTGCCAACAAGCCAAGCACGAACTACACAAGCCTGCAGGCAAGTTAGCACCTCTGCCAATCCCAACTGCACCGTGGCAAGACTTGACTATGGACTTTGTCGAAGGATTGCCCAAGTCAGAGGGGTATGATGCCATTATGGTGATCGTGGACCGCTTCACTAAGTTTGCTCACTTCGTGCCCTTGCGACATCCCTTCACAGCAACACAAGTGGCGCGCGTGTTCTGGGACAACGTCGTCAAACTCCACGGCATCCCAGCATCTATCGTCAGCGACCGCGATAAGGTATTCACCAGCGCGCTCTGGCGCGAGCTGCTGGCAGCCGCGGGCACCAAGCTACTCTACTCCACAGCTTACCACCCCCAAACAGATGGCCAAACTGAACGTGTCAACCAGTGCATGGAAATGTACTTACGCTGTGCAGTTCACGACACCCCAAGGCAATGGCGTCGCTGGCTTCCATCTGCTGAATTCTGGTACAATTCCTCATTTCACTCCTCACTAGGCTGTTCCCCATTCAAGGCGCTGTATGGAGTTGAAGCTAATGTTGGGAGCATGGCAACCTGGCCGTCCTCCCAACCGACATTGCCGGACGGCGACCATTGGGATTGGGCTCAACATCAGGAGAATCTGCGCGCACACCTGGCTCGGGCGCAGAGCAAGCACAAGAGGTTCGCTGACAGAAACAGAACCGAGCGAGTGTTTCAAGTAGGGGATCAAGTTCTGCTGAAGTTACAGCCCTATGTGCAGAAATCAGTGGCTAGCCGTCCCTGTCCCAAACTGGCATTCAAGTTCTTTGGCCCCTTCTCCGTCATCGCCAAGATTGGCCCCTCGGCGTACAAGTTGGATCTACCGGAGGACAGTAGAATTCACCCAGTGTTTCACGTCTCGCAACTGAAACCTTTCACACCCAACTACAGCCCAGTGTTCTCTGAGTTACCTGTCACTACTGATCTGTCAACCGAGGAAACAACGCCAGTGGAGATCGTGGACAGAAGGATGATGAAAAAGGGCAATGCCCCCGTGGTTCAGCTTCAAGTGGCGTGGGACACGACTCCTCCGTCTGTCACCTGGGAGGACTACGATGTTCTTCGCAAGCGTTATCCACAGGCAACCATCTGGGAGCACGGCGACATGGAAGCGGGAGCCCCTTCTCAAGGAGGGGAGAATGTCACCACGGTGGTGCACGACACCACCGCGTGACTGCCAGTTGGCCAGCCAAGTGTAACGTGTGTGTGTGGGCCAGCTGTGGTGTGGTGTACCAGCTGTAGCATGTGAGGGGTACTTAACCCAGGCGTGAGTTGTACCAGGACAGCAAGAAGAAAAAGCAGAATTCTCTCGCCTCACTTTCTCTCTCGCTCGTCTCCTTCCTCACCAACCTCATCCCCTTTCCCCTTCCTGCCTACTCTGGATCTCTCTCTCCAGATCGGGGCGTGACATCCTGGTAGAGAGTGACAGATTTGACCAGATAGTCAAAACACTATGCCAGCGTCAAAATCACCAATAAAAGCGGGTTCGCTCGTATCCATTACAGCTGGCTGATTGATGCTTCGATGGTGACTTTGACTTATCTGCATTTGAACATTAAAAGGAATTGACCATGCATCAGGCCTGGATGGCCACTTTCAGGGAACTGATGCCCACGCTCTAGCCCACTTAACAGAATCTGCAGCTTCCAGGAATGGAGGCAGTTGACTAATACCATGTTGGGGGTCCAATATGCCCAATAGAGGGCTCGATTTGTTTTTTTTAGAAGAACAGGGTATATTGGGCCACGTTTGGTATCGGTAAAAACTACTCCCTCCGTCCCATAATGTAAGACGTTTTTTAACACTAGTGTAGTGTCAAAAAACGTCTTACATTATGGGACAGAGGGAGTACTTTTCTGCAGCTAAACTAATAAAACGAGTTTCTAAATAAGCACCTAACAAGCTAGCGAGGGTTCAATTAAGTTTGTTATGCAAACGATACCCAACGCACACAATCTAGAGAGTACGATAAATTAATTAGAGGCATACAATTCAACTATCTGCACAAGAATGCTGATCATGTTGGTTATGTCATGCTTATAAGATCGGAGGAGAATAAAAGCAAATCATCAGCTATGAAATTGATTTTCCTGATCCTCCTTTCGGTTGATGAAAGCTAGAAATACAATGAAGCAATGCTCTCGTATTAAATTTCATGTTTGATATATAGACACTTATATTTGGCTATTTTATATACTTACTGTAACACAAAGCAAGAAGTTGGTTCTTCTTTCCCAATGATGATCTTCTGCGATGTTTTTTGGCACGTGATCATATGGTGTCCAACTGTCCATTAGCCTATTTGATGACATAATTCATGACGAGAGACGTTCCAAGAAAAACGAGCGAAAGAAAGAAAGAAAGAGAGGGACCTTAACCCTCGTAGTCAATTCATCGAGCAGGGCGCGTGCAGGATGGCCGAAACGAGCTCCATCCACACGTGTCCCCTGTACCGCGCTCTTGCGTGAGAAGGGCGAACGAAGGGACCGCCATGTCTCGGTGGTCAGGGGAATTCTTGTATCTGGTAAGGACGAGCGCGACGCGCTGCCGCAGGCGCACGGCGACGGTGGCTTGACCGGCGGGAGGAGGGGTATGAATGAAGAAGCAAAGGGAAGTTTCTTTCTCGAACCGTTGGATCGAGGTGGAAGCCGTATCCATACCGTCCGTGCTTCTTACGCGATGGCCCCAAGGGTTTATCAATTCTCAGTCAAAAAATCAGGTCTGCTCCTCCCCTCCTCCTCCTCCTCCCTGCCAGCCACCACCGGCCGCCTCGCTCCCGGCCACTCGCCGCGCCACTCCGCCGCTCTCCGCCCCACCGCGTCCTCTCGTTGTCTGCTTGTCAATTGAATTCTGGACCCCATTTCGGATTGGGAAGCCGAGCGCCCCCAAGGCCCCAACCCTAGGCAAGGGAGCCCGCCGCCCTCTCGCCGACCGCGACGATGCCGAGCTTCCCTCCGCCGGGCGGCGTCACCGTCTGCGAGATCAACCGCGACCTCGGTACGTACCCCCACAACCAGCTTCCGCGTGCTCCTGCCGCTTGCTTGCAACCCCTCCTCCCCCCAAACAACCACACACACCACTAATCGATTGGGCATTGGGTCGCAGTTGTGGCGGACTCCCTGTCGGAGGATCGCGCCAAGGAGGCCTACGGGGATGTCCTCGTCAGTTCATCTTCACCTCTCAACTATCAGCTTTCATCTTTCCGCAGAGGATTTAGAGTTTTGGCACTCTAATTTACCCCCAATTGTATTCATACGCGCACAATGTGGATATTTCAGGGGATGGTGTTCAGCCCAATTCCTTTCCAGCCGGATGATCTCCTAGCCAAGCACGAGGCTCCTGCTCCAGACGAAGCTGAGCTCCCTGAGAGTGTCCCCAGGACAAGTTTGGTGTCCACCATAGCCGAGTCCTTCAAGCAAATGCTCTTCCCTTCTTGCAATGTGAGTTCTCTGATTTTTTTGCATTCAGTTGTGCTTTATTACCGTTTCTCCGTAATGTGTCTTGTCCAAAGAAAAAACCTCATGTTCAAAAAGAAAACCCTGCATTTCTTTGTCTCGTTGTGATTGATATGGTCAAAAGATTCTACCAGTATACCATGTCGTCATAGTATATTATATCTCGAGAAATAACCATGTCTTTGTATGAGAAGAAAGGGTTGTGTGGGATTTTATACTCATCAACTGCCAATGCGTATGGCTACTCAAAAATACATCGGTATCTGTTAGGAATGGCAACTTTTTATTATCAGGAGGCAAACGCCGTCATATATACATGTACAGGGGAGGCCAAAGGCCAGAATGCAAAAGGCCAAAGGCCACCATAAATATAACTCTAACACCCCCCCTCAAACTCATGGGTTTGGAGAGATAAAATCCATGTTGCGCTCTAGTATGGGCCTTCGTGAAGAAGTCCGCCAGCTGTAACTCGGAAGGCACATACTGAAGAGCAATAACATGGTCCTGCACACCAGCGCGCACAAAGAAAGCATCAACAACAATATGCTTGGTAAGCTCATGCTTCACTGGGTCCCGTGCAATACTGATAGCACCTGTACTGTCTGACAAGAGTGTAGTAGGTGCAGTAACAGTAACACCAAAATCCTCAAGTAACCAGCGTAACCAAGTCACCTCTGTTGTGAGAAGAGCCATAGCTCGCAACTCAGCCTCTGCACTCGAACGGGAAATTGCAGTCTGTTTCTTCGTCTTCCAGGCAATGAGAGAACCACCAAGAAAGACACAGTAAGCAGAAAGTGAACGGCGATCCAAAGGATCACTAGCCCAAGTAGCATCCGAATAGGCCTGGAGCTGTAACGAGCTGGAACGAGGAAAGAAGAGACGGTGAGAGATCGTGCCACGAAGATATCGTAGAACACGAAGAAGGTGACTATAGTGAACCGAAGTGGGAGAAGAAACAAACTGACTCAGGATATGGACAGGATAGGAGATACCCGGACGAGTGACAGCGAGATAGACAAGACTACCAACAAGATGACGATAATGAGTCGGATCGGACAAGGGCTCACCATCAGTAGCACGAAGGTGAATATTAAGCTCCATAGGAGTCTCAACAGTGCGCTCATCACTAAGAGTCGCACGAGCAAGAAGATCCTGGATATACTTTTCTTGGGAAATAAAAAAGCCATCAGAGGTGGAGGAAATCTCAATCCCAAGAAAGTAACGAAGTGGACCAAGATCAGACATAGAAAACTGCTCACTGAGATGGGCCTTGACAAAGGCAATGTACTCAAGATCATCGCCGGTGATGATCATGTCATCAACATATAGAAGAAGAAGAGTGTGACCACGAGCAGAAAGGTGGACAAACAGTGCTGGATCATGAACACTGGGTGAAAAACCAGTTGTAGTGACAACCGAGGCAAAACGCTCAAACCAGGCGCGGGGGGCTTGCTTAAGGCCATAGAGAGAGCGACGAAGACGACAAACCATGCCGTCAGGAACTGAATACCCAGGTGGTGGCTGCATATAAACCTCCTCAAGCAACTCACCATTAAGAAAAGCATTCTTAACGTCAAGCTGAGACACGGACCAGTGGCGAACAGAGGCCACGGCAAGAAGTGTGCGAACAGTGGTCATATGGGCCACAGGAGCAAAGGTCACATCGTAATCACGACCATACTCCTGCTGAAAGCCACGAGCCACAAGAAGAGCTTTATAACGCTCAAGAGAACCATCAGAGCAAGTCTTAATCTTATAGACCCACTTACAAGTTGTGGGCCGAACACGGGGAGGAAGAGAAACCAGATCCCATGTGCCGGTGCGTTCAAGGGCAGCAATCTCCTCTGCCATGGCAAACTGCCATTCAGGATGAACTATAGCATCTCGATAAGAAGTCGGCTCAACAACGGTCGAAAGACCATAGCGAGGAGGAGAATATCGATCAGGGGGTGGACAAGGCCGAGAACGAAGACCATAAGTCGGCTGAGAGGAGGAAGACGACACATCAGAAGTAGAGGGCACATCAGTAGGCTCATCCACAACACGTCGACGACGGGTATAATGGAAAGGAAAGGAGGGGAGAGGTGGAATCACTGGAGGTGGAGACGGGGAATGTATCGGTGATGAAGGTGGAGAAGAGGAAGGTATCGGTGATGAAGGTGGTGAGTCATGTGACGAGGGCGGAGAAACAATCAAGGAGAGGACTGCGTCGGATCTACAACAGCGGGACGAGGAGTAGGAATACTACTGGGCACAAAGGGAGGTGTATCCGGAAAGGTAAGAAAAGAGATGTCCTCCGTGGAAAAGGCCAAGGAGGATGGACGAGGGTAGTAGGGACGAGACTCATCAAAGGTGACATCCCGGGAAATACGCATCCGGCGACCAACGGGATCCCAACACCGATAGCCCTTATGCTCATCACTGTATCCGAGAAAGGCACTCAACAGACTGAGCGGTCAGTTTGGTGCGTTCACGAGGGGCAAGCAAAACATAGCAAACACAACCAAACAAGCGAAGCGCCGAATAATCAGGAGAACGACCAAAAAGACGCTCAAAAGGAATACCACCCTGCAGAGCAGCAGATGGTTGAATGTTGATGAGATAGGTGGAAGTGGTAATAGCCTCAGCCCAGAAATGAGGCGGAAGAGAGGCAGCAATCATCATCGCACGTGCCGTCTCAAGAAGGTGACGATGCTTGCGCTCAGCCACACCATTCTGAGCATGAGCACCAGGACAAGAGAACTGAGCAAGAGTACCCTGCTCAGCAAGGAATCCTCGCAGCGCATGGGAGATATACTCACCAGCCGAATCTGTGTGAAAAACACGAATAGGAGTAGAAAACTGGGTATGAACCATGGCATCAAATTTTTTGTATATAGATAAGACCTCACTATGAGAAGACATGGAATAGATCCAAGTGTACCGAGAAAAATCATCAATAAAGATAGTATAGTAGCGATGACCCCCTTTCGAAGCGAAGGGAGCCGGACCCCAAACATCAGAGTGAACGAGATCAAAAGGGCGCTCCGACACTGACTCACTATGAGGATAGGGTAGCTGAATCTGCTTACCAAGCCTACAACCCAGACAATCCAACGAAGCGTTACCGGAGACATAACCCAGAACACCGCGATGAACTAAAGACGAGAGACGAGAACCACATAAATGGCCAAGACGATGATGCCACTGCTGAAAAGAGATGGTAGGTGTAGCAACAGGGGTTGCAAGACTGGGGGCGGTGGCAACGGAGGGAAGACGAAGCCAGTCAAGCTCCCAGAGACCATCAGAGCGCCCGTACGACGATCCTGAACAGAACAGGAATCAAAGTCGAGAATGACCCTACAACTAGAGTCAACAATCTGACCACCAGATATGAGTTGCATAGCAAGTCAAGGAACATGAGCGACAAAAGGAACATGAAATGAAGAAGTGTTAAGAGTGCCTCGACTAGCTACAGGAAGGGGAGTGCCATCAGCTGTAAGAACACGAATAGGAGACTCGACGGGTCGAACAGAGGTCAAAGTAGAAGAATCATAAGTCATATGGAAAGATGCTCCAGTATCAAGAATCCATGGGGATGTACCTGAATGAGTAGAAGGTGATTTCTTAATGCCAGAAGAGTCAGTCACAGAGAGTCGACCGACAGTAGAGAGTCGATGTAGAGCGATCACCACCGCACGCGGAAGCTGCAAGAGTCAACGAAGAGCAGCCACCACGACGTGTAAAAGCCGCAGAGGGGGTCGACGAAGAGCGACCACCACCTCCCACAAAAGCGTCGAGAGGAGTCGACACGAAGCGGCCATTGCCATCCGAAAATATCGGAGTACTAGACTGCAAGGCCTGAGGAGGAGCACCGAGTAAAGATGGAAGGTGCATGTGTGAGCTGACGTAACCAGCGCCTGAAGACAACGGCATAGTACCCCTTTTTTTTGGTAAAGGGATGGACCAACTCTAATCACGCAAGGGTCAAGGCAGTTCGTGGAAGGCCAGACGAAAGGAACGCAGGGCAGAACGAGCGGGCCACGCGCTGGCTCGATCAAACTGGGACGCAGGGCAGCGATGGCTCGAAATCGAGCACACGCGCACGATGCAGCGGGCGGAGGGCAGCAAAAATCGGCGGCTGGCGGCGGGAGATCGGATCCACAGGAGGGCGGCCCGATCCTGTGTTGTTCGATCCAGAAGTAGAGGGCGGGCGAACAGGACGAGGGAAGGAGCAGGCCTGTGCATTGACCTGCAGTTACAGGAGACGAGGCAGTAGCCGGCGGGGCTGGGCGGCGCAGATGGCTGTACGGCGAACAGAAGGCGGCTCGGACAACCGGAGATCGGATCCAGTGGGCAGCGGGCAGCGGCCTGGTAGGCGACGGCAACCTGGAGCAGAGAGAGAGCCACGGCTGCGGCGGCCAGCAGCGTAGAGAGGCTGCTGGATGTGTGGACAAGCAGCGGCAGCAATGAGAAAAGATGAATAGACCGGGGGAAAAAAATCCGATCGGACAGACGAGTTGCGGCGTCAATGGATGATCTAGAACCTAGGCAATGATACCATGTTAGGAATAGCAACTTATTATTATCAGGAGGCAAACGTCGTCATATATACATGTACAGGGGAGGCCAAAGGCCATAATGCAAAAGGCCAAAGGCCACCATAAATATAACTCTAACAGTATCTATGTAACTCGGCTGCATGCGAGCTGCTCCCTCGCCTGTGTCTCACTACTGAGCTTGCATTGTTCTACAAGTTCCAAAAGCTACCGTCTGGTATTGCGGTGGATTTAGATAGTTCCGTTCCGTTTGCCCGACAGCTTTTCCCTATTTTAGTGGCTAATTTTCCATAGCTGATCATAAAATAATCACAGCACAGTTCAACACCAGCACACTTATCCTCGGTAAGAGTGTTGAGTTCATCAAGATATGTTTACATTACAACTGCACCGCTCAATACAGCTTGGAAAACTTACCATGTTATTTCGTGACATTGTTATATGCTTATTTGACAATATGTCTCTCTCTCTGCATGATTTTCCCGCTTTTCTAACATACTTGCTCCATTTCTTGGCTTTATTCAGTTCTCTCAAAATTAAATCCTCAAGCTGCTTTTCTTGAATATTCTCGAGGTGCTGTATTTCTCATTATGGTTGTTTAAATTCATGGCAATCATACTGACAAAGGACGTTTCGTTTACCAGCCAAAACTGCTAGAAGAATTTGATACCCAGAAAGTAAGCTGGAATCCACACAAACACTGTTTAGCATTTGTATCTGGGAAGGACCAGGTTACGGTCCATGACTTTGAGGATTCAGGTGAGATTTGCCTACTTTCTTGTATCAATAAATGGATATCATTCCTGGTTTTTGAGGTGCATAACTTCGTGAGTGCCTGTTTCAGTTTTTAATGAACTAATATGTTTATTCACTTAGTTGAAGTCCATAATAACTGCTGATTTTCTAAACAGATGGTAAAGAATCATGCATTCTAACAAGTGAACATCAAAAGGAAGTTAAAGCTATTGAATGGAGGCCAAATAGCGGGAAGATGATTGCAGTTGGCTGCAAGTAAGTAGTAGTATGCATTAGTATCACCTAATAATGGAACAGCATTAAAATGCCTCCACATTCTTGGTTTTGTTCATAATAATATACTTTTTGACTGAGTTGGCAATTTTCTTTTCAGGGGAGGTATATGCCTCTGGTCAGCATCATATCCTGGCAATGTTGCATCCGTGAAATCTGGTGTCACCTCTTCTTCCTTTGGTGCCTTCCCTAGAGGTTCTAGTGGTCAGTGGATTCTGGTGGATGTTCTTCGTGGTTCTTCTCCTGAGCTAATTAGTGCACTTTGCTGGAAACCTGATGGAAGATATCCTTTATTAGTTTTTAGAATGGCATCTATTGAAGGTTACCATTGATTTTATCTCTCTTATTTGAAAACTAAGAAAACATCAAAAGAACTGCAGGCAACATGTGAAAATTCCATTTTTCCAGATTGGGCAGCAAAGAACAATATGTAAATTCTAGATTAATACTTACGATGCACCCTGCAAACAGAAAGATTTACACTACGTGTGACTTGAATTTTTACAAACTGTTGATGGTTTTAGATAATTTCCCTTGACATATCTCCACATACTTGGCCTCGGCCTCTTGTAATGGCCAGTCATTTACAATTTGGGATGTTTCTCAAGGTATGTCCGTTTCTTCTAAATTCAGACATCCAATCCTGTCTTCTACAGATCTGTATATTAATGTATATACATATTTGTTTTGTTGCAGGGTTGGGAACTCCTATACGACGCGGATTGAGTAGCATATCATTGGTGCGGTGGTCACCTAGTGGAGATTACTTTTTGACTGCTAAATTGTATGACTATATTTTGTTCCTGTCTTTCATTACTATTTTTTTATGAATGATATAATTCAATTTTTTTGTCAGCGATGGAACTTTTCACTTATGGGAAACCAACACATGGACGTCAGAGCCCTGGTCTTCATCCAATGGATATGTTACTGTAAGTGGTATATACATTCCTAAATAACTAAAGTTTGAAGACTGGACAGTCAAATTCCTAAGTATAATGCTATTGTAGTATTTTAAACCTAAGCATAATTCCTAAGTTGTGAAATCAACAAGCAACTTATTGCATGCTACATTATATGCTTATAACTTCGGAGTTTATCTGGGGTCTGTATGTGTATAGCTTTATTCTCCGAGTCCATGAAATCTAACATGCTTAGCATGATTCTGAATTTTTTTTAACTTATTATTCCTAACTTCATAATGGTGTATATGAAGTTATTTTGAATGCTAATATGTTTAGCATGATTGTATGACAACTTTGCACCATTTGTTTCTTGGGATTTGTTACATTTTCTTCTTAATGTGTTTTAGGTCATTGAAAGTAATTTGATTTTTTTTAACATAATAGTTATTTTTCTTCAGCAATTAGTGTTGCCTCTGTTTGTTCAGTTTGAACATTGTTAGTATTGGCTTTGCATAACGCTTAATTTGACTTACAGCCATATATCTGGTGTCGCTTACAGACCTTTAAAACAGTATAGTGGATTGATTGTGGTGCTACTGTTTTTTTGGAGGCATGATGTTTATTGACTCTTGTTTGCTTAATGTCAGGGAGCAAACTGGGACCCAGAAGGTCGTGTTGCATTGTTATCCTTTTCTAACTCAACCACACTAGGTTCAGTTCACTTCTCATCAAAGCCACCATCTTTAGGTATATAGACATTACGGCATTCTTTCAGTTCAAGCTATGCTATTGTGTACATTTCCTGAATCCTGATCAGTTATGATGTGTTCCTTAACTTCAGATGCCCATCTCCTACCAGTGGAGCTTCCAGAAATTTCCTCTCTGATTGTTAGGTAACAAAAGCGGCACTACTATTCTACTCTTGACTTCATGTGGACCTCATGCAACATATTTTACTGTTGTCTTGAATGATAATTTTAGCCGGTGATATTTCAAAGTAACCACATTTGTGGTTGCGTTGTTGATTTTGTTTCTGAAGTACTCCCTCCGTCCCATAATGTAAGACGTTTTTCCACACTACACTAGTGTTAAAAAGCGTCTTACATTATGGGACGGAGGGAGTAAGAAGTTATTTGAATTCAAATTGCTTTCATCTTGTCTAGCTTGGAGGTCATTTCATATACATATACGCTTTATATATTTGTAAGGTCGAACCGTAGCAACCCAGAAATACAACCTGGTTGTGGCTGGCTTCCATGCACTAACTTATGCTTTTAACTGCTTCATCCAGTCGAGGCATAGAGAAATTAGCATGGGATGCTTCAGGAGAGCGTCTGGCATTGTCATTCAAAGATGGTAATGAAACATATCAGGGACTTGTTGCTGTCTATGACGTGAGAAGATCTCCGCTTGTGTCGGTTTCGCTGGTGTAAGTTTGCAATCTTCCTGTTTATGCCCATTATCTCGATTGTGATGATTGTGGCATGAATCCTGATGACACACATGGTCTGATGAAAATTCATGTGCACACGTCTAGTGGATTCATCAGAGGACCTGGAGAGGGCGTGAAGGCGCTCGCGTTCGCCTTCCACAACAAATTCAAGCAAGGGCCACTGCTTTCTGTGGTAAGATGGAGGTCCCTGAAGTTTTTCAAGTATATATGATAAAAAAACAGTTTTGCTCACAAATCGTTTCCAATTTGACAATGCAGTGCTGGAGCAGCGGCTGGTGTTGCACATACCCCCTGATACTCCGCTCCCATTAACTATCTGCTGGACACTCATGTCGCGTTTTGCTCCCGGAGACCTATTTCTGATTTCGGCAATATATATGTGTACTCTTTAGAGATGACGGGCTTCTGATACCTCCCTACTGCATAGCACTTTCTTGGTTTGTTTGTGCTCCTTTTTCTTGTTGCATTGGGAATGTCTCTTGTATATTGGCTGTCTTGTATTGGTAGTGATGGTGATGTTGCTTAGAGCATCTACAACCGGATCCCTCAAACCCTCCCCAAACTTCCAGTCGCTGCCCGGTCATAAAATTGCCACCGTGCTGGATCCTCCAAAGCCAGCCCAAATATCTGGGCTGTTTGGCACCCCTCAAACCCAACCAATATGTGGGCGGATTTAGGGATCCCTGGATGTGGACGGGTGTGTTCACCGCGTCTGGAGCTATTTACCTTCGTCCAGATTTACTAGTCCTCATATTTTGACCATGGTTTTTTAATTAATAAATATAGGTTTAGTAAAATGTATGTTAGATGTAGTATCATTGGAAACTACATTTATAAATATGAATTAACCAATATATTTAACACATCGGATAGGTGGCGACACTGGCTCCTGCTTCAAGCGGTAGTGAAAGTGGCTCGTTCTTCACGTGTGCTTGCGGTGGTGGCGGCGGACCATGTTCCCGGAGCGACTGCTCTGTCAGCAGCTCTATTTGCCCCGCGGCCTTCGGGAGCAGGCGCGACTGCTGAGATAGCGCTTGGTCCTTGTCATCGGAGGATATGACATTCTCCTTGTCAGAGAAGAGCTTAAGGGCCCTGGAGAGTGACGACGGTGGTGCCAAGATCTGGAGGGTGGTGCGGAGCCGTTGCCACTGCCCGCGCGAAGAACGATGACTTGGGCATGGTGGATGGGGAAAAGAGGAGATGACAAGAGGCAGTTGAGCGCGGAGAGGAGTTTGAGACTAGTCATGGTGGGAAGTAACTTACACTAGTAACATACACGTATTACTAGACTATGTTACTATCTCCATAGTGGGTAGAAACATAGATATGGTGTCATGCAAGAGTTCATTTATTAGTCTATAGACTCAATTTGCATTGGTATGTGTGATGTTACAGTAACATAGCTAGTTACCACAAGCACTTCTCTCCTCATTAATTACATGCCACATAAGCAAAACTGTGTTGGGATGTGTGATGTTACTAGCTACTCCCTCCGTCCGGGTTTATTAGGCCTCTTAGCATCACAAGCATGTCCCTTTTTATAAGGCCTCGCTTTGGAAAAGTGCATGCATGCAACCATTTCATTGGTTGCATTGGAAGTCAGTATTATTGGTGTCATGGCTGGTAAATTAATACACTGCATGCATGTTTTTTCATTGGCTGCATGCATGTGAGAGAGTGCATTGGGAGTGGAATCCGAGAATTAATGTAAGCAAATTACTATGTGTCTTGGTCTAAGAGAAGTTGTCTTTAGACCTAATAAATCCGGACGGAGGGAGTATGTTACTCCCACTATGACCAGCCTGGGATGCAAGGAGCATGGCTTAAATAGGCGCGGCGGCCAGGCGAAGGGATTGGAAGCCAACTTCAATGCGGCGTAGGGGTCGAAGTAGGCTTCTTGGTCGTCGTGTTTGCATTGAAGCGGTGTTTCGCAGCGGGCAAAGTAGGTTTTTGGGTCGCCACATTTGCATTGAAGCGGTGTCTCCCGCTCGTCCGGTGCGTCGCTCCGACCGGTATCAATAGCACAGTCACATTTGCTCTGTGGAGCGACGCTGACTGGGCGGGTTTTTCAGCCGAGAGGTGGGATCGGGTTGTCAGACCACAATGCCAAAATGCGTCCAAACCACATGATGCGGGCGGTTAGATCAATGAAAGATGTGTCATTCTGTCAACTTTCCTGCAATGAGAGGATTTTGACAAAATGGCGCACCTTTACTTCGCCTTCGCCTCATCCATGCATAGGCCTGGGTTCATCCCCTTTTTCGGAAAAATATAAACCTTTCCTTTTGCCTTCGCCAAGAAAAACAGAAAATGTGCTTTTCATCACAGTAGTAAAGGAAATAAGCCTGACGTGATTTTTATTTAGTACTGTATTTCCTTCATGTCACACCACCGTACACACAAGATACAGTGTTTTATCAGGACACAGGCGCGCGCACTGACCCCTCCCCGCCTGCTGTTGCTGGTGCTTTGCCCTGCCCATCGTTCTCTTATTCACCAACGCCGTGTCATTCGCTTCACATCTCCGCTACAAGCCTGGACTGCGCCAGCGCCAGGTCGAACGCACTGAGAGAGTGGGGAGGCAGCGTGACCTCCATTTCCTCCGCGGCGTCGCGCAACTCGATCGTCACCGGCACAACCTGCATCGTTCGTCATAGTCAGACGCAAAGCGCATTGGCTGCTTCAGATGAGGTGGCCAGAACAAACAAACAAACAACAGCACTCGCAACTGCCGTGCGATTGATCATATCATATCACTTTGCGGCGCATTGATCCGAATGCGAGCAGAGATCGGTGTGATACCTTGTTTGGGTTAGCGAACGAGTTCTCGTCCATTACACTGCCGGATGTGAGAACGGTTGCGGTGGATCCGAGCGCATTGATGCTGCCCTGGACCCCAGTTGCCGAGATGGCGAGGCTCACGTCATCTGGCCCGAAGTTCACAATCTGCAAATGCATGAGCTTCCGAGATCAGCGCAGCTCCGTCCAGATACCGGCTAGGATGCCAAAAGTTTGTACCTACCTTCACTCTCAGGAAGCTGTTATCGTCATCATGCCATGTGATCGCAGATGCTGCCAGCGAACCAGAGTAGTTTGAACTGAGACTGATGGGATGGATTGTAGCGCCGCTTGATTCTCGGAAAAGCTTCTGCATCCAGTAACTGGGAGTTCCATATTGCTGCCAGGAGTTGAAGACGATAGCGTCTGGGTTCCACCTGATTGTCACGTTCGAATGTAATTATTGCAATGCTAAACTCAACATGAATAAGTGAAATGTTGAAGAAAGCGCAAGCATTTATTGTTAACTAACGTGCGGTCGTTATCGTTTATGAAGAGCGGTGCATAGCTTGCCATATGAACAACATCACTGTAAAAAAAGAAGAGAATGGTCAGGTTACTCAAAAGTAAACATCACTTCGTTGTTTCTAGAAGAATGCAATGAATCTCCATTAGGTAGACTCGATGAGAAAACATAGTGTCAAACTTTTATCCATGAAACTCCGGTGCAAATCACCCAACAACAAAGTGCCAAATAAAAAAGTATTTTGAAGGAGAATTACCTATTCTTCTCCAGCCCAGTAAGGAAAGCGGCCTCTGCCAATGAAGCAAGAAGACTTCCTCTGCCTGCATCGTTTCCTGTAACAGCATACTCGCTAACAAAAGCCTGCATTCAAAATTAGATTCACAAAGATGCTTAGTGTGGATAACCAGGATGAGGCGATGCCAACACCCAAGGCATCTACGGTGATGTAAATAAGTAAGAGAATGCATCAAATTCCCAAGATCTCTCCACAACATATAGAAACATCATGCGGTCGATATCCTCTTTACTCATCCTCATGATATTCTTCAATGACCTTACATTGGCAAATTGCATAACATTTTTAGGTGTAGTCGGCAGAACTGTATGACCCCC
>LR738713.1:359077758-359114025 GCA_902687465.1 Secale cereale
CCCCTCCTTAACCGTGGTGAGTGTCAACACCCTGACCTAATATAGCCTATGTTCAGCACTTGATGCTAAAAGTGGTGGCTTTTGTCCTACATGGCTGATTTAGGATTTCAGTTGCATATAGGACCTGGTAAACCATCCATACCAACTGGGTGTCTAGTTCAACCATTTTAGGTGAACTGATAATAAAACCTAAACAAACATGGTGTTACATAACTAATCTTAAGAATAAGAGGATCATTTTACAGTAAGCCTACGTCAACAAGGGCTATCCTAAGAACATCCCTTGAAAAATGTGAACAAGTTGTGTATTCTTATGAAAGATAATACCATGAAAACAAGAGCCTTTGCAAGGCTGTTTCACATGCATCTTCCTGCAACATAAAAAGGTCTGCAAAGCAATGACAACTGAGGCATACCTTGGGCCCACTACGAGAGGTATTGTCAAATGTGTTCTTCATGGAAAATAGTGCCTTGGAACCGGTATAGACCTAAAAAGAAGAAGCATCCTCAAGATCTCAGGAAAAAAACTCGAGTGCTCGACCTTGGTGACAAAACATGAGACAGAATTATAGGATCTATACAACATGAAAGGCAAACAGATCTGGTAGCAAGTAGCGTACATGGAAATCATATAAATCAGCAGGATGGTCAAGTGGTGTAGATGAACCATCACAATTTGAAATCATCTGAATGTCTGGATATGCCTCTCTTATAGCATTGTAGAACTTAAGGTAGTTACCTGTTCAATAGAATTAGAGAAAGTCATGTATCTAAAGGCGTATCATATCAGTAGAAAATAGTTGTAACCTGTGATTCTCTATAGTTCAAGTAAAATTTATACACTATGACAGGGAGTTATGATAAGATATAAACACTTTACATGCAAAATCAACCAAAATAATTAAGGGGCAAATAACCACATTCGTGTTTTCTCAGCTGTTGGGGGCATATCGGTTATCTCGGGTACAGAATGCTCTTAAAATAGGAGAACATTAATCCACATATCACTGTCTGGTCAGCGTTGGAATGAATCACCTTCACTGAATCTAAACCTTGGGACCTTAAAAACGCAATCCTATCTACCATAAGACACTGGACAGTAGTCTCCCCATTATAAGATGGATGTAAATTCTTCTTCGCGCGATCAGACCACTCAGATGATGAGTACATATTCTCTTAAGGGATTTCTATGTAATATCTATAAGCACTGCTTGCCTGATAAAATACTAGAATGAGAAACATGGCCTCATCAAAAACTTTGACTTTATATCCCTCTCTTCCGCATACTTAGAAATGTGTGACAGAAAGTTGAATGGTTGATTATCAAATGAGATTGTCAGCTTATATGGGTAGGTCAGACAAATTTGAATTATGTACATGATGCACCTTGCACGTTAATATACTATTGTTACTTTTCATATGCACAAATGTGACTCCGTACGCAAGCACGAAATCACATATTGTTTTCCTTCGATTACATATGTTACTTATTTTAATAGATATATCATGGTCCACCTATGCTTCCTGCTCCTTGATTGTACATCTTAATATTGTGCACAGGGCTTTAAGTGTGCAGATTACCACAAAAACACTTGAGTGTGGAATGAATGCAGTTGAAATTTTACCACGGTAATTTTCTTTCCCACAATCTTCATTTCCAATTGCAACATATTTGACTGGGAATGGTTCAGGATGCCCCATTGCAGCTCTAACAGAACCCCATGTTGATTCTGCACTCCCCCTTGCAAATTCTAGACTGTCCAGTATATCCTGTAGAGCAGATGATAATGACAGTTCCAAAATAATGAACCTAAATTGTGAGTTAGGACAACTACCTAAGCATGCAAACGAAACTGGAATCTCTTGATGAGTGTTATAATATTCAGTAAACGTACAATTTACTTTGTGTTCAATATCATCTCTATTTTTGAGCTACGTTAATAATAAACTAAAGAAATAAGACCAAAATCATCTCTGTTCAATATTGATCAGCTAGAAAAAAGGATTTTACTACTTTAGGCCACTCGAGCAGACTCATCACACATATTTCTCCTGGTAGGTTCCGAGTAATAAAGGTTTCTAATCTTCAGATATGCCCAGAAAAGAAAATGGATTGGTCCGCTCTGCTACAAACTTACTTGGGAGTTCAAACTTCAGGACATACCTTTACGAAAGGAGCAATAGCAGTAGTATCAACTTCATCATGGTGGCTGATCCCTGATAATTAAGGGAGAACTTCCTAATTAAGGAGGGAAACAGTAATGATGAAAGATATAAGATGTCTAGTAATAATTACCATTGTTGAATACCCAGACTGGGGCAGCACCGAGGTCTTCAGAAAGCTTTTATATATATTTCAAAAGTTATATATGATCAAAGATAAAAATAGAAAAGGAAAGGGTGAAACGTTGTAAACAAGCACCTGAAGAAACTCATAATATCCGAGGCCATCATCCGTCCAGTAATTCCAGACATCCCCATAGTGTCCAGGCCTCTCTTCCCATGGACCTATAGAATCCCTCCACCTGAATGCGTTTCTTAACCAACTGCCTTCAACAAAGCAACCTCCTACAATAGTTGCGTGTCATCTAATCAATAATCCCAGATATGTCTGAATAGTATGTGTGCAAACATCACGAATTCGATTTTTTAAAACAGAAACAGTTTCAACAAACCAGGGAATCTCAAGAACTGGGGCTTTAAATCCAAAAGCATGGATATGAGTTCTGTGCGGAAACCATGCCCCTGAGAGTACAGAGAAATATGGTAAGTCAAACTCTCAGATAAATGTATGCACCACTGGTATGATCATATACTACAAAGATTCATATTTACCTTTAAGTTTCTAAGTTTTAACAAGATTAAATTTCAGTATAGCTTTGCTTGATATCTACTAATATTCTGAGTATCAATATTGACAACAAAAGTATGATTTACCTTGTATGTATCCGAAGGCATGAGTGATACTTGATCAAGCCACACAACACCCTTTGCCTTAGCTGTTATTTGAAGTCTTGAGGTTCTGTCTGTTCCTTCAGCAACCAACTTCTGGTCCAATTTTATCC
Organism: Secale cereale; assembly: GCA_902687465.1. Lineage (NCBI taxonomy): Eukaryota > Viridiplantae > Streptophyta > Magnoliopsida > Poales > Poaceae > Secale > Secale cereale. The sequence goes on from LR738713.1 coordinate 359,080,824, forward strand.
AATTCGATCCGCCGGCTACTCTGCAGAAGTGCAGACGTTTCCTTATTGTTAGTCAGTCGCGGAGCTAGAAAAGTATTAGTGTTACTTTTCCCATCTAACCCTCCAAATAGTTTTTCCTTCACAGTTCTTTTTTAAAAGGCTGGGGGTATGGTGGCCCCCTCTGGCGTATACATAGCTCGCCAGTGTTGCTAATAGTCAAATATACTCGTCATGATGTTCAAATTTGAGAGAGAAGACGCTAACCGTATGGCAGCTGAAGCCAGAACTTGTAACCCGTCAGAGCTTGTTAGTGAAACTGTCAATTCTATTGTTTCTGGTGACTTGACATGCATAACTAGATTGTAGGTCTTCCCATCTTCTATGTTCTGGAGATTGGAATGATAATAATGATGGCATTATTGGAAAGCAAACAAATGAAAATGCAGTATATTACATGATGTGCGCAAAATTCCAAACACGAGAGCATGAAAGCTAACATTACCTGAAAGCTACACACAACATGCATGGTGCTAGTTACTTTTGGTTTCATGAGGAAAAAGCACGAAGTAACAGCAGTATGCTACGATTAATCAACCTATGATTGACGTAAACTCATACCATGCCCCAGAACCCAGGGTTGTAAATGCCAACACCGCCAACTGGGCAGTTATCACAGAGAACCTCCATTCTTAGAGCAACCTTGTTTCGACTGAAACATGACGTACGGTCTGTTCCCACAAATATGGAAGAGTCATCTCCAATGATGGACCATGGTTCAATATTTGATGGAGTATGGGGGCCTCCAGCTTCAAAACCTGGATCATAGGAAAACCAAGTTATTCTAGACCTTGAAAATCAACAGCAACTTAAGTGAATGCTTATTGGTTTATTCAGGATGTGTAAGATGGAATTTCCGTAATTGGACAATAGTCATGACTGACTTGAAGATGTTGTGTTGAAGTAGAGTTGAATTCATCATGAAGAATAGGTCAATAGGAAATTGTAACCTTCAGACAGTAATACATAAGGGTAGCTCTTCTAAATTTATTCTATATGCTTTTCTTTCTCAACATATATAGGTCCCTGTTTAAGTTCAGATGTTCCAACGGACTGGATTGGATAGGAATGTTATCACACGTCAGTTTTACTTCAAGTGTTGCTTATTAGAATTGAGAAGTATGTAAGTACCTCTATTACTAACAAGTTCTGCCCATATTCCACCAGCTCCTGCATGGTTGATCTCCTACATTATTAGTCAATCCAGTTGAAGTGAGAACCTGATGGAACATAATTAGTACAGATGGACTATTCTGTGGATGCAGTGAACCTAGAGATGCCTGCAAAGTGCCATGAGAAAAAGATAAACCAACAAGATCCGCATCTCTTTTCTCACCTCGAAAAATATTCCAAACAGCGTATCAGGGATCTTTCGAGCAAGGTGCGGCGAGGCATCAACACCAAGGCTTGCCACTTGTGTGATCTCAAATTCTGATGCCAAACATTTGCAGCTCACGCAGAAGAGAAGCAAGAAGCAGAGGATAGTACGGGTACGACAGGGCTTTTCGTTGGAACCCATGCGCTCCAAGTTCTAACGACTAATCAATCTGTCAGTTTGAACAAATAACAAATCAGGATACATTATGCACTGCCAATCACGTCTTTTGATGGAAATTACAAGTATAAACTACTCAAACATGTCACCATCAAATTATAAAACAACAATAAGGCCGACCCTGGCCATGGAGTCCGGCCAGGGTCAGTTGGCAGGTCCAAAACAACACATATCTACAAAATAAGTTGCCACTTTATACTATTTGTACAGCATGAAGTTTAAGAATTAAAAGGCATTTATTTACAGATTATACAACTAAGCACTTATTTTTAGACATGAAATGGGAGCTGAATTCAAATGGTCCTATCACAGGTCGAACGAAAGCACAGACATGGAGCAATTCTCTTGTATTGGCCATTTCATCGAACAACTCATCTACGATTACGAAACCAAGAACCGAAGGAGTGAGCAAGCAGGGCCAGAAGCAAAGAAAAAGATCGCAGTTCGAGGAGAGTCCTCACCACGTAGCGCAGGTCGAGGAGTGAGTGCGAGGTGCAGGGAGACCCGGAGGCTGCGGCCTTAAGTAGGCGACGCCGGAGGCGACGCGGCGGTGGCTTCGAAGTGAAGCGCGCGGGGTGCACAACGGCCTCCGCCGTGGGATGATGGAGGCTGGCGGCGCCACGGCTGGTTGCTTGCCGGGGTGTGCTTCGGCGGCGGCGTCGTCAGACCACTGACACGCGTGGGCCCCAGAGCGGAGCGGTGGTGCCTATCCGCATCGCTGGCTTTTCAGTTCGTGCGCGGCGCATTCGTCGTGGCAGCGATCCGTCCAACGGCTTTGGAGGCTGAGTTTGTCTGTGGCCGTATCTCTGTGTACAAGGATGCTCAAATTGCGAGAACACTGCATTACGTGGCTAGGCATCGCCAATGCGCTCGATGAACCGTTCGAGTGCATCCACCGTTATACTCCCTCGGTACTTTTGCAGAAATGAATGTATCTAGATATATTTTAATTCTAAATACATTCATTTCCGAGATAAGTAATTCAGAACGGAGGGAGTAGATTATTAGAGCAACTCCAAAAGGCCGACCCATTTCATCCGTTTGGGTCGGCGCGGACAAAAGCGACGGCCCAACGCGCCGACCCAAACCCAAATCACGTCCGCGTCGACACATTTACGGCCCAAATAGGTCGGCGCGGATGCCGAACGGACGCTTCACGTGCCTTCTCGCTATCCGTTGCGCCCCCACATGGTGGCCGTCCAATTACCCGCTGCCCACGCGGTCAGCTTAATTTATGACGACGGGCCACGCATTAGCGACGACGCTCGTCCTTTTTTAAGCCGGCCGTGCGGCGGGGCCGTCCTCATCCAAACTCGCCGTCCTCATATGCCATCCTTTGCTCCCTCGTCGCCGGCAAACCCTAGCCACCACAACCACAACGAGATGGGCCTCTTCTCCGGCGCCAGCGGCAGCAAGGCCAAGGGCAAGTCCCCCGCCACCCCTTTCCCCTCAGAGTCCGTCCCAACTCCGTCGGCGGCGGCGCCTCGCCGGTAGAGCCAGCGCGTGAACGTGCCAGTGCACCAGGCGGAGTGGCACTGACAGCACCGCTAGCCTCTGCCGTATCCTGACGTGACGCTGCCGCACGACTGGCATCTGGATCCAGATATGATCCCAGTGCCGACGGCGCCACGGTCGGCTCGTGCTCACGCGGAGGAGGTGCGGCGCCGGCGGTCGCTGCTGACGCCGGAGCAGCGCCGCGACCCCGCCTACGCAACCTGGGCGAGGTGGTTCGCCTTCGAGCACGAGGAGGCGAGGCGACGGGGCGTGCGCGAGGTCGGCTGGAGTTCGCCGCTACCCGTGCTCGTCGTCCGCGAGGAGAACCAGGCGGCCCTTGCGGCCGTCTACCGGGAGAGCGAGGAGGACGAGCGGCGCAGAGCGGAGGCGGAAAAGGAGGCTCGGTACGAGGCGGCAATGGTGCAGGCCCTTGCCCTCTCCGTGGCGGGCGACAGCGTGGTGCCGCCGATGGCCCCGTCGTCCCCCATCAAGCCGGAGCGGGAGCCGCCCCTCATCGAGCGCTACTTCTGGACGGGAGTACTGTGCGAGTGGGTACGCGCGCCGCCGGTCTGGATGGGGGCGACGCCGGAGCAGGAGCAGGCGTACCTCGAGATGTGGAAACAACGTCGGCTGACAGAGGAGCGCCGTCAAGGCGAGTACGAGGAGATGCTCGAGCGCGACCTCGAGGAGGAGCAGCGCGAGGCCGAGGAGGAGGTGCGCCAGGCCGCGGCTGCACAGGCGGCCGCACAACCCCCTGCCCCGGCATTGCATGCGCCGGCACAGCCCGACATGACGGCGCTCTCGAACACGTCGTTCGCCTGGCCCGGGCCGGCGCCGACGCTCATCGACGTGACGAGAACGACGCCTAGGGCAGCGCGGCGCCTCGTAGTTTAGGTTGTTTTTTTTAAATGCTAATGTGGACGCGTGGACTTTCGCCGGTCTTCGTGGCCGGTTTTAATGTTTAATTAATGTTGTTTCTTTTTTTTAATATACATGTGTTTCATTTTTTTCCGGTAAAATGGGTTCAGGCCAGGGTTGGGCGCACGCGCCGACCCAAATGCGGAAGCGGGCATCCGTGTACGTCTAGCCGACCCAAACGGACAAAAAACGGACGAAATCGCCGTCCGTTTGGATCGGCCCGTTGGAGTTACTCTTAAGACGCACGTTGCCGCGCTCGTCCGTCTTAATAAAATAACAACACATATATTTGTTAAATATGATTTTTTAAATATGATTTGTTAAATATGATTTTTTAAATATGATTTGTTAAATATGATTTAAAGGTGCATTATACTCGAAAGACCATAGTAGTAAGATAGTGGCATCATGGATAGTTCACAAATACTTGGCACTCAGCAGTACTAATATAATGATTTGCCCACCCCAGAAATTAACTACTCCCTCTGTAATGCTCTTATATTTCTTTACGAAAGGGTGTACAAGATACGATTTCAAAATATAACATGAGTATGTAAATCAGCCGTACATACTTTAGACAGAGCATTGTGGAGATAGAGCATTGTTTGACTCCAAAGGAAAGTTTAAACATGTCGGTTCAAACTTTGCTAGTTTCATTGCTTCTTCAAGTAAATTTGCTAGCCAATATACTTCTGTTTCATTACATTTTCAATTAATGATTAACATATAATAATAAAATGTAAGGGTCAAGTTGTGACCAACAAGATGACATCTATTTAGAGGAAGGTATACTTCTTTAAGAAGTGCTCACTCACACAGTTTAAAAATGCATCAGGAACTGAAATAAATCAAAACCAAAACAAAACGATGAGGCCAAAGAATGGCAAGGCTGACTAAGGGCCTGTTCAGAGTCTCGCCATTCCAGAACTCCACTCCCGTAGCTTCAGCTGAAAATAAAGGGGCGGGGAAACACCCGCTCCGCAGATCCTCGTATTTGTTGGAGCCGGCGGACTACCGAACAGGGCCTAAAGGAGGGAAAGCTAGCTAAAGTAAGGTAAGCAATGGAGAAAGGGGAGAAGAAATGACACAACATGCGAATATGAAGTGATCCTTCGAGCTGTCCTAGATTTAGTGTCTTAGAGATGCCTTTTTGCTTGTGCAAATTTTCCAGTAACACAACAGATGTTTTTCTTGTACCGAAGCATAGTTGAGACATGAATAATGAAGCCAGATTGCCCTAATAAGAGGCGAATGGAAAACACCACAACGATCAGCTGAAGTAACCAGCAGGGAATAGATCTGAGCGCTCTTGAGGCTTCAGACGCACCACTCACAGCCCGACGTACATGTAAATATTCAACAAGACATGGTGATTCACTCAACGCTCTAGGGAACTGGCGGAGGAAAAATAGAGGGCGAGAGAGGGAACCACCAAGGCACACGTGCAGTAGAAGCTCACTACCGGGACGGAGGAGAGGACGACGGCGGCGCGGCGGCGAGTAAGAGGAGCAGCTCCATAATAGAGTTGGCGACAAAGGGAGTGTTCGGAATCCCTCCGCTCCAGACTCAACTCGCGGAGTCGGCGGAGCTGCAGGCTAAAATAGTGGAGTTGGAAAATAGGCGCTCCGCGAATCTTGTAATTCCGCAGAGCTGGCGGAGAGCCAAATAGGCCTGAAATATTTGGATAACCAGGCGTGTCAATTGGATCTCGTGGGCCTTCGTCCTTATGGCCTGATTATGGACACAACTTGTAACTCGTTTGGTGAAATAGTAGATGGACACAACTTGTAACTCGTTTGGTGAAATAGTAGCCCAAAAAACTGTGGCCCGAGTGGACGAATGAAAAATTAAGGGAGCAACTAGTTAACGAGCGCTCCTTCAAGAGCCTCGCACCGATCAGCGCCACTTGGCGCGCTCTCAGTCATTCGCCACGTGTCGCGCTCTAGCGCTCCCTTCGGATTTTATTATTTTTATTTTTTCGCACGCGTTTTCGGCTTATTAAACGTTTTTTTTCTTCGACGTTTTGGTTTTTCACCGGTCTTTCTTAGGTTTTCGATCAAAAAAGAAATTGAAAAAAAATGTGCAAAAAAATGTGTTTTTTTCGTGAGAGGCACGATTGTACTTTCGCGAGAGTCACAACCGTGCCTCTCGGAAAGAAAAAAAACACGTTTTCTGTTATTTCTTCTTCTTTCGCGAGAGTCACAGTTTTGCTTCCGCGAGTGTGACACCCCGAGACCGGTGCGCCAGGTGTCAGCCAGTTATTCGTTGTCAGTGCCATGTCATCTGCTTGCGTGTGCATCCTTGCCATGTCAGCATGTGTGTTGTATCAACATGTTTTCAAAACTTGCATCCGCCCGAGTCCCCTCGTCCTTTTCGTTGTCCGTTCTGAGCCCAGACACACTCACACGCGTCCGCGGTGCCTTCGAATTTTTATTTTGTGAGTGGCCGAAAAATGTTCTCGGAATGGGTTGAAACTTGGCATGTGGTCTTATTATAGTGTAGACAGGCCGCCTGCCAAATTTCATCGCATTCGGAGTCCGTTTGCCCAACGGATATATATAGCGGCACTAGTCGCCGGTTAATTCGTCGGACGTTTTCGGTCTCCGAAAACCCCCGCGGGCTTCTCTCCCTCTCCTCTCACCTCAGCCCAACTAATCTACACAGCCCACTACCTTCCCTCGCGATCGGATCCGTCGGATCGCGATCGGAGGGTCCAAAAACCCCTCCAAACCCCCCAAACCCTAGCATTTTGCTATATATAGCCCTCCCCATGTCAATAATGGCAACCCTAGGCCCCTCCTCCATTTCCGCAGCTTCCTCCCACCTCTGCCTCGTTTTCCGCGCCTCCCCAGCCGCCGGCCGCCACTTGGCGCGCCCGGAGTGGCCAGCCGTCGCCGCCAGCTCCGTTTTGGCCTATCCCGCGCCTCCACGTGGCCAAAGCCACGTCGCCGCGCGCCCATCTCCCTCCAGCCCCGCCGGAGACCCGTTCGGCCCGCTTGGAGCCCGCGTTGGGCCGCGCCGGGCCCGGATCCGCCCGACCGCACCCGCGTCTCTGTCCCCTGTGCGCCCGAGCGAGGGCTTCGCTGCCCGCCTCCTGCCTCGATCCAGCCTGGCCGACAGGCCACCGGAGTTCCGCCGGAGCAGCGTCGCGCCGCCCACCGGTGACCTTGTCCAGAGCCTCCCCGCCACTGTAGCGCCTCCCGCAGTGCACGAGCGCGCGCTGCGGAGCCCTTGCCGGAGTTGCAGTCAACCGCCGCCGCCTTGGCCTTCTACCGCCGTCGTCCTTGCCAGTTCCGGCCAGATCCGGTCGGGAATGGAGTCCCCGTGGCCGGATCCGCCGCCCCTTGACTCCGGCGCCCTTGCCCTCCTCGTCGCCGTACCGCCGCCTCGCCGGAGACGTCGCAGCGCCGCCATGGCTACCTCTGCTCGGGGAGGCCGAGCGCCCTTGTGCGTCGCCTCCGCAGGCCACATGGGCCGCGCCAGCACCGGAGGCCCAGCTCCAGGCCCCGCGCCGGCCTCTTCTCCTGATGGGCTCGGCCCATCTGGTGAGAGCCCTATCCCTCGCCTGTGCACATTTTTTACTAAATCCCGCTCACATGTTTTTTTCCCTTTCCTGTGATATGGCTAAGTCCCTGTTAATTGTTGTCTGATGCATTCTTGTGGAGCTAATAACTTTTTGTGTGCTTGTCCGTTTTGAGTGAATGATATGTCAAAATGATCGTGGTGATATGCTCTACACTTTGTTCCATTGTGCATTGCTCATTTGAGTTCATCTAGGTGCTTAAATCTCTGTTGCAAGGGTGCTACTTGTTATAAACTGCCGCTACTTGTTATTTTGTTGCCATGTTTGTGATGTGATAACTTGGTGCATGTTTATCCAAATGATGCAAATGATATGTCAAAATGTTCATCATGAGATGCTCTACATGTTGGTTGCTATAGCATGCTTGTTTGAGTTCATATTGCCATGTTAATCTCTGCTGCAAAAGTGCTTTTGGCTATTATGTTCTGAAACTTGTTACGAGATGCCTAGTTGAGGAGCTTGTTGCTATTGATGTGTTTGTCCCCATGTCACATGCCTAGATGTTTTAGATTCTCCATGATGTGGTCTTTGAGATGGTGCATTTAACTTTCCATGATATGCCTTGTGTTGACTTAAACATGCTCGCAAACATGCCATGTTGCTGTTACTGTTTTAACACTTAGTGAAATTTCACTAAGTCTGGAATCTGTAATATCCTGATGCTATGTTTGCTTGATGTCCTAGGCAAATCCATGTTAGTTTTGGGGTGGCCATTGATAATTCCTTGTTGTATATGTTGTTGTCTATCCATTCATGGACTTACTTGCTCATTTGACTTGCTGTAGCTTATCTAATTCTGGCTCCCAAGTTGCTATAAAATATTGCTGTCAGGTTTTTAGTGTCATGATCAAAATGTTGTAGCTTGTTGCTATTGATCCATGCCTCCTATGGAGATGCTCCAATGGAATTGTTTGCTGTAGGATATGTCTACTTCACGTCCATGCTTCTTGTCACCATGTTTGAGTGCTGTAGCATATATATTTCTTGCTTCCAAGTTGCTATGTGGCTGTTAATTTCAGCTTGTTGTTATATATTGTTTCATGTGTATCTTTTAGCCCGTTGCTCCGTTTGGGGTGTTCCTTATATGAAACTTGAGTGATTTTGCATGTAGAATCATAATATCATCTTGTTTTCATGTTTGGAGTGAGTTTGGTTGATGTTCGGGTGCATCTTGCACCGTTGCCATGTTGTGCTTCCTACCTTGCCATGTTATGCTTCCTGTATAGACTTGATGTGCTTCCTGTATAGATTTTTCATGCATCTTACCTTGCCATTCATCATACCTTGTCATGTAATGCATCATATATAAACTTGTGTTGTTTTGCTGTGCTTCCTACCTTGCCATGTTATGCTTCCTGTATAGACTTTCTGTGCTTCCTGTATAGATTTGTCATGCATCATACTTTGCCATGTATTGCATCATATATAAACTTGTGTTGTTTTGTTGTGCTTCCTACCTTGCCATGTTATGCTTCCTGTATAGAATTGTTGTGCTTCCTGTATAGTATTGTCATGCATCATACCTTGCCATGTAATGCATCATATATAGACTTGTGTTGTTTTGCCTTGCTTCCTCCCTTGCCATGTTTTGCTTCCTGTGTAGAATTTATGTGCATCATAAGTAGACTTGTTTTGCATCATACTTGGTTGAGCATATTGTTATGTTCTTGAGTGGTTTGTTTACCGTATTGCTTGCTTCTTCTCGTTAGTGCTTGTTCCGTTGTGTTCGTGAGGATTCGTTCGTCTACCCGTGGTTCTTCCTCAAGGCTTCTTCTCCATCTTCTTCATGGATCCGTTCTTCTTTCTTGCGGGATCTCAGGCAAGATGACCATACCCTTGGATACCTTTACTATCATTGCCATGCTTAGTGTCTCGATGCTATCGTTACATGTCGCGCTACCCATCATTATTGTCAGCCTCTCCTTGTTGCCATGAAACCTCTAACCTTTGAAACCTTCCTAGCAAAACCATTGTTAGGCTATGTTACCCGCTTGCTCAGCCCCTCTTATAGCGTTGTTAGTTGCAGGTGAAGATGAAGATCGTTCCAGGAGGGAACTTGTTGTTGGAATATCACAATATCTACTATTATTATTATTAACACACCTATATACTGGGCATGGGTGGAAGGCTTGGCCTTTTGCTCGGTGTTTTGTTCCACTCATGCCACCTTAGGCGCCGATAAACCGGCATTATGTTCCTTGATTTTGCGTTCCTTACACGATGGGTATATGGGGACCCCTTGACAGTTCGTCTTTGAATAAAACTCCTCCAGCAAGGCCGAACATTGGTTTTAATTTGCTCATAATAACAACTTAATTAATTAATTAAATTGCATAGGGAGTTAGCGCTACCCGAGGATTCTTCTACATAGCAGGGGGGCCAATGCTGATGGTGTTGGTCCCAAACGGGCAACCTGCGGGGCCACCTTGGGGAAACCCGAGGGTTGGTTTTACTCGTAGCTTGTCCCATCCGGTTGTGCCTGAGACGAGATACGCGCGGCTACTATCAGGGTGTCGGCACGCCGGGAGGTCTTGCTGGACTTGTTTTACCATTGTCGAAATGTCTTATGCACCGGGATGCCGAGCCTGATCGGATTTCCCTAAGATAAGGGGTGATGATATTATATTTATCACTTCAGCTGATCGTGAGAGCTTGTGATGGGCTAAGTTGGGACACCCCTGCAGGGTTATGATCTTTCGAAAGCCGTGCCCGCGGTTATGTGGCAGATTGGAATTTGTTAATGTCCGGTTGTAGAAAACTTGACAGAGGATTCGAAGTAAAACACACAACTGTGTGAGTAACCGTGACTGTCTCTTTTCACTTTGAGAAGAGAACACGGTGGGGTTATGTTTGACTCGTAAGTAGTTCAGGATCTTTAGCGATCACTACTAGTTTGCGACCGTTTGCATAGATGCTCATCTTATTCTTGTACTCGTAAGTTAGCCACCATATTTATGCTTAGCCGCTGCTGCAACCTCACCACTTTACCTCTTCCTACCTATTAAGCTTTGATAGTCTTGTTACCCATGGTTATGGGATTGCTGAGTCCTCGTGGCTCACAGATACTACAACAACAGTTGCAGGTGCAGGTTTCCGATGACTTGACGTGAGAGCGTTGATCGTTGTTTGGAGTTCTTTCTTCTTCTTCTTCTTCTTCAGTCTTGGGTTAGGTTCTGGGTCGGCAGCCTGGGATAGCAGATGGATGTGTTTGTGCTTTCCATGTTTGTATCCGTAGTCAGATGCCTTGTATTGTATTGTTGTTGTATTCATGTGACTTGTATGTATTGTTGTATCCCCTATGTATGTATGAAATGGTATGATGTAATGATATCCATCTTGCTAAGCGCCCGAAATGCGGTTGTGCCCCAATCACGTAAGTGTCACGTGATCGGGATAGAATCGCATCTTGGGCCTGACAAGTTGGTATCAGAGCCTCGACCGACCATAGGAGCCCCCTTGATTGATCGTAGTTTGGCCGTTGTTGAGTCTAGCAGAATTTTTTTTCGGAGTCTAGTTATATCGGAGAGTAGGAATTCTTTTTACTTCCCCAGCCCCTTCGTCGCTCTGGTGAGGAATCTTGACGTAGGTGTTTTGAATTACTCCTCTTCCTCTTCAATTTTTTTTAGGATCGCGTGGTTAGTTTTTCGTTCATTGCGTTGTTAGTTCTTTCATCTGGTGCATCTCTCGTCAAGTGGATTCAACCCTCTTCTTCTTGCAAGTTTAACCCTCAGTTCTTTCCAACCAACGGTGTTTTCCCCGTCCGAAGTGGTCATTCTTTTTCCCACCCATCCACCCTTTTGCTTCTCGGAGCCGGAGTCCTTAATGGAGTATTCCATCCTACTCGTGTGAATCCTTTGCATTCTTTCCTCCGTTATTTCAACTGGTGAATTCTCGTTTAGTTCGTCATCCTTCATCTTTTTTTTCTTCTCCGATGAATTCTCCTCTCGTTTGATATTCTTCACCTCTTCTTCTTTTTCGGTGGATTCAACTCAAGTATTCGGTGTTGTTCATATTCTTTTTCCTCGGCTCAATTGCTTCACCTTGCTCATTCACCTCTCGCCATTTAATTATTCCGGTATTCTCTCTTCGGTGGGCTCATAACCCAAAGGTCTTTACCAGGATCTTACCTGACTCTTTTATTTCCCGGAGTGTTCCGAAATTCTTTTCAAGTGTGACGTAAGTATGAATTTCATCAGTCATGTGCCTTCTCCAAGATCGTTTCCAAATTCTTTTCATCGTTGCTTCAACCTCTCTTCTTTTCATTCTTCCGGAGTATTTTCATGAATTCTTTTCAGCGTGTTCCTCCGAAGGCCATCATTTCAGAAGATTTCTTCATTCTCAGTTTTCAACTTCGTCCTTCAAATATTCTTCATTGATGCCTCTTCGTTCGTCTCATATTCTTTCCGGTGCTTCGTTCAAGTATTCTTTAATCAGTTCATGATCTCGTTGCTCTCGTCATTCTAATTCCCTCAAGTTAGTTATTCTTCCCGGTGATTTATTCTCTTGTATTCACTCAATCTCAATTCTTCACGGTGGCTTGTCCTCTTGCATCGTTCTATTTCATTCCTTACGGTGGTCATTCTCGTTCTTCACTCGATTTTAATTCTTCCCGATGGTTCGTTCCTTTTCTCTTCACTCGGCTTAATTCTTTACGGTGATTCGCTCAACAGTTCTTTTCCGGTGTTATCATATCAGTCCATCCTTTTTATTCCAATCTTACCGGTGGTTCATGAAGACTTTCTCGAATTTGCGATATATCCCTCTTTAATCAATTCCAACGAGAATAAGTAGTATGCGAATCCATTGCTTCTCATCAATTTAATTGGTGGATGATAAGCATAACATAATTCTTATTCTTTTCATCAAGTTGATTTATTCCTTCCTTCGGAGTTTATTCTTCGTGAATAAAGTTTAGTTCCAAGTGCTTTAATATTTTCTTGCCGGAGTTCATAGTTCCTCGGCTATCTCGTCGGAACCCCGACTAATCATCGCAAGGCTTTAATCTTATTCTTTTCGTCCGTCATTTCTATTTAATCATCCTTTCATTTACCGGAGTTCTTCATGGTGGTTCTCAATCATTTAAGTCATTCTTCAAACATTCATCTAATTCTTCTGGAGCAGCTCAAGCAATTTTTATTCTTTTGCCTCTCGAGTGCAAATAATTCTCTGTATTCTTTTGAAGGGAGTTTTGCATTTCTTCATTCTCAGCCGGAGTGCTACCCGAATTCCTTCGTGGAGATTTCTTTCTATCTCTGTCAACCGTAGTGGTTTCGAGTTTATTCTTATTCCTTCAACCTTTTGGATTCTCGTCGAATTCCTTCTTCCTCTTGTCTAACGAAGTCCTTGCAACTTCGTTCTTCTTCGTTGCATTCTTCTTCTTTTGAGTGGTTCAACCTCTCAATATTCTTTGGTTTCACTCTTTTGTCTTCAAAGAACTTTTTTCTTCCTTTTATCTTCCGTCTCGTTCCTAAGATCTCGGGACGAGATCTCTTGTTAGTAGGGGAGTGTTGTGACACCCCGAGACCGGTGCGCCAGGTGTCAGCCAGTTATTTGTTGTTAGTGCCATGTCATCTGCTTGCGTGTGCATCCTTGCCATGTCAGCATGTGTGTTGCATCAGCATGTTTTCAAAACTTGCATCCGCCCGAGTCCCCTCGTCCTTTCCGTTGTCCGTTCTGAGCCCAGACACACTCACACGCGTCCGCGGTGCCTTCGAATTTTTATTTTGTGAGTGGCTGAAAAATGTTCTCGAAATGGGTTGAAACTTGGCATGTGGTCTTATTATAGTGTAGACAGGCCGCCTGCCAAATTTCATCGCATTCGGAGTCCGTTTGATAGCCCAACGGATATATATAGCGGCACTAGTCGCCGTTTAATTCGTCGGACGTTTTCGGTCTCCGAAAACCCCCGCGGGCTTCTCTCCCTCTCCTCTCACCTCAGCCCAACTAATCTACACAGCCCACTACCTCCCCTCGCGATCGGATCCGTCGGATCGCGACCGGAGGGTCCAAAAACCCCTCCAAACCCCCCAAACCCTAGCATTTTGCTATATAGCCCCTCCCCATGTCAAAAATGGCAACCCTAGGCCCCTCCTCCATTTCCGCAGCTTCCTCCCACCTCTGCCTCGTTTTCCGCGCCTCCCCAGCCGCCTGCCGCCACTTGGCACGCCCGGAGTGGCCAGCCGCCGCCGCCAGCTCCGTTCTGGCCTATCCCGCGCCTCCACGTGGCCAAAGCCACGTCGTCGCGCGCCCATCTCCCTCCAGCCCCGCCGGAGACCCGTTCGGCCCGCCTGGAGCCCGCGTTGGGCCGCGCCGGGCTCGGATCCGCCCGAGCGCACCCGCGTCTCTGTCCCCTATGCGGCCGAGTGAGGGCTTCGCTGCCCGCCTCCTGCCTCGATCCAGCCTAGCCGGCAGGCCACCGGAGTTCCGCCGGAGCAGCGTCGCGCCGCCCACCGGTGACCTTGTCCAGAGCCTTCCCGCCACTGTAGCGCCTCCCGCAGTGGACGAGCGTGCGCCGCGGAGCCCTTGCCGGAGTTGCAGTCAACCGCCGCCGCCTTGGCCTTCTACCGCCGCCGTCCTTGCCAGTTCCGGCCAGATCCGGCCGGGAATGGAGTCCCCGCAGCCGGATCCGCCGCCCCTTGACTCCGGTGCCCTTGCCCTCCTCGTCGCCGTACCGCCGCCTCGCCGGAGACGTCGCAGCGCCGCCATGGCTGCCTCTGCTCGGGGAGGCCGAGCGCCCCTGTGCGTCGCCTCCGCAGGCCACATGGGCCGCGCCAGCACCGGAGGCCCAGCTCCAGGCCCCGCGCCGGCCTCTTCTCCTGATGGGCTCGGCCCATCTGGTGAGGGCCCTATCCCTCACCTGCGCACATTTTTTACTAAATCCCGCTCACATGTTTTTTTCCTTTCCTGTGATATGGCTAAGTCCCTGTTAATTGTTGTCTGATGCATTCTTGTGGAGCTAATAACTTTTTGTGTGCCTGTCCGTTTTGAGTGAATGATATGTCAAAATGATAGTGGTGATATGCTCTACACTTTGTTCCATTGTGCCATGCTCATTTGAGTTCATCTAGGTGCTTAAATCTCTGTTGCAAGGGTGCTACTTGTTATAAACTGCTGCTACTTGTTATCTTGTTGCCATGTTTGTGATATGATAACTTGGTGCATGTTTATCCAAATGATGCAAATGATATGTCAAAATGTTCATCATGAGATGCTCTACATGTTGGTTGCTATAGCATGCTTGTTTGAGTTCATATTGCCATGTTAATCTCTGTTGCAAAAGTGCTTTTGGCTGTTATGTTCTGAAACTTGTTACGAGATGCCTAGTTGAGGAGCTTGTTGCTATTGATGTGTTTGTCCCCATGTCATATGCCTAGATGTTTTAGATTCTCCATGATGTGGTCTTTGAGATGGTGCATTTAACTTTCCATGATATGCCTTGTGTTGACTTAAACATGCTCGCAAACATGCCATGTTGCTGTTACTGTTTTAACACTTGGTGAAATTTCACTAAGTCTGGAATCTATAATATCCAGATGCTATGTTTGCTTGATGTCCTAGGCAAATCCATGTTAGTTTTGGGGTGACCATTGATCATTACTTGTTGTATATGTTGTTGTCAATCCATTCATGGCCTTACTTGCTCATTTGACTTGTTGTAGCTTATTTAATTCTTGCTCCCAAGTTGCTATAAAATATTGCTGTCAGGTTTTTAGTGTCATGATCAAAATGTTGTAGCTTGTTGCTATTGATCCATGCCTCCTATGGAGATGCTCCAATGGAGTTGTTTGCTGTAGGATATGTCTACTTCATGTCCATGCTTCTTGTCACCATGTTTGAGTGCTGTAGCATATATATTTCTTGCTTCCAAGTTTCTATGTGGCTGTTAATTTCAGCTTGTTGTTATATCTTGTTTCATGTGTATCTTTTAGCCCTTTGCTCCGTTTGGGGTGTTCCTTATATGAAACTTGAGCGATTTTGCATGTAGAATCATAATAACATCTTGTTTTCATGTTTGGAGTGAGTTTGGTTGATGTTTGGGTGCATCTTGCACTGTTGCCATGTTGTGCTTCCTACCTTGCCATGTTATGCTTCCTGTATAGACTTGCTGTGCTTCCTGTATAGATTTGTCATGCATCTTACCTTGCCATGCATCATTCCTTGCCATGTAATGCATCATATATAAACTTGTGTTGTTTTGCTGTGCTTCCTACCTTGCCATGTTATGCTTCCTGTATAGATTTGTCATGCATCATACCTTGCCAATATATTGCATCATATATAAACTTGTGTTGTTTTGTTGTGCTTCCTACGTTGCCATGTTATGCTTCCTGTATAGAATTGTTGTGCTTCCTGTATAGTATTGTCATGCATCATACCTTGCCATGTAATGCATCATATATAGACTTGTGTTGTTTTGCCTTGCTTCCTCCCTTGCCATGTTTTGCTTCCTGTGTAGAATTTATGTGCATCATAAGTAGACTTGTTTTGCATCATACTTGGTTGAGCATATTGTTATGTTCTTGAGTGGTTTGTTTACCGTATTGCTTGCTTCTTCTCGTTAGTGCTTGTTCCGTTGTGTTCGTGAGGATTCGTTCGTCTACCCGTGGTTCTTCCTCAAGGCTTCTTCTCCGTCTTCTTCATGGATCCGTTCTTCTTCCTTGCGGGATCTCAGGCAAGATGACCATACCCTTGGATACCTTTACTATCATTGCCATGCTTAGTGTCTCGATGCTATCGTTACATGTCGCGCTACCCATCATTATTGTCAGCCTCTCCTTGTTGCCATGAAACCTCTAACCTTTGAAACCTTCCTAGCAAAACCATTGTTAGGCTATGTTACCCGCTTGCTCAGCCCCTCTTATAGCGTTGTTAGTTGCAGGTGAAGATGAAGATCGTTCCAGGAGGGAACTTATTGTTGGAATATCACAATATCTATTATTATTATTATTATTAACACACCTATATACTGGGCATGGGTGGAAGGCTTGGCCTTTTGCTCGGTGTTTTGTTCCACTCATGCCACCTTAGGCGCCGATAAACCAACATTATGTTCCTTGATTTTGCGTTCCTTACACGATGGGTATATGGGGACCCCTTGACAGTTCGTCTTTGAATAAAACTCCTCCAGCAAGGCCGAACATTGGTTTTAATTTGCTCATAATAACAACTTAATTAATTAATTAAATTGCATAGGGAGTTAGCGCTACCCGAGGATTCTTCTACATAGCAGGGGGGCCAGTGCTGATGGTGTTGGTCCCAAACAGGCAACCTGCGGGGCCACCTTGGGGAAACCCGAGGGTTGGTTTTACTCGTAGCTTGTCCCATCCGGTTGTGCCTGAGACGAGATACGCGCGGCTACTATCAGGGTGTCGGCACGCCGGGAGGTCTTGCTGGACTTGTTTTACCATTGTCGAAATGTCTTGTGCACCGGGATGCCGAGCCTGATCGGATTTCCCTAAGATAAGGGGTGATGATATTATATTTATCACTTCAGTTGATCGTGAGAGCTTGTGATGGGCTAAGTTGGGACACCCCTGCAGGGTTATGATCTTTCGAAAGCCGTGCCCGCGGTTATGTGGCAGATTGGAATTTGTTAATGTCCGGTTGTAGAAAACTTGACAGAGGATTCGAAATAAAACACACAACTGTGTGAGTAACCGTGACTGTCTCTTTTCACTTTGAGAAGAGAACACGATGGGGTTATGTTTGACTCGTAAGTAGTTCAGGATCTTTAGCGATCACTACTAGTTTGCGACCGTTTGCATAGATGTTCATGTTATTCTTGTACTCGTAAGTTAGCCACCATATTTATGCTTAGCCGCTGCTGCAACCTCACCACTTTACCTCTTCCTACCTATTAAGCTTTGATAGTCTTGTTACCCATGGTTATGGGATTGCTGAGTCCTCGTGGCTCACAGATACTACAACAACAGTTGCAGGTGCAGGTTTCCGATGACTTGATGTGAGAGCGTTGATCGTTGTTTGGAGTTCTTTCTTCTTCTTCTTCTTCTTCTTCAGTCTTGGGTTAGGTTCTGGGTCGGCAGCCTGGGATAGCAGATGGATGTCTTTGTGCCTTCCATGTTTGTATCCGTAGTCGGATGCCTTGTATTGTATTGTTGTTGTATTCATGTGACTTGTATGTATTGTTGTATCCCCTATGTATGTATGAAATGGTACGATGTAATGATATCCATCTTGCTAAGCGCCCGAAATGCGGTTGTGCCCCAATCACGTAAGTGTCACGTGATCGGGATAGAATCACATCTTGGGCCTGACAGCGAGAGGCGCGGTTGTGGTTTGGCGAGAGTCACGGCTGTGCCTCTTGGAAATGGAAAAAAACATGTTTTCTGTTTTTTTCCTTTCGCGAGAGTCATGGTTTTGCTTTCGCGAGATGCACGGTTGTGCTTTCGCGAGAGTCACGGCCGTGCCTCTCGGAAAAGGAAAAAACGTGTTTTAGTCACGGTTTTGCTTCCGCGAGAGGCACGGCTGTGCTTTTGCGAGAGTCACATGTGACACCCCGAGACCGGTGCGCCAGGTGTCAGCCAGTTATTCGTCTTCGTTGCCATGTTATCTGCTTGCGTGTTGCATCTTGCCATGTCATTATGTGTGTTGCATCATCATGTTTTCAAAACTTGCATCCGCCCAAGCCTCCCTGCGCCGCCGCCACCTCAGCGCAGGGGCCCACCATCAGCCTCCCCATCGCCTAGCGCCTCCAGGTTTTCCCCTGGCTCCCAGCCGCGAGGCCCGCCGGGGGCCGGATTCGACCCGCCGTGGGCCGAACCGGGCCCAACCGCCTCCCGCCGCGCGCCCGAAGCGCCCCGCCCCAGCGCTCCGCTCCTCCTCCTCCCGAGCCGCCGCGCGCCGCCGCCCTTCTCCTCCAGTGCCGCCATCTCTTCCCCGCAGCACGTCTCCTCGCCGGTGACCGAACCCCGCCGCCAAGTCACCGCCCCTTCTCCTCCTTACTTCCCTCAGTCCTTCACGTCACCTCGCCCTCTCTCTATGCCCGCAGGACGTTCGCGCCGCCACCATGGAGCTGCGCCTCCACGAGCTCCGACGGCCCCGAACCCCGTCGTTCCCGTCGCCGCTTGGGCCTCTCCGGCCAGATCTGGGCTGGGGGCGGCCGGATCCGCACCTCCCCGGCCCAACCCCGCCTTGCTGCCGCCTCACCGGTGAAGCCGCCGCCGCGCCTGTTCCTGCCTCTGCGGACGGCGGCGACCATGCGCTCGTTGACCAGGCCGCATCTTACGCCTATTGGGCCACCGCGTGGGCCCCGTCCCACTCGGCCCACCTACCTCCCTCTGGCCCGGCTCGGCCTCCAGGCCCAACTCCAAGCCAGCCTCCTCCTCCTGCCTACTGGGCCAGGCCCAGCTAGGTGAGAACCCCCTATCCCTCACCCTGTGCGTAATATAGCAAAAGCCCGCTCGCTTCTGTTTTTTTCCCCAAGTCATTTTCTGCTAAGTCCCTGTTAATTGTTAAGATGTTGCATGTTTGCGGTGCAGTAACTTTGTGCATACTTGTCCAAATTGAGTGTATGATATGTCAAAATGATCGTGGTGATATGCTCTACACTTTGTTCCATTGTGTCATGCTTGTTTGACTTCATCTAGATGCCCTAATCTCTGTTGCAAGAGTGATACTTGTTATAAACTGTTATTACTTGTTATTTTGTTGCCATGTTTGATATATGATAACTTGGTGCATGTTTATCCAAATGATGCATATGATATGTCAAAATGTTCATTGTGAAGGGTACTACATGATGGTTGCTGTAGCATGCTTGTTTGAGTCCATATTGCCATGTTAATCTCTGTTGCAAAACTGCATTTGGCTGTTATGTGCTGAAACTTGTTATGAGATGCTGATTTCACTTGATCATTGCTATTGATGTGTTTGTCTTCATGCCATATGTTTAGATGTTTTAGAAGCACCATTATATGGTCTTTGATGTGGTGCATTTAACTTTCCATGATATGCCTTGTGTTGACTTAAACATGCTTGTAAACATGCCATGTTGTTATTGCTGTTTTATACTTAGTGAAATTTCTGCTAAGTGTGGAATCTGTTATAACCTGATGCTATGTTTGCTTGATGCCCTAGTCAAATCCATGCTTGTTTCGGAGTGGCCAATGATCATGTCGTGTTGTCCATGTTATTGTCTATCCATTCATGCCCTTACTTGCTCATATGACCTGTTGTAGCTTATTTATCTCTTGCTCTCAAGTTGCTATAAAACATAACTATCAGGTTTTTAATAGCATGTTCAATTTGGTGTAGCTTGTTGCTATTGATCCATGCCTCCTATGGAGTTGCTCCAATGGAGTTGTTTGCTGTAGGATATGTCTACTACATGTCCATTATCTTCATGTTCTTATTAGAGTTGATATGCATGTTTTTTTGTGCCTCCGAAGGCAGCATCGTGATGATGTTTTTGCCTTCCCAGATTTTGGCTAAGTCTGGATAATTTTATTACAACTTGCCATGCTTGTTTAAATGCGTTCCAGCAAGCTTTTGGGTGTGTTATAAGTTCCTACTTGTTAAGTATCATGTCTACTTCACATCCATGCTTCTTGTTAACATGTTTGAGTGTTGTAGCATATATATATCTTGCTCCAAAGTTGCTATGTGGCTGTTAACTTCAGCTTGTTGTTATATCTCGTTTCATGTGTATCTTTTAGCCCGTTGCTCCGTTTTGAGTGTGTCCTATATGAAACTTGTGTGATTTTGCATGTAGAATCACAATATCATGTTGTTTTCATGTTTGGGGTGTGTTTGCTTGATGTTTGGGTGCATCTTGCATCGTTGCCTTGTTTGTCTTGTTTTGCTCATATCTTCTAGGCCGTAGTTCCGAATTAAACAAACTTTATATGAAACTTGACTATAATTTCGTGTAGATCATCATGGTGCATGTTAACCTGCTGTTTAACCACTTTAACTTAAGGTTTGTTCAGATCTGGACTAATTTCAAACTATGCATATGAGGACTTACCGGATTTGTTATATGTAGTTTCCGGCCTCATTTAAACTTGTTGACTTGTGTTGTTTTTGAGTGCTTCCTGCCTTGCCATGTTTTGCATCATATATAGACTTGTCTTGCATCCTACTTGGTTGAGCATATTGTCATGTTCTTGTGTTGTTTTTCTGTGCTTCCTACCTTGCCATGTATTGCATCATATATAGACTTGTCTTGCATCATACTTGCTTGAGCATATTGTCATGTTCTTGTGTTTTTTTTCTGTGCTTCCTACCTTGCCATGTATTGCATCATATATAGACTTGTCTTGCATCATACTTGCTTGAGCATATTGTCATGTTCTTGTGTTGTTTTTCTGTGCTTCCTACCTTGCCATGTATTGCATCATATATAGACTTGTCTTGCATCATACTTGCTTGAGCATATTGTCATGTTCTTCTGTTGTGTGTTTATCGTATTGCTTGCTTCTTCTCGTTAGTGCTTGTTCCGTTGCGATCGTGAGGATTCGTTCGTCTACCCATGGTACTTCTTCAAGGCTTCTTCTTCGTCTTCTTCACGGATCCGTTCTTCTTCCTTGCGGGATCTCAGGCAAGATGACCATACACTTGGATACCTTTACTATCATTGCCATGCTTAGTGTATCGATGCTATCGTTATATGTCGCGCTACCCATCATTATTGTCAGCCTCTCCTTGTTGCCATGAAACCTCTAACCTTTTGACACCTTCCTAGCAAACCTTTGTTTGGCTATGTTACCCGCTTGCTCAGCCCCTCTTATAGCGTTGTTAGTTGCAGGTGAAGATGAAGTTGTTCCATGTTGGAACTTGATGCTTTGGAATATCACAATATCTATTATTATTATTAACACACCTATATACTGGTCATGGGTGGAAGGCTTGGCCTTTTGCTCGGTGTTTTGTTCCACTCATGCCACCTTAGGCGCCGATAAACCGGCATTATGTTCCTTGATTTTTGCGTTCCTTACACGGTTGGGTATATGGGGACCCCTTGACAGTTCGTCTTTGCATAAAACTCCTCCAGTAAGGTCCAACATTGGTTTTAATTTGCCTCATAATAACAACTTAATTAATTAATTAAATTTGCATAGGGGGTCGCGTCCCCGAGTATTCTTGCTACATAGTAGGGGGGGCAGTGCTGATGGTGTTGGTCCCAAATGGGGGTTATGCGGGGCCACCACGGGGAAACTCGAGATTTGGCTCATGTAGGATTACCCATCTGGTCATGGCCTGAGACGAGATACGCGCAGCTACTATCAGGGTGTCGACACACCGGGAGGTCTTGCTGGACTTGTTTTACCATTGTCGAAATGTCTTGTGCACCGGGATGCCGAGCCTGATCGGATTTCCCTAAGATAAGGGGTAATAATTATTATTACTCCAGCTGATCGTGAGAGCTTGTGATGGGCTAAGTTGGGTCACTCCTGCAGGGTTATGATCTTTCGAAAGCCGTGCCCGCGGTTATGTGGCAGATTGGAATTTGTTAATGTCCGGTTGTAGAAAACTTGACAGAGGATCCGAAGTAAAACACACAACTGTGTGAGTAACCATGACCGTCTCTTTTCACTTTGAGAAGAGAACACGGTGGGGTTATGTTTGACTCGTAGGTAGTTCAGGATCTTTAGCGATCATTACTAGTTGCGACCGTTTGCGTAGATGCTCATCTTATTCTTGTACTCGTAAGTTAGCCACCATATTTTTGCTTAGTCGCTGCTGCAACCTCACCACTTTACCTCTTCCTTCCCATTAAGCTTTGATAGTCTTGTTACCCATGGTTATGGGATTGCTGAGTCCTCGTGACTCACAGATACTACAACAACAGTTGCAGGTGCAGGTTTCCGATGACTTGACGTGAGAGCGTTGATCGTTGTGTTGGAGTTCTTTCTTCTTCTTCTTCTTCTGTCTTGGGTTAGGTTCCTGGTCGGCAACCTGGGATAGTAGATGGATGTCGTTGTTCTTTTCATGTTTGCATCCGTAGTCGGATGCCTTGTATTGATGTTGTTGTATTCATGTGACTTGTATGTATTGTTGTATCCCCATGTATGTATGTAATGGTACGATGTAATGATATCCATCTTGCTAAGCGCCCGAAATGCGGTTGTGCCCCAATCACGTAAGTGTCACATGATCGGGATAGAATCACATCTTGGGCCTGACATCACATCCGTGCCTCCTTGGAAACAAAACAAAATGCATTTTCTCTTCTTTTTTTCACTTCCGCGAGAGTCACAGTTTTAGTTCTGCCAGAGGCACGGTTGTGATTCCGCGAGAGGCACGGATGTGCCTCTTTCGGAAAGGGAAAAAACCAGTGCGCCAGGTTCAGTTTTTTCGTTCGGTTTTTTTGTGAAAAAAGGTTCGTCAAAACCTATCAACATGGGATCTAGTTTTGAAGATCTCGACGCGAGGAATTCAATGGTGAAAACAGTTCGAGATTTGGACGCATGGTTTAAGAGACAAAACGTTTTGAATAAACGGATCTATGGAAAAAAGGAAAACGTCCAGGTTGCGACAAGTGGCGCACATGCAGCGCGCCACTTGTCGCAACATGGGGTTAGGGTGATATTTGCAACGAATACTCCGCAATTAGTGATTTCGGAAAATTAATTAGCGTAACCAAACTGAAAGTGCAACTATCCCCGGGTGGTTTTGGTAATTACTAACAACATATAGCTCATTGAACTAATGCTATCTCAAGATGATGTTTTAGGAAAGTTCAATGATTGGCATGGCATGGATTAAGAATGTGGACCCCTTAAAATGCTAAGGACAAAGGATTGGCTCAAGCTCAAGACTCTACTTTTTCCACTTTTGTGATCCAAGATCACATTGGGTCCATAGGAAAGCCAAAACTATTAAAAGGGGATGAGGTGTTGCTTAATGACTTTCTTGCTCAAAATGATCAATGATATGCTCCAAAAACCCTCAACCACTTTCCCACAACCACATTTGTCCCAAACCAAAAGTCAAACTCGGCCCCACCGAAAATATCTATCCAGCGCCACCGAGTTCATTTGACATAGCCACTGCGAGAAACCCTAATAATTTCGGTCTCACCGAAAGGGATCTCGGTCTCACCGAGATGGGATTGCAAACTCTATGTTTCCCTTCATAACATTTCGGTCTTACCGAGATGAGCGATCGGTCCCACGGAGTCTGTAATGCAAACTCTCGGTTGCCTCTTCGTAACATTTTGGTCTCACCGAAATGAGCGAATCGGTCCCACCGAGTTTGCCTCACCAACTCTGTGTGTGCTTATTACCAAAATCGGTCCCACCGAGTTTGTGTAATTGGTCCCACCGAGATTACGTTATGCCCCAACCCTAATGAAATCGGTCCCACCGAGTTGATCATATCGGTCCCACCGAAATACCTAACGGTCACATTATGAACTAAATCGGTCTGACCGAGTTCTCTGAATCGGTCCCACCGAGTCTGGTAAATTGTGTGTAATATTTCGATTTTGTGTGGACGCTATATATACCCTTCCACCCACTCTTCACTCGTGGAGAGAGCCATTAGAACGTACCTACACTTCCATCATTCATGTTCTGAGAAAGAACCACCTACTCAAGTGTTGAGATCAAGATATTCCACTCCTACCATATGAATCTTTTTCTCTAGCCTTCCCAAGTTGGTTTCCACTCAAATCCTTCTTACACCATATCCAAATCTGTGAGGAGGTGTTTGAGTGTTGGGGAGACTATCATTTGAAGCATTTGAGCAAGGAGTTCATCATCAACACACCGTTTATTACCTTTTGGAGAGTGGTCTCTCCTAGATTGGTTAGGTGTCACTTGGGAGTCTCCGACAAGATTGTGGAGTTGAACCAAGGAGTTTGTAAGGGCAAGGAGATTGCCTACTTCATGAAGATCTATCGCTAGCGAGGCAAGTCCTTCGCGGGTGATGGCCATGGTGGGATAGACAAGGTTGCTTCTCCATGGACCCTTCATGGGTGGAGCCCTCCGTGGACTCGCGCAGCCGTTACCCTTCGTGGGTTGAAGTCTCCATCAACTTGGATGTACGATAGCACCACCTATCAGAACCAAGACAAAAACATCGTTGTCTTCACTTGCGTTTGCTCCCTCCAAACTCCCCCCCTTACCTTCATATGCAATTGTTTACTTTCCGCTGCTATACTCTTAGAATTGCATGTGTAGGTTGATTGCTTGACTTGTGCTAAGTTGCTAAAATCTGCCAAGAATTAAAATTGGGAAAAGGCTAGATTTTTATTTGGTCAAGTAGTCTAATCACCCCCCTCTAGACATACTTTCGATCCCACAAGTGGTATCAGAGCTTTGGTCTCCATTTGCCGTGATTTCGATAGCTTTGGTGATCATAGCCTTGATTTCACAACCTAGGAGAGTATGGCGTCTAGCGAGGGAAGTTACCACCATAGAGGTCCTTATTTTGATGGTACAAATTTTGCTAGTTGGAAGCATAAGATGAAAATGCATATTCTTGGACATAACCCCGCCGTTTGGGCCATTGTGTGTATTGGTTTGCAAGGTGAATTCTTCGATGGGAAGGAACCGAACCGTGAAGCTACCGCGGAAGAGTTGAAGATGCTGCAATACAATGCTCAAGCTTGCGATATCCTCTTCAACGGATTGTGCCCCGAAGAATTCAACAAAATCAGCCGTCTTGAGAATGCAAAGGAAATTTGGGATACTTTGATTGATATGCACGAAGGTATCGACTCCGTCAAGGAATCCAAGTTGGATGTGCTCCAAAGTCAACTTGACAAGTTCAAGATGAAGAATGGTGAAGGTGTCGCTGAAATATACTCTAGGCTTGCTCTCATCACAAATGAGATTGCCAGCTTAGGAAGTGAAGAGATGACCGACAGATTCATCATCAAGATAATCCTAAGAGCCTTGGATGGAAAATACAATACCGTGTGTACATTGATCCAAATGATGCCAAATTACAAAGATCTCAAGCCAACGGAAGTCATTGGAAGAATTGTTGCTCATGAGATGTCACTCAAAGATAAAGAAGAGCTTCACAACAAGTCTAGTGGTGCTTACAAAGCTTCATGTGACGCTCCTACATCATCAAGTGAGAAACAAGACTTCAATGAAGAATTGAGCTTAATGGTGAAGAACTTCAACAAGTTCTATAAGAGTAGAAGCAAAGAGAGAAGTTCCAAGTCAAGATCCTACAATGACAAGAGATCTTCAAGTCATGATCGGAATTGCTACAATTGTGGAAGACCCGAACACTACTCCAATGAGTGTACGGCTCCCCATAAGAGAAGAGAAGACTCACCTAAAAGGAGAAGTAGAAGAGAAGATTCACCACCAAGAGAGAGAAGGAGTAGAGATGATCGTTATGAACGAAGAACTTCTCGGAGAAGCATAGATTCAGAAAGGAAGGACAAATCATCAAGGAGCTATACAAGACGAAGACATCAAGCTCATGTTGGTGAATGGGCATCCGGTTCCGGTTCCGACTCCGATAACCACTCTGAGAGAAGCTACTACTCCGACTCCGAAGGTACTCAAGATGAAGGTGTTGCCGGAATTGCTCTTGTGTCAACCAACTCCTATGGCATATTTGACTCACCAAATGAAGGAATTGGAAGATGATTCATGGCTAAAGGCCCTAAGGTATCACACCCCGAGTATCTTGATTTCAATAGTGATGAAGATGACTTGCTAGGAGATGATGATTTACTTGTTGGTAGCAATAGTGATGAAACTTTTGATGAAAACTATGATGAAATTGCTATTAATCATGCTAATCAAGATAAAACGAATGACAATGATAAGGAGAAGAATGAGCGTCTAACTAAAGAACTAAACACTCTTAAGTTAGCTCATGAAACTACCTTGGAAGATCATCGAGAACTTTTAAAGACTCATGAGAAGTTACACTTTGAAAAGCTCAACCTTGAGCAAGAGCATGAGTTCTTAAAGGCAATCAATGATGATCTTCGCAAGAAAAGTTCTTCTTACATTGCCAAGCATTTACTCTTGTCTACCAACATGCCACAAGTAAAATCTAGCAACAAGAACAAGAAAGATTCTTCCTCTAGTAGTAACAATAATCATGCTAAATCCAATGATGTTGCTTCTAGTAGTTCTCTTGATTCCACTAATGACTCTCTTAGCCAAGTTACACTTGAGCAAGAAAATAGCTTATTGAAGGGAATTATAGAGAAAGGTGTTTACAAGAGTCTTGCCGGGAGTAAGCAATTTGAGGAGATTTACGCAAGCAAGGAAGACACTGGAAGAATCAAGGTGTTGGTTTTGAACGAAAGTTCAATGCCAATGGAGTTGAGTGGGAGGAAGATCAATACCCCAAGACGAAGTTTGTTCCTCAATAAGAGAAGTATGATCCTACTTCTTTTCAAGGGACACAAGCACAAGATGATCTTCCACCACAAGACCACAAGCTAAAGGCAAGGATAAGCTTCAAGTAGAGATTGATGCATTTGAAGAAGCTCCTATGGCCTTGGTCAAGTGGGTCCCCAAGACTACATCAAGTTCCACTTCATCAAGTATGACTACAATTTCAAGGATTCCCATCAAGATGGTGTGGATCCCGAAGAAGAAGAACTAGGAAGTTCTTGAGGGTGACTCCGCCAACACATTTCACTCATATCATTTTGGCAAAGGACAAATGCAAACAACATTCACATCTTGCACTAGTTCAAGGAGTCACAAACCCTCTTGTTGGTAAGACAAGGGACAAGGTAACCTAATGCTTTCATGGACATCATCATGTGTGCAATTCACTCTATGTCTATGGATATCCTTGTTTGTTCCTTGTGGGACTAACCCGTGTAGGTATTGAAAGTGCAACTCACTCCAATGGATTGCTCCAAATGATCTACATCAACATTGAGCATATACATCTTCAACACCTACATGAAGTCATCATCGACCAAACCCAAGGTTAGTTCATCCCTCTCAGGGGGGATATCACATCTAGGGGGAGCTTTACTCTAACAATTGAGCTAAAGCAACTCTAAATGTGAACACAACAACGCTGTATGTAAAAGTGGTAATCCCACTTGCGCTTAAACGATGAGTATGACCTATGATCAAATGTTCTCATTTGACTCCTAAGTTAATATACTCATATATAGATGATCTAGTCATCGCCAATTGCTTGATAGATGCTAGAATGGTTGTGCATGCTTTGCCACATGTTTCATTTGCTATCTTATTGTGTGAGCATGTTGAATGCATATTTTTTCTCATTCGAGGACATCCATTTGTTGCTTTGATTGTTTGGCTCTTTTTCTTTTTCCAAATGGATGGACAAGAATGCCTAAGAACCTCCTCTAGCTATCTATGCTTTTCTCGTCTCAAACTCTATTCATGCTACATCACAAAGCTTGATCAAGTCAGATTCGAACCACTCTATGTGAGGAGCACTCGGAGTCCCCGATTCGTCATAGGCTTAAACATCCAAAACCTCTTTGTGCATTTCGGTATGACCGAGTCATTCACTTCGGTCACACCGAGTTCACTAAGTTGATCTAGGTTTTCAATCTCGGTGCAACCGATTTGAAGTTTTCGGTCCCACCGAGTTGCAGCAACTGCTAGCAGTTTTGCATCTCGGTGCCACCGAGTTATTCCATTCGGTCACACCGACAGTGTCAGGTTATATATACTCACGGACCAAAATTTGGAAAACTTTCCAAACTTCTTAGCCCGCGCGTGACCTGCTCTGCCTCTTCGGGTCTCCGGATCGTCTTCTCGCCGCCAGCAACCTCCCGCCGCTGGACCCCGCCGCTGTCAACAGAAATCTTCGCCGCCGTTGCCGCCGTAGCAAGTCCACCCCCGAGTTAGGGTATGGACTTGACTCTTTGTGCTATTCCTTAATTCCAATTCATAGCACATTGCATTGCCATGTTCTATTCCACGTATGAGATCTTCCTATCTAGCAAAAACTCCGTAGAATGTAATTTTGATTCGAAAATTTTAGGGTTAGGTCTCCGCCGAACTCATCTCGGACCGACCGAGTTGTAGAAATCGGTCCCACCGATTTGGCTTAGGCCATTGCACAAGTGATTTTTGGTCTGACAGAAAGTTGCAAATCGGTGTGACCAGGTTCAACTCTCAGTGAAACCCTAGAAATATCGGTGCCACCAAACAGTGACTCGGTCTGACCGAGTTTACTAGTTCAGGCTCCAGAATTGCTTCGGTGTCACCGAGTTTTACAAATCGGTAGCTCCGAAATGCTTTCTGTAGAGAACTAAAACTAAGTTTTTCGTATCATCTGTTTTGCAAAAAATCTGTGCTTTGTGATGCTCATCCACTCTACCTCATCTACATCTATTCACAGGGTCTACTTTCAGTGCCAAGATGTCAGATCAAAGTGACAGCAAGAATGTGTCTGAGGAGCAGGTACACCTGAGTGAGGGCACTAGTCCCTCTAGCAGCTTTGATGAGGGTAGCAGGAGCACACCTATGATCTTCCAAAGGCTGCTACCAAGTCAAGGAAGAAGAAAACTTCAGATACTAAGGATGAGTACTTTGTGGCATATGAGGCCACTTCCAAGAGAAAGTGCTCAGGAAGGAGTATGGCATAGCTGAAGCAACTAAGCCAGGACAGAAAAGGAAGATCCTTGCCAAGAGGATTCCCATGTCTAAGACCAGAGCCTCTACTCAAGAGACTATGGTGTTCACACTTGAATTCAGGGACGATGAGCCTGGAGGTACAAAGAAGAGACCTAGGAACACAACAGCCAGAGTGATTGGCAAGCCATCCATGAGGGATGATGATGAAGCTGAAGCAGAAGAGGAAGAGGTTGCTGCACCAGCACCCAAAGCTCAAAAGCTTATGGGAGATGCTATCAAGTCTGGGGCTGCTCCTTCTAAGCCCAAGAGTGCTCCCAAAGCTGCTCAAGCCACCAAGTCTGCACCCAAGAGGAGCACAAGGAATATTCCAACTTCAGAAAATAACAAGGCCCCAGTGCCTGAAGTTGCCGAGGAAGTTGAGGCTCAAGTGCTCAGAAAATTGAAGCCCAAGATCCCTGATCACAATGTTGCTCATTTAGTTGCTGAGGACATGAAGCTGAGATAGGATGCAAGTCTCAGGCTGTGGAGAAAGACTGATCCGTATGCCACAAGGAGAAGGACTGCTGTGGACTCCAGGTTTCACCTAAAGGAACATCAAGACTTCTATGAGACATTCTTGCTTGATAAGAAGCCCATTGTATGTGATATGAGAAGAGTGGACCGGGACTTCATTGATGATAATGCAGATTATTTCCCCAATGTGCATGAGAGCTTCAAAGCATGTGGAGTTGACAAGTTTGTGGCTCAAAAGTTGACTAAGTGGAATGATGAACTCATCATGCAATTCTACTCCACAGCTCATTTCTATCCCGATGGTAGGATTGTATGGATGTCTGAAGGTACAAGGTACCAGTCAACTGTTGCTGAGTAGGCCAAGCTAATCAATGCCCCTGAAGAGCATGAGGATGATCTGGATGTCTATGCCAAGAAGAAGCAAGACCACAACTCCATGGCAAATATGTACAAGGTGATCCCTGATGATGATCTGGAAACAAACAAGTTTGGATCTGTACATCATTTGCAGGCTGGTCTAGCCACCATCAACACAATCTTGAGGCATACACTGTTGCCTAAATCTGGAGATGCAAACATGATCAGAGGACATTCTATCAACATGCTGCATATATTTGATGTGCCACATAAATTCAAAGCCATGAGCCTGATTGTAGAGACAATCAAGAGGACTGCTGCAGATCAGAAGAGATTGTGTGGGTATGCTCCACACATCCAGATGCTTATCAACTCTAAGATGGTCACAGGCACATACTTGTTGGACAAGGAATATCTACCCTTGGTGCCTGACTTTGAGGACAACACAGTTGTCATGGATGAGAATGAATCATCTTCAGTGCAAGCTCATGAAAGGAGAGAGAAGGCCAAAGCAGAGAAAGTTGCCAAGATGTCAAGTGCAGAAGAAACATCTCAGATGACTCTTAAGTCCAAGCAAGATCAAATGGCATATCTGATTCAAGCTACCATGAGGATTGAGAAGGGCTTGGCCACCCTGACTCAGAATCAGGAGAGCTTGGAGAGGATCATCGAGACTAAGTTCTATGGTCTTGATCTGAAGGTGACAGAGATCCAGTCTGCAGTTGAGAAGCTTCATGAGGAAGCAGAGGGGAGAGGAGGACATGCTACCACAGATGCATTTCAGCGAGTGCCTCGAGGTTAGAGATCTGCTGTAGTGCCAATTCCAGATACTAGAGCTACTACATCTGCACCAGCAGCCACAACTTCAGTGCCACCTCCAGCAGCCACTCCACCAGCTCCAGCTACTTCGTCGGAAGCCTTCGTCCTTGGAGTTCTCTCTAAACCTCCTCCCGAAGACCAAGCCTGAGAGACGCATAGCACTATGCATTTTCGAACTTTTTGGTAACTTGTTGCCAAAGGGGGAGAAATATGTATAGATCATAGGCTTCGAGAGAGAGTGTTTTGCCTCTTTGGTCGTCTCTTTTGCTTTTGGTTGAACTTTATTGTGCGTTTGCTTAATACTCTATGTCCGTGTGTGAGATACTTGTGTGATCATGTGTTTGATCATATGCTACCTTAATGTTTGGTTGGATGATATTATCTCTATATTTTCATATGATCATTCACTTTGCTTGGTGATGAGTGCATGTTTTAGTGTATATCATTTTGAGTGCTCCACCAAGATGTATGTGACATGGAAGAGTAACCCATGATCCTAATCGATTGTGCATTTGCGTAAATAATGCACAAATTTAGGGGGAGCTCTTGCTTATCACATACTTCTCAAAGTGACGATGTATTTAAATCTTATTATCATTTGTCGAAGCTTTGATCTATATGTTGTCATCAATTACTAAAAAGGGGGAGATTGAAAGTGGAACTACCCCCGGGTGGTTTTGGTAATTACTAACAACATATAGCTCATTGAACTAATGCTATCTCAAGATGATATTTTAGGAAAGTTCAATGATTGGTATGGCATGGATTAATAATGTGGACCCCTCAAAATGCTAAGGACAAAGGATTGGCTCAAGCTCAAGACTCTAATTTTTCCACTTTTGTGATCCAAGATCACATTGAGTCCATAGGAAAGCCAATACTATTAAAAGGGGATGAGGTGTTGCTTAATGGCTTTCTTGCTCAAAATGCTGAGTGATATGCTCCAAAAACCCTTAACCACTTTCCTACAACCACATTTGTCCCAAACCAAAAGTCAAACTCGCCCCACCGAAAATATCTATCCGACGCCACCGAGTTCATTTGACATAGCCACTGCCAGAAACCCTAATCATTTCGGTCTCATCGAAAGGGATCTCGGTTTCACCGAGATGGGATTGCAAACTCTCTGTTTCCCTTCGTAACATTTCGGTCTCACCGAGATGAGCGATTGGTCCCACCGAGTCTGTAATGCAAACTCTCTGTTGCCTCTTCGTAACATTTCGGTCTCACCGAAATGAGCGAATTGGTCCCATCAAGTTTGCCTGACCAACTCTCTGTGTGCTTATTACCAAAATCGGTCCCACCGAATTTGTGTAATCGGTCCCACCGAGATTACGTTATGCCCTAACCCTAATGAAATCGGTCCCACCGAGTTGATCATATCAGTCCCACCGAAATACCTAACGGTCACATTATGAACTAAATCGGTCTGACCGAGTTCTCTGAATCGGTCCCATCGAGTTTGGTAAATTGTGTGTAACGGTTAGATTTTGTGCAAAGGCTATATATACCCCTCCACCCACTCTTCACTCGTGGAGAGAGCCATCAGAACATACCTACACTTCCATCATTCATGTTCTGAGAGAGAACCACCTACTCAAGTGTTGAGATCAAGATGTTCCACTCCTACCATATGAATCTTGTTCTCTAGCCTTCCCAAGTTGCTTTCCACTCAAATCCTTCTTCCACCATATCCAAATCTGTGAGGAGGTGTTTGAGTGTTGGGGAGACTATCATTTGAAGCATTTGAGCAAGGAGTTCATCATCAACACACCGTTTATTACCTTTTGGAGAGTGGTGTCTCCTAGATTGGTTAGGTGTCACTTGGGAGCCTCCGACAAGATTGTGGAGTTGAACCAAGGATTTTGTAAGGGCAAGGAGATCGCCTACTTCGTGAAGATCTACTACTAGTGAGGCAAGTCCTTTGTGGGCGATGGCCATGGTGGGATAGACAAGGTTGCTTCTTCGTGGACCCTTCGTGGGTGGAGCTCTCCGTGGACTCGCGCAGCCGTTACCCTTCGTGGGTTGAAGTCTCCATCAACTTTGATGTACGATAGCACCACCCATCGGAACCAAGACAAAAAACTTCGTTGTCTTCACTTGCGTTTGCTCCCTCCAAACTCCTCCCCTTACCTTCTGATACGTCCAAAACGTATCTTTAATTTCTGCTTGCTCCATGCCACTTTTGGGTGATATTGCTATGATATTCATACACTTCCATACACTTTTGATCATATTTGGACTAACTTACTAATCCAGTGCACCCCAGTGCCAGTTTCTGTTTTCGACTGTTTTTGTATTTCAGGTTTTCACGTTACGAGAACTGCCAGTAAAAATCCAGAAAAATTATATAAAAAAATCAGCGTTCCGGAAACTACCGTGCGTCCGAAGGGCAGCCGGGGGGGG
>LR738713.1:359119246-359285230 GCA_902687465.1 Secale cereale
GGGGGCACCAGGGCTCCAGGCGCCCTGGCGGCGTGCCCCCCTGGGCCGCGCCGGGGGGGCGCCTGGGCCCCCCCGAAGCTTCCCCGATGCCCCCCTTTGGCATATATTTAAAGCGTCCTCCGAAACCCTCAGAACAGGAACTCTTTTTGCGATCCCATCTCTGTTCCGCCGCCGCCGCCGCTTCCAAGATCGGGAGCACCAGGAGAACTCTTCCCGGCACCCTGCCGGAGGGGAGGATCACCACCGGGAGCTTCTCCACCACCATGGACGCCTCCCGGATGACTCGTGAGTAGTCTCCCTTGGACCATGAGTCCATGACCAGTAGCTATGTGATGTTCTCCTCCCGTTCTTGTGCTTCACTAATTAGTCCTCGTGAGCTGCCCTACATGATCGATGAACATATGTAATCCTTATGCTGTTGGTATGTTGAGTTTGCTGGGATCCGATGGATTATGGGATTATGTTCAGATTGATCTTGAGTAATTTATTTGATCTACCTCTTTTATATTTATGTTCATAAGTAATTCTTGCATGTTCTCCGTTGTTATTTATTGCTTTGGCCAAGTAATACGTAGTGACTCCAAGAGGGAACGTTATGCTCGATTGTGGTTTCATGCCCCTCGATGACTAGCTTGAGTGACAGAAACATGAGTCTAGGGGATGTGCTGTTGCCACAAGGGGGAAAACAACGGTGCTTGTGCCCGCGGGTGCAAGGATTGTTTACTTTACGCAAAGTTCTTTTAATGCAGTTGTCTGTTGCATTGAGTTTACACTATGGGTGGGACTCGCAACTTAATACCAGCGATATGTTCTGGATAGATATCTCAAGGTGGATGATTAGTAGTAGATATTGATGGATTTCGGTCTACTTATTTTGGCGTACCGCCCATGCTTTGAACCTCAACCTTTCTGCAATGTAATCAGCATTGGTTTGCGTTCGTGGTCCTGTCAGTTGCCCAGCTGTAATTTGTTTACCTCACATAGCTGTTTTATCGTCTTTTGGGAGAGAGACATCACTAGTGAACATCATGAGACTCCGGTCCTTATTACCATCATTGATCACATCCGCTATTTACTTTTTGCTATTTATTTACTATTGCAAAACACTATCTATCACTACTATCATTTGCTTTTAACCCTTTGTGAACTACAAGGCCGGAGGGATTGACAACCTCTCTGTACTCGTTGGGAGCAAAGTTATTTGTATCTGTGTGCAGGTCCACGTTGATTGCTAATTTGCGCCGTTAGCAGTTGACACCTACTTGTTGAACCTAGGAGTCTCTGGGGATTCGATCCTTGGCATCTTTGCTAAGGGAAAACACTTCTACATACTGCATCTTACACCTTCCACTTGGGGTAACCAACGAGGGGTTCGAGGCCCATCACCTTCATATGCAATTGTTTACTTTCCGCTGCTATACTCTTAGAATTGCATGTGTAGGTTGATTGCTTGACTTGTGCTAAGTTGCTAAAATCTACCAAGAATTAAAATTGGGAAATGGCTAGATTTTTATTTGGTCAAGTAGTCTAATCACCCCCCCTCTAGACATACTTTTGATCCCACACAAACCAACTAAGGACGACCCAGCCAATCCTGTGCATACCTGAGTGTGATCCAACAGTTAAGAGCCCCAAATCACTGTGGAGGCTCCTAGGTAGCTCCGTTTTACTGTTTTTCAATTGATATGACAATGTCATCCTAGCCTATCAAAAAAACATAGTCTCTCATCTTCATAACTTTTGATTCTATTGTCGGAATTTAGATCCGTTTTCACTATTGGGTTTCTCACGATGAGTTTTGCAAAACTAGATCCCATGTGAGTAGGTTTCGACAAACTTCTTTTTTCGAGCAACTTTGTGTCCTATGGAGGCAACTTCAGTGCTATAGGAAAGCAACTCATTTTCCCCTAGCATGACTACCTATCAGCGGAGGATCCTTCTAAGTTGGTTACCATGACTACCAATTGACTAGCTTCACCTCTAAGTTGCCTACCATAAGGACACCCAATCACGCCAAATGTCGGGGTCGGCCTCTCTAGACACCTTTAACCATTCAATGACGGTCACCTAATTTGTTTGAACAAGTCTGTATCCTCCAACCCGAACAACGAGGGGGCGTTCTCAAAGCCCCTCAGCGTCCATTGCTCCCTCCGACATCAAATTGGATCCCATCTCCTCAAACAACAAGATGAGCCGAATCCGCCAAGTGGTTTCGATCATGCCAAGGGATCCCATCCAGATGAGATAAATTATTAACGCGTCTCTATGACACAAACTTGAAAGGTATCTAAAACCATTACATATTAGCCAAATTATGGTCTTGATAATGTTTCTATTAATGATGATTGGGCAACTGGATACATGGTTTTAGACAATTGTATCGTTGATTGTAGGCAAGTGGATACATGGTTTTAGACAACTGTATGGTTGATTGTGGGCAACTAGATACATGGTTTTAAACAACTGTATGGTTGATTGTGGGCAACTGCATACATGATTTTAGGCAACAACATCATTGATTGTAGGCAACTATGACACCTGAAAAAAGGGATAAAGAAGATACACATGTTCATTTTGAAAGGGGTCACACATAAACTTAATCCGAAAAAAACACTTTGTGGTTTTAGTTATGTCCCCTTGACCAACTCACACCGCTCCCCTTCTATGACCATTTCACCAAGTATTTACGATCGTACCAAGGGATCCCACCCCGAGGAGATGAAATTCGTGTTGCATGTCCATGACACAATCTTAATTGAAAGGTATCTAAAACATTTACATATTAGCCAAATTATGGACTTGATAATGTTTCTATTTATGAGGATTGGGCAACTAGATACATGGTTCTATGGAATTGTATAGCTGATTGTGGGCAACTATGATGCCTAAAAAAGTGATGATGAACATACACATGTTCGTTGTTAGGGGTTCACATATAAACTTAATCCCATAAAAAAACTTCATGGTTTTAGTTATGTCGTCATGACTAGCTCCACCCCGCCACCCTCTATGGTCATTCGCCAAGTGTTTAGATCATACCATTATATCCCATCCGAAGAGAAGAAATTATTGACACACCACTGTGAAACTGACTTAATTGAAAGGTGTCTACAACCTTTAGATATTGGCCAAATCGTGGTCTTGATAATGTTTATGTTCATGAGGATTGGGCAATATGATACATGGTTTTATGCAACTGTATGGTTAATTGTGGGCAACTATGTTATCTTTCATGTATTGTGCATAAAATAGGGGATCCAATTATTTTTTTTTTGATTTTTTTGCTTTTGTTGTGTGATAGTTTTCCAAAATACATTTGTGATTTGTGTCGCCGAGGTCACCTGCTGTCTCCCTCCGATGGCGAATCACAGTGAGGCATGATATGTCTCCGTCGTATCTATATTTTTTATTGTTCCATGCCAATATTATACAACTTTCATATACTTTTGGCAACTTTTTATACTATTTTTGGGACTAACATATTAATCCAGTGCCCAGTGCAAGTTCCTGTTTGTTGCATGTTTTTTGTTTCACAGAATATCCATATCAAACGGAGTCCAAACGGGATAAAAACGGACGGAGATTTGTTTTGGAATATATGTGATTTTTGGGAAGAAGAATCAACGCGAGACGATGCCCGAGGGGGCCACGAGGCAGGGGGCATGCCCCTGACCCTCGTGGCCACCCCGTAAGGCGGTTGGTGCCCTTTGTTCGCCGCAAGAAAGTTAATATCCGGATACACATCGTGTCAAAAAATCAGCCCAATCGGAGTTACGGATCTCCGGGAATATAAGAAACGGTGAAAGGCCAGAATTTGAGAACGCAGAAACAGAGAGAGACAGAGAGACAGATTCAATCTCGGAGGGGCTCTCACCCCTCCGCCGCCATGGAGGACATGGACCAGAGGAGAAACCCTTCTCCCACCTAGGGAGAAGGCCAAGGAAGAAGGAGAAGGAGGGGGGCTCTCTCCCCCTCGCTTCCGGTGGCGCCGGAGTGCCACCGGGGCCATCATCGTGCGACGACGATCTACACCAACACCTCCGTCATCTTCACCAACATCTTCATCACCTCCCCCCATCTATCTACAGTGGTCCACTCTCCCGCAACCCGTTGTACCCTCTACTTGAACATGGTGCTTTATGCTTCATATTATTATCCAATGATGTGTTGCCATCCTATGATGTCTGAGTAGATTTTCGTTGTCCTATCGGTAATTGGTGAATTGCTATGATTGGTTTAATTTGCTTGTGGTTATGTTGTTGTCCTTTGGTGCCCATCATATGATTGCGCGCGTGGATCACACCATAGGGTTAGTTGTATGTTGATAGGACTACGTATTGGATGGCAAGAGTGACAGAAGCTTCAACCTAGCGTAGAAATTGATGCATACGGGATTGAAGGGGGACCAATAGATCTTAATGCTATGGTTGGGTTTTACCTTAATGAACGTTAGTAGTTGCAGATGCTTGCTAATAGTTCCAATCATAAGTGCAGAATTCCAAGTCAGGGATGACATGCTAGCAGTGGCCTCTCTCACATAAAACTTGCTATCGGTCTAGTAACATAGTCAATTGCTTAGAGACAATTTCACAACTCCTACCACCACTTTTCCACACTCGCTATACTAACTTTACCGCTTCTTTATCTAAACAACCCCTAATTTTATTTACGTGCTCTTTATATTCTTGCAAACCTATCCCGTGACACCTACAAAGTACTTCTAGCTTCATACTTGTTCTAGGTAAAGCGAACGTCAAGCGTGCATAGAGTTGTATCGGTGGTCGATAGAAATTTGAGGGAATATTTGTTCTACCTTTAGTTCCTCGTTGGGTTCGACACTCTTACTTATCAAAAGAGGCTACAACTGATCCCCTACAGTTCTGGGTTATCAATACCTTTTTTTGGCGCCGTTGCCAGGGAGCAATAGCGTGGGGTGAATATTCTTGTGTGTGGTTGTTTTCTTTATCACTAAGTAGATTTTATTTGCTGTTATAAGTTGTTCTCTATCTTTAGTTATGGATATGGAACACAAAGTACCAAAAACATTAGGTGTACTTGCTACTCATGGAGATGGGGAACCTCCTAAAACCCTCGATGCTCATTATGTGAAAGATATTATGTACTACTTTGATAATCCTGAGAAAACTCCATTCAACTATATAATGGGAGTAACGTTGGATCAACATGAATACTTTAGGGATTATCGCTTGACACAAAAGGGAAACTATTATGGGATCAAATTTATATGTTGCATTGGTATGCTCGGCAACTATGCTTGAGATATGATTATACTTGTTGCTCTAGGATGAAGGCTCCACACCTTCCCTTTTCATGCGAATTTAATGATGATGAAACCTTAGCTTCTTATGCTAATGGTATATATGATTATTATGATGTGGAACAAACAGAAGAATCATTGCTTTCGAGGGTGCTTATGAAATTGAATCTCTGTTTAAAAGGTATGAAACTTTTGATGATGATGTTTATAGGCCTGCAAATTTTGCTATATTGAAATATTGCTATGAGAACTATGAATACAATGCCAATATTGATGCGTTTATTGAGAAATTCTCCGCTCTCCAAGAAGAGACTAATATTTTACAGGAAACTATGGAAGAAGAAATTGATGACACTGTGGGCTCATTAGATGAAAAAGATGACGAGGGGAGCGAAGAACAAAAGGAGGAAGAGCGGATTAGCTACCCTTGACCACCTTCTAATGAGAGCAACTCTTCTACTCATACATTGTTTAATTTCCCTTCATGCTTACCAAATGATGATTGCTATGATAATTGCTATGATCCCTTTGATTCATTTGAAATATCCCTTTTTGATGAACTTGATGCTTGCTATGCTTGTGGCCTAGATGCCAATATGAATTATGCTTATGGAAATGAACTTGCTATAGTTCCTTATGTTATGAATGAAATTGTTGATATTGCACCCACACATGATAGTCCTATTATATTTTTGAATTCTCCCAACTACACTATATCGGAGAAGTTTGCTCTTATTAAGGATTATATTGATGGGTTGCGTTTTACTACTACACATGATGATTTTGATAGATATAATATGCATGTGCTTGCTGCCCCTACTTGCAATTATTATGAGAGAGGTACTACATCTCCGCCTCTTGATACGTCTCCAACGTATCTATAATTTTTGATTGTTCCATGCTATTATTTATGATGTTTTGGATGTTTAATGGGCTTTGCTATACACTTTTATATTATTTTTGGGACTAACCTACTAACCCAAAGGCCAAGGCCAGATTGTTGTTTTTTTGCCTATTTCAGGGTTTTACAGAAAAGGAATATCAAATGGAGTCCAAACGGAATAAAACTTTGGGAGAGATATTTTTGGAGCAAAATACGCACGGTAGACTTGAGAACCACGAAATAGGGCTGACGCGGCATCCACGAGGGTGGGGGGGCGCCCCCCCTATAGGGCGCGCCCCTGCCTCGTGGGCACCCCGTCTGGCCCCTGGTGCCCTCCTCCCTCCTATATCTACCTACGTACCCCGAAACCATCAGAACAACAGAGATAACCCTAGTTCCACCGCCGCAACCTTCTGTTCTCGTGAGATCCCATCTTGGGGCATGTTCCGAAGCTCCGCCGGAGGGGGGATCTACCACGGAGTGCTTCTACATCATCATCATCGCCTCACCATGAGTTGTGAGTAGTTTACCACAGACCTTCGGGTCCATAGCTAGTATCTAGATGGCTTATTCTCTCTCTTTGGATCTCAATACCAAGTTCTCCTCGGTCTTTGAGGAGACCTATTTGATGTAATCTCTTTTTAAGGTGTGTTTGTCGAGATCCGATGAATTGTGGTTTTATGATCAAGATTATGTATGAGAAATATTTGGTTCTTTTCTTAACTCTTTATGTATGATTATAATATCCTTGCAAGTCTCTTCCAATTATTGGTTTGGTTTGGCCTACTAGATCTATAGTTCTTGCAATGGGAGAAGTGCTTGGCTTTGGGTTCAATCTTGCGGTGTCCTTTCCCAGTGACAGTAGGGGCAGCAAGGCACGTATTGTATTGTTGCCATCGAGGATAAAAAGATGGGGTTTATATCAGTATGTTTGAGTGTATCCCTCTACATCATGTCATCTTGCTTAAGGCGTTACTCTGTTCTTATGAACTTAATACTCTAGATGCATGCTGGATAGCGGTCGACGTGTGGAGTAATAGTAGTAGATGCAGAATCGTTTCGGTCTACTTGTCTCGGACGTGATGCCTATATATAATGATCATGCCTAGATAGTCTCATAATTATCCGCTTTTCTATCAATTGCTCGGCAGTAATTTGTTTACCCGCCGTAGAATATCGCTATCATGAGAGAAGCCACTAGAGAACACTATGGCCCCCGGGTATATTCTCAACATATCAATCTACAATCTACTTTACTTTTCCGCTTTTACTTTCTGTTCTTATATCCAAAAATACCAAAAATATCAAACTATCATCTCTATCAGATCTCACTTTCGTAAGTGACCGTAAAGGTATTGACAACCCCTTATCGTGATGGCTGCGAAGTTCTTATTTGTTTGTGCAGGTTCGAGGGACTCGCGCGTGGTCTCCTACTGGATTGATACCTTGGTTCTCAAAAACCGAGGGAAATACTTACGCTACTGTGCTGCATCACCCTTTCCTCTTCGAGGGAATACAACGCAAGCTCGAGAAGTAGCAAGAAGAATTTCTGGCGCCGTTGCCGGGGAGGCTTACGCAAAAGTCATATACCAAGTACCTATCACAAACCCTTATCCTTCGCATTACATTTTTTTGCCTTTCGTTTTCCTCTCCCCCACTTCACCCTTGTCGTTTTATTCGCCCTTCTTCTGTCGTGTGTTTATCATTCGCTTGCTTCTTGTTTGCTTCTGTGTTGGATTGCTTGCTTGTCACTATGGCTCAAAACAATACCAAATTGTGTGACTTCTCCAATACCAACAATAATGATTTTTTAGCACTCAAATTGCTCCTATTACCGATGCTGAATCTTGTGAGTTCAATGCTGCTCTGTTGAATCTTGTTGCTTGCTATTGAAGAGATTAGTGTTTTGAGTGGAAAGATGGATGAACTTATGAAATTATTTGCTGCTAAGAGCGCTCCTTCTGATCCTAATGATATGCCTTTATCCACGTTGATTGAAAATAATAATGAATCTTTGGATGTGAATTTTGTTGGTAGGAATAATTTTGGTAACAATGCTTATAGAGGGAACTTTAATCCTAGGCCTTTTCCTAGTAATTCCTTTAATAATTATGGTAATTCCTACAACAACTCTTATGGAAAGATGCCTTCTGAATTTGAAACTAGTGTTAAGGAGTTTATGATTTCGCAAAATAATTTCAATGCTATGCTTGAAGAAAAATTGCTTAAGATTGATGAATTGGCTAGAAGTGTGGATAGAATTACTCTTAATGTTGATTCTTTGAAACTTAGATCTATCCCACCTAAGCATGATATCAATGAGTCTCTCAAAGCCATGAGAATTTCCATTGATGAATGCAAAGAAAGAACCGCTAGGATGCGTGCTAAAAGAGAGAATTATATAAAAGCGTGTTCTTCTAGTTATCATGAAAAGAAAGATGAAGATCTGAAAGTTATTGATGTGTCTCCTATTAGATCCTTGTTTTCTAGTATTAATCTCGATAAAGATAGGATTGGAGATGATTCTACTTTAAGGTGTCCCAATGATTCGTAGTTTTTAGATCTTGATGCTAAAATTGTTAAAAGTGGGAGTGAAGATACTAAAACTTTGCATAGTGATGAACCCACTACTTTGGATTTCAAGGGATTCAATTATGATAATTGCTCTTTGATTGATTGTATTTCGTTGTTGCAATCCGTACTAAACTGTCTGCATGCTTATAGTCAAAATAAAGCTTTTACCAAACACATAGTTGATGCTTTGATGCAATCTTATGAAGAAAAACTTGAATTAAAAGTTTCTATCCCTAGAAAGCTTTATGACGAGTGGGAACCTACTATTAAAATAAAAATTAAAGATCATGAATGCTTTGCTTTGTGTGATTTGGGTGCAAGTGTTTCCACTATCTCAAAAACTTTGTGTGATTTGCTAGGTTTCCATGAGCTTGATGATTGTTCTTTAAATTTGCATCTTGAGGATTCCACTATTAAGAAACCTATGAGAAGGATTACAGATGTTCTTATTGTTGCCAATAGGAATTATGTGCCCATAGATTTCATTGTTCTTGATATAGATTGCAATCCTTCATGTCCTATTATTCTTGGTAGACCTTTCCTTAGAACGATTGGTGCAATTATTGATATGAAGGAAGGAAATATTAGATTCCAATTTCCGTTAACGAAAGGCATGGAACACTTTCCTAGGAAGAAATCAAATTACCATATGAATCTACTATGAGAGCCACTTATGGATTGCCTTCCAAAGATGGCAATACCTAGATCTATCCATGTATCGTGCCTAGCTATTAGCGCTTGTTGGGAGGCAACCCAATTTTATATTTTTTGTTTTTGCTTCTGTTTAGGAATAAATATTGCATCTAGCTTGTGTTTAGATGTTGTTTTGTGTTTTAATTAGTGTTTGTGCCAAGTAGAACCTTTGGGAAGACTTGTGTGAAGTTTATATGATCTTGCTGTGAAAAACAAAATCATTAGCGCTCGCTAGAATGGTCACCGGATTTTACTGGAGTGTGCTATTTAGTTGATTCTTTTTGCAGATGATTAGTAGACAAATTCCTCACGTTTACCAATTTATTTCATTTTTTTGAGTTACAGAAGTATGCAAAAGCTACAGATTACTACAGACTGTTTTGTTTTTGACAGATTCTGTTTTTCGTGTGTTGTTTGCTTATTTCGATGCATCTATGAGTAGTATTGGGAAGTATGAATCATAGAGAAGTTGGAATACGTTAGGTTCAACACCAATATAAACAAAGAATGAATTCATTCGAGTACCTTTGACTAGTGGTTTGTTTTCTTATACTAACGAAGCTCACGAGATTTTTTTCTAAGTTTTGTGTTGTGAAGTTTTCAAGTTTTGAGTATTGCTTTGATGGACTATGGAACAAAGAGTGGTAAGAGCATAAGCTTGGGGATGCCCCGGGAAGGCATCCCCTCTTTCGTCTTCATCTATCGGTAACTATACTCGAAGCTATATTTTTGTTCACCACATGATAT
The DNA here is from genome assembly GCA_902687465.1 of Secale cereale. Classification (NCBI taxonomy): domain Eukaryota; kingdom Viridiplantae; phylum Streptophyta; class Magnoliopsida; order Poales; family Poaceae; genus Secale; species Secale cereale. Next base: position 359,129,422 of record LR738713.1, read on the forward strand.
GCATTTTACTTGGAGCGCCATGTATAATTTGAGTTTTTGCTTGTTAGTTTGCCACAATTATCCTTGCTGGACACACCTTTTTGAGACAGTTAAATATGGCCTAGGAATTGTTAGAACACTCTATGTGCTTCACTTATATCTTTTGAGTTGAATAGTTTTTGCTCTAGTGCTTCACTTATACCTTTTTAGGGCACGGTGGTAATTATATTTTGTATAAATTGTTGATATCTCATGCTTCACTTATATCCTTTTGAGAGTCTATTAAAACAGCATGGTAATGTGCTTTGGCTATAAAACTAGCCTTCACATGATAAACATCCAAGATCAATGTAGTAAAAACTTTCACACTAAGTGCATTGAATATGATGAGAAGTTGGATGCTTAATAATCGTTGTGAGATATGATGATAGTGATATTAGAGTCATGCTAGTGGAGTTATTATGAAATTGAGAAATTCTTGTGTTAAGGTTAGTGATTCCCGTAGCATGCACGTATGGTGAACCGCTATGTGACGAAGTTAGAGCATGAGGTATTTGTAAAGTTTCAACCTTTGTGTGGAGGTTGAGGGCGCGCGATGGTTAACTCCTACCAACCTCCCCCCTAGGAGCATGCGTTGATTGCTTTGTTTTGATGGCTCGTAAATTTTTGCAATAAGTATATGAGTTCTTATGACTAATGTTGAGTGCATGGATATTACGCACTCTCACCCTTCCACCATTGCTAGCCTCTCTTGTACCATGCAACTTTCGCCGATACCATACACCCACTATATATCCTTCCTCAAAACAGCCACCATACCTACCTATCATGGCATTTCCATAGCCATTCCGAGATATATTGCCATGCAACTTTCCACCATTTCGTTAATATGACACGCTTTATATTGTCATATTGCCATGCATGATCATGTAGTTGACATCGTATTTGTGGCAAGGCCACCATGCATAATCTTTCATACATGTCACTCTTGATTCATTGCATATCCCGGTACACCGCTGGAGGCATTCATATAGAGTCATACTTGTTCTAGTATCGAGTTGTAATATCGAGTTGTAATTCAATATAAGTGCGATGATCATCATTATTAGAGCATTGTCCCATGTGAGGAAAGGCCAAAAAAAAGAGATGGCCCCACAAAAATAGAGAGGGGCTAAAAAAGAGAGAAAGCCCCTCCAAAAAAATGAGAGAAAAGAGAGAAGGGACAATTGCTACTATCCTTTTCCACACTTGTGCTTCAAAGTAGCACCATATTCTTCATGATAGAGAGTCTCATATTTAGTCACTTTCATATACTAGTGGGAATTTTCATTATAGAACTTGGCTTGTATATTCCAACGATGGGCTTCCTCAAATGACCTAGGTCTTCATGAGCAAGCAAGTTGGATGCACACCCACTTAGTTTCTTTTGTTGAGCTTTCATACATTTTTAGCTCTAGTGCATCCGTTGCATGGCAATCCCTACTCACTCACATTGATATCTATTGATGGGCATCTCCATATCGCGTTGATACACCTGGTCGATGTGAGACTATCTCCCTCCTTTTTGTCTTCTCCACAACCACCTCTCTATTCCAACCAAAGTGCCATGTCCATGGCTCACGCTCATGTATTGCGTGAAAGTTGAAAGGTTTGAAAGAATAGAGTATGAAAACAAGTGCTTGGCTGAAACCGGGGTTGTGCATGTTATGAATATTTTGTGTGATGAAGAGGGAGCATAGCCAGACTATATGATTTTGTAGGGATAACTTTCTTTAGCCATAGTGTTTTGAGAAGACATTATTGCTTCGTTAGTATGCTTGAAGTATTATTATTTATTATGTCAATATAGACTTTTGTCTTGAATCTTCTAGATCTGAACATTCATGCCACAATTAAGAGAATTACATTGAAAAACTATGCTGGTTAGCATTTCACATCAAAAATTCTATTTTTATCATTTACCTACTTGAGGACGAGCAGGAATTAAGCTTGGGGATGCTTGATACGTCTCCAACGTATCTATAATTTTTGATTGTTCCATGCTATTATTTATGATGTTTTGGATGTTTAATGGGCTTTGTTATACATTTTTATATTATTTTTGGGACTAACCTACTAACCCAAAGGCCCAGTCTAGATTGCTGTTTTTTTGCCTATTTCAGGGTTTTACAGAAAAAGAATATCAAACGGAGTCCAAACGGAATGAAACTTCGGGAGAGATAATTTTGGAGCAAAATACGCACGGGAGACTTGAGAACCACGGAATAGGGCTGACGTGGCGTCCACGAGGGTGGGGGCGCGCCACCCCCCTATAGGGCGCCCCTGCCTCGTGGGCACCTCGTCTGGCCCCCGGTGCCCTCCTTCCTCCTATATACACCTACGTACCCCGAAACCATCAGAACAACAGAGAAAACCCTAGTTCCACTGCCGCAACCTTCTGTTCCCATGAGATCCCATCTTGGGGCCTGTTCCGGAGCTCCGCCGGAGGGGGGATCTACCACGGAGTGCTTCTACATCATCATCATCGCCTCACCATGAGTTGTGAGTAGTTTACCACAGACCTTCGGGTCCATAGCTAGTATCTAGATGGCTTCTTCTGTCTCTTTGGATCTCAATACCAAGTTCTCCTCGGTCTTCGAGGAGATCTATTCGATGTAATCTCTTTTTGCGGTGTGTTTGTCGAGATCCGATGCATTGTGGGTTTATGATCAAGATTATCTAAGAGAAATATTTGGTTCTTTTCTGAACTCTTTATGTATGATTATAATATCCTTGCAAGTCTCTTCGAATTATTGGTTTGGTTTGGCCTACTAGATCTATAGTTCTTGCAATGGGAGAAGTGCTTCGCTTTGGGTTCAATATTGCGGTGTCCTTTCCCAGTGACAGTAGGAGCAACAAGGCACGTATTGTATTGTTGCCATCGAGGATAAAAAGATGGGGGTTATATCACTATGTTTGAGTTTATCCCTCTACATCATGTCAACTTGCTTAAGGCGTTACTATGTTCTTATGAACTTAATACTCTAGATGCATGTTGGATAGCGGTCGACGTGTGGAGTAATAGTAGTAGATGCAGAATCATTTCGGTCTACTTGTCTCGGTCGTGATGCCTATATAATGATCATGCCTAGATAGTCTCATAATTATTCGCTTTTCTATCAATTTCTCGACAATAATTTGTTTACCCGCCGTAGAATATCGCTATCATGAGAGAAGCCACTAGAGAACACTATGGACCCCGGGTCTATTCTCAACATGTCAATCTACAATCTACTTTACTTTTCCACTTTTACTTTCTGTTCTTATATCCAAAAATACCAAAAATATCAAACTATCATCTCTATCAGATCTCCCTTTCGTAAGTGACCGTAAAGGGATTGACAACCCCTTATCGCGTTGGCTGCGAAGTTCTTATTTGTTTGTGCAGGTGCGAGGGACTCACGCGTGGTCTCCTACTTGATTGATACCTTGGTTCTCAAAAACCGAGGGAAACACTTACGCTACTGTGCTGCATCACCCTTTCCTCTTCGAGGGAATACAATGCAAGCTCGAGAAGTAGCACCTCTCTATGTTTCCAATATGATAAAAGTGCAAGAAACTATTTATACTATGCATTGGCCTTTACTATGTGTGCATGAATTGTTCTTTTATGACATGCCGATGCATAGGAAGAGAGTTAGACTTCGTTGTTGCATGATAGATGCTAATTTGTGCTCACTACTAAATCACAAATCATTGTTAATTAAAATTGGCTTTGATATACCTTGGGATCCGGGTGGATCCATTACTTGAGCACTATATGCCTAGCTTAATGGCTTTAAAGAAAGCGCTGCTAGGGAGACAACCCGGAAGTTTTAGAGAGTCAAATATTTATGTTGTGTGCTTTTATAAAGTTTAAAAACAAAAAAAATAAAGAGGGGAACCTAATTATTTTTCAAAAAGAAAAGCGAAGTGAGAAAGACGTGCATTGTTAAAGTGGGAGCTAGCCTTGAACTTTGTTCATGCCCATGGAAACTTTGTGAACCTTGATTACAGAAAATTTTCAATAAAAATAATTACCCCCCTTTACAATTTCATTCTTTTATAAAAATAATGTGCCAAGAGTTTCCTTTAGGATGATTAAACTGCTTGTTGGTTTGTGCGGTGCAAAAAAACCAAAAACTTTGGCTGTAGTGCGCGATTTTACATATTTTACTGGAACGTCGAAAGGATCTGAAACTTTTTGCACATTCTTGCTATACAAATTGTTGTTTTTTTCCTAATTTTTTTAGAATTGTTAGAGATACAAAAGTATGGTGAATGTCCAAATCTTTACAGACTGTCTTGTTTTCGCGGATTGCTGTTATAGCTTCATTATTTGCATATGTTTGAATTCTTGTTGAAGCCTCCTTGACTTGGGGCCATAGAATTGTGATAGCATAAAGTGGGTATTGTTTGTTCATAATTATACAATAATGTTAGAGCAGTACATGATGGGATTTCATTGATCATATGAACTAACCCCGCCACTAAAAGTTCGGTTAAGTTTTGTGTGGATGAAGTGTTCGGAGATCAAGGAGGTCTCGATGTGAGGAGAAGGAGGAGAGGCAAGAGCTCAAGCTTGGGGATTCCCAGGGCACCCCAAGTAAATATTCAAGGAGACTCAAGCGTCTAAGCTTGGGGATGCCCCGGAAGGCATCCCATCTTTCTTCGACAATTATCGGTATGTTTCATTTTTTGTTTTATCCACATGATATTTGTAAATTCTTGGAGCGTCGTGTGATTTTTATTTTTATTTTAATAAATGCACCATGCTGGTATGAGATAGTCCTTGGTTGATTTACAGAATGCTCTTTGCACTTCACTTATATCTTTTGAGTATGGCTTTATAGAATGCTTCATGTGCTTCACTTATAGCATTTGAAGTTTGGATTGCCTGTTTCTCTTCACATAGAAAACCGTCATTTGTAGAATGCTCTTTTGCTTCACTTATATTTGTTAGAGCAGGGCATTTTTTATAAAGAATTAAAACTCTCTTGCTTCACTTATATCTATTTAGAGAGTTGACAAGAATTGGCCATTCACATGGTTAGTCATAAAATCCTACATAAACTTGTAGATCATTGAATATGATATGTTTGATTCCTTGCAATAGTTTTGCGATATAGAGATGCTAATATGTGGGAGGTACTAGTGAATGATTGTGGTTTAGTAAAAATACTGGTGTTAAGGTTTGTGATTCCCGAAGCATGCACGTATGGTCTCCTAACTATGTAACCAAATTGGCGCGCATTGTATTTTGATTGTTTATCTTTGCGTGAAGGTCGGGGGCGCGCGATGGTTAACTCCTACCAACCTCCCCCTAGGAGCATGCGTCGCAGTATTTTGCTTCGAGGGCTAATAGATTTTTTGCAATAAGTATATGATTTCTTTATGACTAATGTTGAGTCCATGGATTATACACACTCTCACCCTTCCACCTTGCTAGCCACTCTAGTACCGCACAATTTTCACCGGTGCATCAAACCACCTTATACCCTTCCTCAAAACAGCCAGCATACCTACCTATTATGGCATTTCCATAGCCATTCCGAGATATATTGCCATGTAACTCCATCATTCCGTTTGTTATGACACGCACCATCATTGTCATATTGCTTTGCATGATCGTAAGATAGCTAGCATGATGTTTTCATGGCTTGCTCGTTTTTTGATGTCATTGCTATGCTAGATCATTGCACATCTTGGTACACCGCCGGAGGCATTCATATAGAGTCATACTTTGTGCTAGCATCGAGTTGTAAGTAAATAAAAGTGTGATGATCATCATTACTACAACAGGAACCCCCCTACAGCAACGCATCAATGTGTTGTTGTATGTCCATATATATGTTGGTAAGGTCTACACCAACGGATTTGAACGCGTTGTCGTTGGTGGCGTTGGAAGGGTCTACAACAACATATATACATGCGTTGGTAAACAACCTCTAGAACCGTTGTTAGATATCAACATATATCGTTGGAACCTAACAACTGTTCATATGCGTTGCTGCTCACGAGAAATATAGATAACTGATCATTTCAATGAATAGAAGCTTGTTGCTAGTTTGCATGAACCATTAATGATAATTACATATTGTCATCAAGAACTATTGGGATAGTGTAGAGAAGCCACAATATGATAAACAAAATTATCTCATATATTAACTCAAGTATGTTGCATTACAAAGACCACGGCCCAAACATTACAAGATGTCAATCTATCTAGTAACAACCCAGTTCTCAAGTTTGCAATCAACTACAATGTTTGAAACATCGATCAGTAAAATGACATTCTAATTATCTTGTAGTAGCCTCATTCGTAACCTTGAGACCAAAACTTTAGCCATGCATCATCATTTTGTCTTGGCAATCAACAACAACAACAACAACAAAATGATATGATTAACTTACAGTAGAGAAAATTAGGTTAATATTGAAGTCAAAATTTGAAGGAGGAGCACCATAGAATGGTCGAAGGCCATGATATTAGTAAGCACTATACATTGTAAAGAAGAGTGGTAGCCGACATATGATCTGACAACTTTTGATTGTTTTTCTTGTAAACAAACCTGCTATATGTCAGTTGAGTTAACATAAACCTTAAAAAGAAAAATACTAAGTAAGAAACAAGGTACCTCCCTTGAAAAAAAATCATATGTGGACATACAAGAAACATGTTACTCGCATAAATCATAGAAAAACTGATAAATTAATTCTATTAAAAAGTACAATGAAAAAAAATCCTTTTGAGATTCTATTCCACAAGCAGTCTCTCTAGCATTAATGCTCACATGGTCAAAAGAAAACTCAAACTAGTAGAGATTCTTAAATTAGTGAATCATAATGGCAAGATAAAAAATGGCCATTGTGCTAATGCTTTCATACAACATAGATGGTGATGTGTTTCTTTATGGAACATTTGATTTTGATGTTTGATTTTCCTGGCTCTAGGGAATGTTCATGAAACAATAAAAGTTCGAATTAGATGGTGAACATTATCCAATTTTGCAAAGATAATTGAACAATGTCTGCATCATTGCTCCCAACAAAAGAAATAAACTACTCCCTCCGTCCCATAATATAAGAACGTTTTTTGCACAACACTAGTGTCAAAAACATTCTTATATTGTGGGACGGAGGGAGTACATATTAACAGAAGCAACAAAAAGTAGTACTGTTCCGATTATTCAGTCCGTACAACCTATTTTCTACTAGTTGTTACACACTCGGAACAGTAGGGGAAGTCCAACTGAGCTATTATATGACAGTCCAGTTAAACACATTTCTTTAGACCAACCATCCGACTTTATTATTCACTTAAACACTTTCAAACTGTATAGCATAACACATTTACAAAAAATAAAATCTGAACTCGAAAATATTTATATGAGGTAACGATAGGTACCTATGTCTGAGGCTCCGAGGTTGATGAAACCTGTTCTGAATATGATAGTATTGTCCAAGATTAAGGAAAGTTGTTCCCAACCCTACAAGAGGCATGTAAAACATGTTTTTTGCAGAGCAAGTTAATGTAGGGAATTCGATGTAACATCATAAGAATTGACAAGGCAAGTGTACGTTAGAATGTCGTACACTTTTGTCTTTATAATATTTAGTTCTCTGTTATTACGAAGACACAAGTGTACGCCATTATTCCACTCATCAACAACAGTACACACCGAGCAGGCATAGATGCATAGCATGCACCATGTAACAGAAACAAATATCATGTCAACTATGCAACCCACTGTCCACTCCAATTTAACCCTCAAAAGTATCCTTTTTCCCTTGAGATATAACCTTATGTTTACTCTTAAAAAATTAACCGGATCAGAAAATACTGAAGAATAATATATAAAAAAATCAAATCTCAAACTTATAGTACAGTATATCATTAGGTCCAAATGATTGCTCCAGGATTTCAATTGTTTCCAGATATAATGGTTCATCCGCCTCATACTATTTGCTTAACCTATAATACTCCACCTGCAATATTGAAAACAGGGAACAAAAGAATATATTTTCAGGCATGACTGGTATTAAGAGAGGTTATGAAAGCCCACTGCTTGGCATGATGTGGCCTGGCCTTTTTAATTCGTACACAGAAACCATTTATATGTAGTGCCGGTGTGTCAAATGCAAAGTCGTACAACTTAACATGCTGGGAAAACATGGTGACACCAAGAAGTATCAGGAATTCAGTGCATGATGTATCGATGTCAAGTAGTCAGGTCATTCAGAGTTGTTTGGCTGAGGGATCTTGGGTGGTTACTGTAGTGTAATGGATATTCACTTGATTGAAAGCAAATATTGGACCCTAATACTCCTGATAGAATTTGGTTCTGCACATAATAGGGTCATGCCCTTTGTCTCGAGTTCATATATTTGTGGAGACAACACACTTCACCTGAAACAATTTTTTCAGAGCATAAACCTAGATGAAAAAAAATACTCAGCTACATAATAAAATATTGATCGGGACAATTAAGTTGGTGACGGAGTACCATACCTCACTGTTGTAATGTACTGTATCCCCCAATTGACAATAGAACACATACAGATTATTTCTGAACCGTAGTTGTTGCAGGTGAGGTACCCGAGGCGGAGCAACACCATCGAGGCTGATCCATTAGCAGTGTATGCGGAGACACGGAGGTAGTGCAGCTACGAACCAGACGAAGCACGTATGGGAGCCGTGCGGCCCGTGCCTACTAGTGTTGCTGCAGGAGCATCTTTAGGGGCGCGGAGGATGCCGTGATGCCGGAGGATCCGAGGAGACTACTGAGGGGACTGGGGAGCTGGGTGGTGAGTGATGGCGCAGTTGGGAGGGCGCCGGAGCTAGCCAGAACTGGTAGCAGCGGTGGCGTCGTGGTGTTCGGGTGAGAGAGGATTTGGAGGAGAGAGATGGCGGATAGAGGTGGAGATGGGTACGAGGAGGTTAGCTTTTTTCAGGCAACAAGGAGGTTAGAGCTAAGTGCGGGATAAAAGAGGGAGGACACATCATGTCATCATCGTTGCTACACATTCGTTGCTATAGGGGGGAGTTTGTTGTAGTATATTGTCCCGAAAAAGGCCAAAAAAGGAAGAAAGGCCAAAAAATAGAAAAGAAAAAGAGAAAGGCCAAATAAAAAAAGGAAGGCCAAAAAAAGAAAAAGAAAAAGAAAAAAGAAAAAGAAAAAATGGGCCAATGCTACTATCTTTTTTTTCCACACTTGTGCTTCAAAGTAGCACCATGATCTTTATGATAGAGAGTCTCTTATTTTGTCACTTTCATATACTAGTGGGAAATTTTCATTATAGAACTTGGCTTGTATATTCCAATGACGGGCTTCCTCAAATGCCCTAGGTCTTCATGAGCAAGCAAGTTGATGCACACCCACTAGTTTTCTTTTGAGCTTTCATACACTTATAGCTCTAGTGCATCCGTTACATGGCAATCCCTACTCACTCACATTGATATCAATTGATGGACATCTCCATAGTCCATTGATTTGCCTAGTCGATGTGAGACTTTCTCCCTACTTTTGTCTACTACCACCTTCTATTCCACCCATAGTGCTATGTCCATGGCTCACGCTCATGTATTGCGTGAAGAGTTGAAAAGGTTCAAAAAAGTAAAGTATGAAAATAATTGCTTGGCTGACACCGGGATGGGCATGAGGGGTACCTTGTGTTAAGAAAAGGGAGCATAAAATACTATATGATTTTGTAGGGGTAACGTTCTTTAGCATTGATATTTTGAAAGACTTGATTGTTTGTTGGGATGCCTGAGTATTAAATTCTTTTATGTCAAATGATAGACTATTGCTTTGAACCACTCATGTCTTAATATTCGTGCCATGATTAGATTACATGATCAAGATTATGTTAGGTAGCATTCCACATATTTTTTTTATCATTTACCTACTCGAGGACGAGAAGGAATTAAGCTTGGGGATGCTGATATGTCTGCGTCGTATCTATAATTTTTGATTGTTCTATGCCAATATTATACGACTTTCATATACTTTTGGGAACTTTTTATACTATTTTTGGGACTAACATATTGATCCAGTGCCCAGTGCTAGTTCCTGTTTGTTGCATGCTTTTTGTTTCGCATAATATCCATATCAAACGGAGTCCAAACGGGATACAAACGGACGGATATTTTTTTTGGAATATATGTGATTTTTGGGAAGAAGAATCAACACGAGACGATGCCGGAGGGGGCCACGAGGCAGGCGGAGCGCCCCTGACCCTCGTGGCCACTCCGTAAGGCGGTTGGTGCCCTTCTTTCGCCTTAAGAAAGCTAATATCCGAACACAAACCGTGTCAAAAATTCAGCCCAATCGGAGTTGCGGATCTCCGGGAATATAAGAAACGGTGAAAGGCCAGAATGTGGGAACATAGAAACAAAGAGAGACAGAGAGACATATCCAATCTCGGAGGTGCTCTCGCCCCTCCACCGCCATGGAGGCCATGGACCAGAGGGGAAACCCATCTCCCACCTAGGGAGAAGGCCAAGGAAGAAGGAGAAGGAGGGGGGCTCTCTCACCCTCGCTTCCGGTGGTGTCGGAGTGCCACCGGGGCCATCATCGTGCGATGTCGATCTACACCAACACCTCCGTCATCTTGACCAACATCTTCATCTCCTTCCCCCATCTATCTACAATGGTCCACTCTCCCGCAACCCGTTGTACCCTCTACTTGAACATGGTGCTTTATGCTTCATATTATTATCCATTGATGTGTTGCCATCCTATGATGTATAAGTAGATTTTCGTTGTCCTATCGGTAATTGGTGAATAGCTATGATTGGTTTAATTTGCTTGTGGTTATGTTGCTGTCATTTGGTGCCCATCATATGAGCACGCGCGTGGATCACACCATAGGGTTAGTTGTATGTTGATAGGACTATGTATTGGAGGGCAAGAGTGACAAAAGCTTCAACCTAGCATAGAAATTGATGCATACGGGATTGAAGGGGGGCCAATATATCTTAATGTTATGGTTGGGTTTCACATTAATGAACGTTAGTAGTTGCGGATGCTTGCTAATAGTTCCAATCATAAGTGCATAGAATTCCAAGTCAGGGATGACATGTTAGCAGTGGCCTCTCTCACATAAAACTTGCTATCGGTCTAGTAACGTAGTCAATTGCTTAGGGACAATTTCGCAACTCCTACCACCACTTTTCCACACTCGCTATACTAACTTTATTGCTTCTTTATCTAAACAGCCCCTAGTTTTATTTGCGTGCTCTTTATATTCTTGCAAACCTATCCCCTTACACCTACAAAGTACTTCTAGCTCCATACTTGTTCTAGGTAAAGCGAACGTCAAGCGTGCGTATAGTTGTATCGGTGGTCGATAGAACTTGAGGGAATATTTGTTCTACCTTTAGCTCCTCGTTGGGTTCGACACTCTTACTTATCGAAAGAGGCTACAACTGATCCCCTACACTTGTGGGTTATCAAGGCACGAGTGAGTCCCCTCCGCTTTCTCCCTTCGTCTCTTCGACAGTAACAAACACAAATTGGGGTGGGGGTGGGGGCGTCTCTTCCACGAACATCAGTGGTTATCTCTTTTCTGTTTTTGGAAGAGTCATCACCATACCTTCGGCCGCGACACCAATTAGGAAAGCACCTACGCGATATTTGTGCCAAATCGAATGGCTTGGGAGGGTGCGCTCGACGTCTTCAAATATTGCAGCTGCACTAATAAGCATTTGAGGACAATTTATATGTGAATTTAGTGAACATGATAGTCATGGGAGGTAGCTATAATGACTTCTCCTTGATATACAATTATAGTAGGAAAACTAAGAAGAAGTTGCTTTCATATAACACTAAAGTTGCCTCTTTAGCACCTAAAGTTGCTCAAAACAGAAAGTTTGTCGAAACATATCCGTATGGGATCTAGTTTTGAAGAACTCGTCATGAGAAACCCAACGGTGAAAACGAATCAGAATTTCGATACTTCAATCAAAAGTTATGACTTTTTTTAATTTTATTAAGCCCAAATAAATGCACATACTTGTCCTTTTTGACTTATTTGTGTAAAGCAGGCAGTGTTCGATGGGATGAGGAACATATTCTTTTCTTTTTCGTAGTGTAATGATGAAACAGAATGCTAATTACCTTTTTTGTAGTGTGAGCTCTTTGTCGTGTACTGCATGCGCTCGTGAAGCCCAATTAGTGCAACTTCACTATTAAGTATTTAGGTTTTATTTTTGTCCGCGAAAACACTATGTTTGGTTACCTGCACCAACCTCAACCAAGTCCCTTGGATGCAATTTTTTGAGACTTTGGCCCGTTTGGTTATGTGCAAATACTATTGTGCCCGCATGACACGTTTCATAAAATGCTTCCGAGACTGGCATTGGAGGCACGCTCGAATATGCCGTTTTCCAAAGCCAAGCCCGAACGTGTGGCACCTCGGCTCAGAGAAACCGGAACGCCCCGTACTCCAGCCCAGAGATCGAGGAGAAATCTTCTAGAATACAACACTGCTTAGCATAGAACAAATCAGCTCTTTATTACAATCTATCTGGGTACAAGGGGATGACATCGGCACGACAACACTACCCTTGCCACGGTTGCTCCATGCAAGCAGCAGAACAACGCGAAGTAGTGGAATGACTTCTAGCAGCGGAACAATGACGACGGTGGTGAACTCCATTCTGCAGGGACTCTGCCTGGAACGCCTATCCTAGCTCGCAAACAAGGAATCCACGTCAAACAAGCAATCACATCCAGCATGACTTGCAAACTGGCATGACAAGCCATGTCAGTACATTGAATGTACTTGCAATCTCACAGCAACCAAGAGCAATCAAGACAGACAACAACATGGCAATTACAAGTTAACAAGGATTAACATGATACTATCAGATTGATCATAGCATGAACACGATGAACATGATATAGCTAGAACAATATGAGCATGGCATGAACATATGAACATGATGATACTAGCATGCAACATGATGACGCTATCCTGCACCAACTTACTCTGCTCGGGTTATCTCGTAGCCATCACAGGCATCACTTCCATCACGGACATCACACGATCATCTTAGGATCCAATCAAGCTTGGTATTAACCATACCGTATTAATCATTACATGACCACAAGGAGCTTGATCTTTACCCATGATTCTCGCACAACATCACAAATATCCATCAACTCGGTATCCACGATACCTCCGTGATCCTCTCTCGATCACGACCAATATCTTTCTCATCATCGAACCGGGGTTGTTATTAATCACATTATTATTATTACTGTTGACCCATAGTGTGACCAACTACGAACTGGGCCGATATTCGTGGGCGCGGCTATCAATAGATTTAACACACACTCTGCAGAGGTTAGTACATTGTACCCACACCACGGAACCCATGGCTTCGCACTCCCATTCGGGTGGACCAACGGCGTTCCGACAAAACCGATCTATTGCCCATGACACTCTCCCGGCCACTCTGACAACTCCCCTTTGGGCTAAGTCCTGGGTGGCCCCATGTCTACCAAAGACACCCAACGGACACCATCGTGGCAAAACAATAAACGGTCCCAAACGGAGACATGTGCACATAACCAAACTCAGGCTCACAAGGCTTATGCCGTCCTACCCGGCCAAGGTAGCGCCCGCACATAACCTTCCCTCGTTGGAGGCACCGGCGAGAGGCATGACAATAGACCCAGTTAAGACCTTCCCATAAAAGGCAAATGTGGTTGCACTGGTCAGCTCGATCTGGTGGCACCATGACTCAGCTAACAGTTGTTCAAGTTCATTATTATCCGGTTAAACTTCAATGCAATAAGCTGAGTCATATTAAAATAACATGATGCAACTACAATGCATGAGCATGATACCAACATGAGCATGGATGTGCAACCATAAATCACTGAGCATAACAACTATGAAGCATATATCCAAATGACTATGGCATACTGACGATCATAACACTACACATGATCATAGCATGACCACTAGCATCAGAAATAAATACCATGCAAACCATGACAACTATACTACCGAGTAAGCATTTAACCGACTAGATGCAAAGAAACATGCATATCAACGGTACTTGGTAACCGACCATAGTCATGCAATGAAGAACATTACCAACACCAACATGTACTACTACCAAGCATGACATACACCAGAAATACCAGCAACTAGTACATGATAACCAGGTGCATAAAAACATAGCATGAAAGTGAACACAAATCCATAAGCATCACTGAAACAACGATAACCGTATCAAAACAAGTAGACATTTATAAAATATTCAAGTATAAAACCATGGCTACTGCATGGCCATCATGCAAGTGGGTGTTGTGGCTTGCCTGGGGGTGAAGGATACACCGGGGAGAAGTGCGGAACAATCGCGGAAGGAATCGCCGAAAAAGTTTCTCCTTCAGAGGGGGTTGATTAGTGGCAAGGGCAAAATGGTCATTTTCAGTATGTCAAACCATAGTGAAAATTATGTGAACAGAACGGGATCGACGAGACAAAGATGTGGGCATTGGATTCACCTCATTCGGAGTCTCGAGCAAAAAGTTATAGCCCGACGAAGTCCAGGGACCAATGTGTAAAATAACCTCTATAAACAGGCTCGTGGAGGATAAAACATAAAACGTATTTTAGAGAAAACTGCTTTCAGAACTAAGGAAATGTATTTGAGCCGAAGTAAGACGAAACACGCTTTCAGAATAGGAAAACGTATTATGGGGAATGTGTGTCCACTTACGTATACACTTACTCCACGTCAGCAGCGGCGGGGCCGGGCTCCTGGGTCGCTGACGAGTGGGTCCCGCTGCTGACATCTCCCCCTCCCGCTCTTCTTTCTTCTCCCCCGATGCGGGCGTAGATCAGAGGGTGGGGTCGCCGGCGCCGGCGCTCGTTCGACCTGCTCCGGCCACCTCCGGTGGAGCTTGGACCACCGGAGCGACCATAGAGGAGGGCCGTATCCGCCCCAACTGGTGGTTGACGCCGAGGAGCACAGGGATGGGCGATGCACGGGTCGTGGCGGAGGAGTGCTTCGGCCGGAGTTGGGCTTGGTGCTCCGGTCACTGGGAAGGAGCGACAGGGTTCTGGGGACGGTATAGGAGGTCAGGGGAGTGCTCTGGTGGAAGGAGGAGGGGAGGTAGGAGCCGAGGCGCCCGAATTTGAGAGGAAGAGGGCGGTGGCCATAGGCGGGGCAGAGAGCTCCTTGACCTTTGGCAGGAGGCTAGGCGGGGCACTGGGAGTTGGTGGAGGCGAGTGGTGAGCTCGGAGAGGCTCAAGGAGGGGCTTAAATAGGCGTGAGCGAGGTGCCGAGCTTGGGTGTTGCCACGGGGGTTCGGCCAATGCTCTGGCAATGCCAGCGGTCACAGAGAGGCATGGGAATGCGACGAGGGGGAGCAGACGAGCTACAGAGATCACGGAGCAGAGGAGGCCAAGGGGACACGGGGAGGAGGCGAACAGAGGAGGAAGACGCCGACAGGTTACAATGCGTCCGTGGGCGCGCGACGACGAGCGCGAGCGAGCATGCTGATGGAGGGGGAGCGAGGCCAGGGAAGAAAAGGATGCCAAGGGCGAGCTATTGGACATGGCCGGACGGGCTAGAGCTGGCCGGAGCAGTCTTGTCGTCGAGAACAGTGGCTAGACCATCATTTTTGCTGGCATGACCCATGGTCACCGCGTGAGCTAGCATGCGTGGCGTGTTTTGGCTAGCCCGATCATGTCCAGTAGATAGGACATCCAACGGAGAGTGCCAAAGTGCAAGAAAACGAGCACAAGGACTTAATTGGTTAGTAGGGGTTGTAGTGTTTCAGTCGCACAACAAGGTGTTTGTAACTTTCTGAAGAAGATTGGTCAGGAGGATTAGACTGAGCTTTGGCAGGGGTGATCAACTACTAATGTGAGTATCTCAGAATTGTTTTAGCTCATAAGGATGAAGATAAGTGGCACTTGCTGTACAAAGTGCCATAGGGTCCAGAAATGCAAATATTGAAGTTGCACTCAAATACTTGGATTAAGTTGGAACTTGGCAAGGCAGGATGATTTGATCATATGAGAGTAATATAAAAATTGCATACCATTTGGTCAAGCCAAAGTGGTATTTCCTTCATACAACACCTCTCTCGACAGAATCTTGGGAAAAATCCTGAGGGAAATTGTCTAAATAAAATGTACCCAAATCTTGTGGAGATACATTATGGGGAATGGAGAAGGCTCAAGAAAAATTTCAGCCATAATGGAGCAATATAAAATACACTTGCTTCACTAACTAAAAATTTGGACAAACACAAAGAATTGATCCTGGGCTCACATAGGTCAATGGAATGATATGAAACTTGGAGGAGGGTTATGATATGAGCACATGAAGGAATTTGCATAATTTTAACTCATTTGGATAACCCTAGCTAGTACTTCCTTCACAAAGGCTTCCCTCAGAGATGAATTTTGAAAAATCACTGAGGAAGGTTGGCTTGGAAAATGAAGTTGAATTTTGGCATGAGGTAATGATATGGACATGAGAAGGTGTCAAATAGGTTTGGAGACATATGGGCAAGGATAAATAGCACTTGCTTCACAAAATGCCATTTAGGGCAGAATAGGAAAAGGATTATTTGAGAATAATTTTTTTAACATGGCAAGGATTTGTTTTCCATATTTTATGAAGATATGACCCAAACAATTTCTGAGAATTATTTGGGAATTTTAGGAGTGATAGAAATATAGGTTGCTTCACAACCTAGGGCAAATTGCGTTATTCCTTTAATAGAAAAAAGAATATTCCCTAGAAAAAGAATATTGAGGTTGGTCCAAGATGGAAATGGCAAGGTCTAGGGATGGATATGAGGATGACAAGCCACTTTGGAAAGGAAGAAGAGTTTATCTTCTCTAGTTTCCAGACCACATAGCCACGGAAAAAGAAAACTCAAGCAAAAATCTCAGAAAATCAAAAGAAAAAGAAAGGGCCAAAAATCAGGCTGTGACAAACCTTCCCCCTTAAAGAAATCTCGTCCTCGAGATTTGGTCGCTCCGGGAACAAGTATGAATATACTTGTTAAGGAAACCGTTTCCAACTCGGGTATCATTTTTCCTTCATTGATTGTTCCCCACTGAATTTCATCTGACTGTCTGGCTGGCTCGGGGTGGTTTGCTTCACTGTATCCACATTCTGACAGATCTTACCTTATATCACTACAAAAAAAAAGACACATCCGTGACATTTGGAACGAACGAAACTTTTTTCTGTCATGCTTATGACACTTCTATGACGATAATTGTGAAAAAAACGTATCGTCATAGATGTGGTGTGCTCCTACTTCTATGACAAAAAATCATGACAGAAAAATGTGATTTTCGTCCTGGGCGGGCCGGAGACACGGTTGCATGACATTCTTTGGGCCATCCACGATGGAAAAAATCGTGGTAGAAGCGAGGGCGAGGAAAATTTCGGGGAGTTCCCGGTTAGGGTGGGTGGTCGGGGCGGAGCGATGCACAGAGGTTTGTGCGTCGTACACGTCGCGTGTATGTGCGAGGCGTTGGGCTCTAACTGATCTCGAGTGATTTCACTAGCTACGTTACTGAACCCGAGCAATCGATCCCTTGACTGCTAATTGAACCCGAGCGATTCCTTCGCTACCGCTGCTAACTGAACCCGATCGATCGCTACAGCTGCTTACTGAAGCCGATCGAACCTGCTGCCTCCTGATGAACAGTGAATGTGGGGTTGGTTGAACGAGTCAAGCAAGACGTACGTGGTGGGGGTTGGATGAACAGTTCCCTGTGGGAGTTGGATGAATAGGACCCCGTGGGGGTTGGATGAACAGGACCCCGTGGGGGTTGGACGTTGCGGTTGCCGCTGGATGAACATGACCCCGAGACGAGGCCGCCATAGCCGAGGCGTTGGGGGTGGATGAACATGACCCCATGGAGGGCTGGTTGAACAGTAGCCGGTGGAGGGCTGGTAGGATGAACAGGACCCCGTGGAGGGCTGGATGAACAGGACCCCGTGGAGGGCTGTATGAACAGTAGCCGGTGGAGGTAGAGGAAGACCCGGTGGATGAACAGTGCAGGTGGAGGCTAGATGAAGTCGACGATGGGTGAACAGTAGCCCGTGGAGTCTTGTTTTGCGGTACGGCACACCCCTCCCGATGAACATGACCCCCGTTTTGATCGTAGCACTCCAACACAAGTCTGTTTCCTCCGTTTTGCGGTACGCCAGAACCCTCCCGATGAACAGGATCCCGTTTCGGCCGTAGCCGGTCCAGCAGAAGGTTGTTTCCTCTGTTTTGCGGTACATCAAATTCTTCCCATTGAACAGGACCCCGTTTCGATCGTACGCGCTCCAGTAGAAGGCCGTTTCCCTCTGTTTTGCGGTACGCCACACCAAGTTTCGGCTGTTCCGTCCAAGACGGTTGGCTACCAATGAACACGATGCCGTTTCTCCGTTCCGACCCTGCTGGTTGGCTGCCGATGAACACAACGCCATTGCTATCATACGTATGCGTGAGTACGCGTTCAAGACTCCGCCCGTATGTACGTACATAGCCATGTTTTTTGCCCTATGGCTGTACGTACGTGTACACGGTTTTGAAGGGACTGCCCAAACTGCTACGTTGAGGGCTCTACTACTACACGTGCCGATGCTTGCTCGGCCACGATTCATCGTTGCAGAGAGACCGATCGACCAGTATGTACGTACATGTTCGTGACCAGAATGACAACGCTACATACGCTTCGACCAGGTGAGTCCCGGCTGTCAGGGATGATAAGGAGGCACTTCCTTGCGTGCAAAGTTATTGATGGTAGGTCCGAGCTGTCAGGGGGGCATTCATTTTTTTCCGCACCTAATTTGGTGACACTTTCCTTGCGTCCGAAGATATAGCTGGTGGGTCCTAGCTGTCAGTGGGAAAACATTTTTTTCGCAAAATACAGCTAAGCCAAAATACATAGCCCTTCTGGTAGGTCCCTTTTGTCACGTGGAGGAATCATTATTTTGCTCGTAATAAGGAGGCACTTCCTTGTTGCGGACGTGCACCCAGCTGTCAGCCTCTCCATGTACAATCCTCTTCCGATGTAAGTCGTTCCATGACCATGTTGACCACGCCGCCGTGAGCACCAAGGCGGTGGACGACGGCGAGGCCTAGAAGGGGATGACCCGGAGCCGAGGAAGACTCGAAAGTTGTTTCCCACGCGGAGGGGCGTATGAGGGTTTACTGGTTGAGTTGCAGTGTGAGGCTGCCATCACTAGAGAATAAAAGCAGGTCTGGGTGAATACAGGGATGGCTAGGCCAGGGATGGGAGTAGGTGAAGGAAATATGCCCTAGAGGCAATAATAAAGTTATTATTTATTTCCTTATATCATGATAAATGTTTATTATTCATGCTAGAATTGTACTAACCGGAAACTTAGTACATGTGTGAATACATAGACAAAACAGAGTGTCCCTAGTATGCCTCTACTAGACTAGCTCATTGATCAAAGATGGTTATGTTTCCTAGCCATAGACATGAGTTGTCATTTGATCAACGGGATCACATCATTAGGAGAATGATGTGATGGACAAGACCCATCCGTTAGCTTAGCACTATGATCATTTAGTCTTACTGCTATTGCTTTCTTCATGACTTATACATGTTCCTATGATTATGAGATTATGCAACTCCCGAATACCGGAGGAACACCTTGTGTGCTATCAAACGTCACAACGTAACTGGGTGATTATAAAGATGCTCTACAGGTGTCTCTGAAGGTGTTCGTGGTGTTGGCATAGATCAAGAATAGGATTTGTCACTCCGAGTGTCGGAGAGGTATCTCTGGGCCCTCTCGGTAATACACATCATAATAAGCATTGCAAGCAAATGACTAATGATTTAGTCACGAGATGACGTATTACAGAACGAGTAAAGAGACTTGCCGGTAACGAGATTAACTAGGTATGGTGATACCGACGGTCGAATCTCGGACAAGTAACATACCGATGACAAAAGGAACAACGTATGTTGTTATGCGGTTTGACCGATAAAGATCTTCGTAGAATATGTAGGAGCCAATATGAGCATTCAGGTTCCGCTATTGGTTATTGACCGGAGATGAGTCTCGGTCATGTTTACATAGTTCTCGAACCCATAGGGTCCGCACACTTAACGTTTGATGACGATCGATATTATGAGTTTATGTGTTTTGATGTACCGAAGGTAGTTCCGAGTCCCGGATGAGATCGGGGACATGACGAGGATTCTCGAAATGGTCGAGACGTAAAGATCGATATATTGGACGACTATATTCGGACATCGAAAAGGTTCCGAGTGATTCGGGTATTTTTCGGAGTACCGGAGAGTTACGGGAATTCGTCGGGGAGTATATGGGCCTTATTGGGCTTTAGGGGAAAGGGAGAGAGGAGGCTGCGCCCTTCCCATGGCTTAGTCCGAATAGGACTAGGGAGAGGGGCTGCGCCCCCTCCTTCCTTCTCTTCTCTTTCCCTTTCCTTCTCTCCTACTCCTACTACTCGGAAGGGCTCCTAGTTCTACTAGGAAAAGGGGAATCCTACTCCCGGTGGGAGTAGGACTCCCCTAGGGGGCGCCATAGAGAGGGCCGGCCCTCCCTCTCCTCCACTCCTTTATATACGGGGATAGAGGCACCCCATAGACAAACAAGTTGATTAGTTGATCTCTTCCAACCGTGTGTGGTGCCCCTCTCCACAGAAACACACCTCGGTCATACCGTTGCAGTGCTTAGGCGAAGCCCTGCGCCGGTAGCTTCATCATCTCCGTCACCATGCTGTCGTGCTGACGAAACTCACCCGTGAGGCTCTACTGGATCAAGAGCTCATGGGACGTCATCAAGCTGAAAGTGTGCTGAACGCGGAGGCTCCGTACGTTCGGTGCTTGAACGGTTGGATCACGAAGAAGTTCGACTACATCAACTGCGTCCCTAGACGCTTCCGCTCCCGGTCTACGAGGGTACGTAGACACACTCTCCCCTCTCGTTGCTATGCTTCTAGTAGATAGATCTTGCGTGATCTTAGGAAATTTTTAAATTACTACGTTCCCCAGCAGTGGCCTCATGAGCCAGGTCTATGCATAGATGATATGCACGAGTAGAACACAAGTGAGTTGTGGACGATACTAGTCATACTGCTTACCAGCATGTCATACTTTGATTCGGCGGTATTGTTGGATGAAGCGGCCCGGACCGACATTACGCGTACGCTTACGCGAGACTGGTTCTACCGACGTGCTTCGCACACAGGTGGCTAGCGGGTGTCAGTTTCTCCAACTTTAGTTGAATCAGGTGTGGCTATGCCCGGTCCTTGTGAAGGTTAAGACAGCACATACTTGACGAAATATCGTTGTGGTTTTGTATGCGTAAGTAAGAACGGTTCTTGCTAAGCCCGTAGCAACCACGTAAAACTTGCAACAACAAAGTAGAGGACGTCTAACTTGTTTTTGCTGGGCATGTTGTGATGCGATATGGTAAAGACATGATGAGTTATACGGTTTTGTATGAGATGATCATGTTTTGTAAAGTTATCGGCAACTGGCAGGAGCCATATGGTTGTCGCTTTATTGTATGAAATGCAATCGCCATGTAATTGCTTTACTTTATCACTAAGAGGTAGCGATAGTCGTAGAAGCAATAGTTGGCGAGACGATAACAATGCTACGATGGAGATCAAGGTGCTGCGCCGGTGACGAAGGTGATCATGACGGTGCTTTGGAGATGGAGATCAAAAGCACAAGATGATGATGGCCATATCATGTCACATATTTTGACTGCATGTGATGTTTATCTTTGCTTCTTATTTTGCTTAGAACGACGGTAGCATTATAAGATGATCCCTTACAAAATTTCAAGGTACAAGTGTTCTCCCTGAGAATGCACCGTTGCGAAAGTTCTTCGTGCTGAGACACCACGTGATGATCGGGTGCGATAGGCTCTACGTTCACATACAATGGGTGCAAGCCAGTTTTGCACACGCATAATACTCGGGTTAAACTTGACGAGCCTAGCATATGCAGATATGGCCTCGGAACACTGGAGACCGAAAGGTCGAGCGTG
This sequence comes from Secale cereale, assembly GCA_902687465.1. Lineage (NCBI taxonomy): Eukaryota > Viridiplantae > Streptophyta > Magnoliopsida > Poales > Poaceae > Secale > Secale cereale. The sequence continues at coordinate 359,151,467 of LR738713.1, forward strand.
AATCATATAGTAGATATGATCAACATAAGATGTTCACCATTGAAAACTACTCCATCTCACGTGATGATCGGACATGGTTTAGTTGATTTGGATCACGTGATTATTTAGATGACCAGAAGGATGTCTATCTAAGTGGGAGTTCTTCAAGTAATATGATTAATTGAACTTTAATTTATCATGAACTTAGTCCTGGTAGTATTAGCATATCTGTGTTGTAGATCAATAGCTCGCGATATAGCTCCCCGTTTATTTTATATGTTCCTAGAGAAATATAAGTTGAAAGATGTTAGTAGCAATGATGCGGACTAGGTCCGTGATCTGAGGATTATCCTCATTGCTGCACAGAAGTATTATGTCCTTGATGCACCGCTAGGTGACGAACCTATTGCAGGAGCAGATGCATACATTATGAATGTTTGACAAGCTCGGTATGATGACTACTTGATAGTTTAGTGCGCCATGTTTTACGGCTTATAACTGGGACTTCAAAAATGTTTTGAACGCCACGGAGCATTAGAGATGTTCCAAGAGTTGAAATTAGTATTTCATACTCATGCCCGTGTCGAGAGGTATAAGACCTCTGACAGTACATTGCCTACAAGATGGAGAAGAATAGCTCAACCAGTGAGCATGTGCTCAGATTGTCTGGGTACTACAATTGCTTGAATCAAGTAGGAGTTAATCTTCCAGATAAGATAGTAATTGACAAAGTTCTCTAGACACTATCACCAAGTTAGTAGAACTTCGTGATGAACTATAATATGTAAGGGATGAAAAAAGTAATTCCCGAGCTCTTCACGATACTGAAATCGGCGAAGGTAGAAATCAATAAAGAGCATCAAGTGTTGATGGTTAACAAAACCACTTGTTTCAAGTAAAGGGCAAAGGGATATAAGGGAAACTTCAAGAAGAATGACAAGCAAGTTGTCACTCCCGTGAAGAAACCCAAAGCAAAACTCAAGCCTGAAACTAAGTGCTTCTACTGCAAAGGAAATGGTCACTGGAAGTGGAACTGCCCTAGATACTTGGTGGATAAGAAGGATGGCAAAGTGAACAAAGGTATATTTGATATACAGATTATTGATGTGTACTTTACTAGTGTTCATAGCAACCCCTGGGTATTTGTTACCAGTTCAGTTGCTAAAATTAGTAACTTGAAACAAGAGTTGCAGAATGAACAGAGAATAGTTAAAGGTGAAGTGACGATGTGTGTTGGAAGTGGTTCCAAGATTGATATGATCATCATCGCACACTCCATATACTTTCGGGATTAGTGTAGAACCTAAATAAATGTTATTTGGCATTTGCGTTGAGCATGAATATGATTTGATCATATTTGTTGCAATACGGTTATTCATTTAAAGTCATAGAATAATTATTATTCTGTTTACATGAATAAAACCTTCGATGGTCATACACCCAATGAAAATAGTTTGTTGGATCTCGATCGTAGTGATACACATATTCATAATATTGAAGTCAAAAGATGCAAGGTTAATAATGATAGTGCAACTTATTTCTGGCACTGCCGTTTAGGTCATAATGGTGTAAAGCGCATGAAGAAACTCCATAGTGATGGACTTTTGGAATCACTTGATTATGAATCACTTGGTGCTTGCGAACCATGCCTCATGGGCAAGATGACTAAAACTCCGTTCTCCGGAACAATGGAGCGAGCAACAGATTTGTTGGAAATCATACATACTGATGTATGTGGACCGATGAGTGTTGAAGCTCGTGGCGAGTATCATTATTTTCTGACCTTCACTGACGATTTGAGCAGATATGGGTATATCTACTTGATGAAGCACAAGTCTGAAACATTTGAAAATTTCAAAGAATTTCATAGTGAAGTAGAGAATCATCGTAACAAGAAAATAAAGTTTCTACGATCTGATCGTGGAGGTGAATATTTGAGTTACGAGTTTGGTCTTCATTTGAAACAATGTGGAATAGTTTCACAACTCACGCCACCCGGAACACCACAACGTAATGGTGTGTCCGAACGTCGTAACCGTACTTTATTAGATATGGTGCGATCAATGATGTCTCTTACCGATTTACCACTATAGTTTTGGGTTATGCATTAAAGACATCTGCATTCACGTTAAATAGGGCACCATCTAAATCCGTTGAGACGACGCCTTATGAACTGTGGTTTGGCATGAAACCAAAGCTATCGTTTCTTAAAGTTTGGGGCTGCGATGCTTATGTGAAAAAGCTTCAATCTGATAAGCTCGAACCCAAGTCGGAGAAATGTGTCTTCATAGGATACCCAAAGGAAACTATTGGGTACACCTTCTATCACAGATCCGAAGGTAAGATATTCATTGCTAAGAATGGATCCTTTCTAGAGAAGGAGTTTCTCTCGAAAGAAGTGAGTGGCAGGAAAGTGGAACTTGATGAGGTAATTTTACCTTCTCCCGAATTGGATAGTAGTACATCACAGAAACTAGTTCTAGTGATTCCTACACCAATTAGTGAGGAAGCTAATGATGATGATCAAGAAACTTCAGATCAAGTTACTGTTGAACCTCGCAGGTCAACCAGAGTACGTTCCGCACCAGAGTGGTATGGTAACCCTATTCTGGAAGTCATGTTACTAGACCATGATGAACCTACAAACTATGAGGAGGCGATGATGAGCCCAAATTCCGCAAAATGGCTTGAGGCCATGAAATCTGAGATGGGATCCATGTATGAGAACAAAGTGTGGACTTTGGTTGACTTGCCCGATGATCGGCAAGCCATTGAAAATAAATGGATCCTTAAGAGGAAGACTGACGCCGATGGTAATGTTACTGTCTACAAAGCTCGACTTGTTGCAAAAGGTTTTCAACAAGTTCAAGGTGTTGACTACGATGAGATTTTCTCACCCGTAGCGATGCTTAAGTCTTTCCGAATCATGTTAGCAATTCCCACAATTTTATGAAATTTGGCAAATGGATAACGAAACTGCGTTCATTAATTGATTTATTAAAGAAGAGTTGTATATGATGCAACCAGAAGGTTTTGTCAATCCTAAAGGTGCTAGCAAATTGTGCAAGCTCCAGCGATCCATCTATGGACTGGTGCAAGCATCTCAGAGTTGGAATATACGCTTTGATAAGTTGATCAAAGCATATAGTTTTATACAGACTTGCGGTGAAGCCTGTATTTACAAGAAAGTGAGTGGGAGCACTACAGCCTTTCTGATAAGTATATGCGAATGACATATTGCCGATCAGAAATGATGTAGAATTTTCTGGAAATCATGAAGGAGTGTTTGAAAGGAGTTTTTCAAAGAAAGACCTCGGTGAAGCTGCTTACAAATTGAGCATCACGATCTATAGATAGATCAAGACGCTTGATAAGTTTTTTCAATGAGTACATACCTTGACAAGTTTTTGAAGTAGTTCAAAATGGATCAGTCAGAGAAGGAGTTCTTGCCTGAGTTGTAAGGTATGAAGTTGAGTAAGACTCAAAGCCCGACCTCGGCAGAAGATAGAGAAAGAATGAAAGTCATTCCCTATGCCTCAGCCATAGGTTCTATAAAGTATGCCATGCTGTGTACCAAACCTGTTGTGTACCTTACCATGATTTTGGCAAGGAGGTACAAAAGTGATCCAGGGGTAGATCACTAGACAACGGTTAAAATTATCCTTAGTTACTGGATAACTAAGGAAATGTTTTCTCGATTATGGAGGTGATAAAGAGTTCGTCGTAAAGAGGTACACCAATGCAAGCTTTACACTAATCCAGATGACTCTAAGTATCAATCTGGATGCATATTGGAAGTGGGAGCAATTAGCTAGAGTAGCTCCATGCAGAGCATTGTAGACATAGAAATTTGCGAAATACATACAGATCTGAATGTATCAGACCCGTTGACTAAACTTCTCTCACAAGCAAAACATGATCACACCTTACTACTCTTGGCTGTTAATCACATAGCGATGTGAACTAGATTATTGACTCTAGTAAACCCTTTGGGTATTGGTCACATGGCGATGTGACCTATGGGTGTTATTCACATAACGATTTGAACTATCGGTATTAAATCACATGGAGATGTGAACTAGATTATTGACTCTAGTGCAAGTGGGAGGCTCAAGGAAATATGCCCTAGAGGCAATAATAAAGTTATTATTTATTTCTTTATATCATGATAAATGTTTATTATTCATGCTAGAATTGTATTAACCGGAAACTTAGTACATGTGTGAATACATAGACAAAACAGAGTGTCCCTAGTATGCCTCTACTAGACTAGCTCATTGATCAAAGATGGTTATGTTTCCTAGCCATAGACATGAGTTGTCATTTGATCAATGGATCACATCATTAGGAGAATGATGTGATGGACAAGACCGATCCATTAGCTTAGCACTATGATCGTTTAGTTTTACTGCTATTGCTTTCTTCATGACTTATACATGTTCCTATGACTATGAGATTTTGAAACTCCCGAATATCGGAGGAACACCTTGTGTGCTAGCAAATGTCACAACGTAACTGGGTGATTATAAAGATGCTCTACAGGTGTCTTTGAAGGTGTTCGTGGTGTTGGCATAGATCAAGAATAGAATTTGTCACTCCGAGTGTCGGAGAGGTATCTCTGGGCCCTCTCGGTAATACACATCATAATAAGCCTTGCAAGCAAATGACTAATGATTTAGTCACGAGATGATGTATTATGGAACGAGTAAAGAGACTTGCCGGTAACGAGATTAACTAGGTATGGTGATACCGACGATCGAATCTCGGACAAGTAACACACCGATGACAAAAGGAACAACGTATGTTGTTATGCGGTTTGACCGATAAAGATCTTCGTAGAATATGTAGGAGCCAATATGAGCATCCAGGTTCCGCTATTGGTTATTGACCGGAGATGAGTCTCGGTCATGTCTACATAGTTCTCGAACCCGTAGGGTCCGCATGCTTAACGTTTGATGACGATCGGTATTATGAGTTTATGTGTTTTGATGTACCGAAGGTAGTTCTGAGTCCCGGATGAGATCGGGGACATGACGAGGAGTCTCGAAATGGTCGAGACGTAAAGATCGATATATTGGACGACTATATTCGGACATCAGAAAGGTTCCGAGTGATTCAGGTATTTTTCGGAGTACCGGAGAGTTACGGGAATTCGTCGAGGAGTATATGGGCCTTATTGGGCTTTAGGGGAAAGGGAGAGAGGAGGCTGCGCCCCTCCCATGGCTTAGTCCGAATTGGACTAGGGAGAGGGGCTGCGCCCCCTCCTTCCTTCTCTTCTCTTTCCCTTTCCTTCTCTCTACTCCTACTACTTGGAAGGGCTCCTAGTTCTACTAGGAAATGGGGAATCCTACTCCCGGTGGGAGTAGGACTCCCCTAGGGCGCGCCATAGAGAGGGCCGGCCCTCCCTCTCCTCCACTCCTTTATATACGGGGGTAGAGGCACCCCATAGACAGACAAGTTGATCAGTTGATCTCTCCCAACCGTGTGCGGTGCCCCTCTCCACAGAAACACACCTCGGTCATACCGTTGCAGTGCTTAGGCGAAGCCCTGCGCCGGTAGCTTCATCATCTCCATCACCACGCCGTCGTGCTGACGAAACTCTCCCGTGAGGCTCTACTGGATCAAGAGCTCATGGGATGTCATCAAGCTAAAAGGGTGCTGAACACGGAGGCTCCGTACGTTCGGTGCTTGATCGGTTGGATCACGAAGAAGTTCGACTACATCAACCGCGTCACTAGACGCTTCCGCTCCCGGTCTACGAAGGTACGTAGACACACTCTCCCCTCTCGTTGCTATGCTTCTAGTAGATAGATCTTGCGTGATCATAGGAAAATTTTCAATTACTACGTTCCCCAACAGTAGGGTGGGGCGGTGAGGCCTGCACGGCAGCACAGCCGGCCACGAGAGGCAGGAGCAGGCGGCATGACCGGCGCTAGTTTGGGCGGCTAGAGCAAGAAGACCAGAGGTTGAAGAAGCACTCTGGCCGTTAGATGGACATCGTACAGTCAGTGGAGCTAGAATCGTTCATATTGACCAATTTGAGAAAGCCCTATGTCCGCGTCAACTTAGTAGGCCCACAAGTCAGACTCCAACTACGATGGGTCCCAGATAGCAGGGGCAGTATTCATTTTTTATGCGTAATAAGGAGGCAGTTCCTTGCGTGCGAAGATATAGCTGGTGGGTCCGAGCTATCAAAGGGACGAACATTTTTTTCGCAAAATACAGAGGCCCTTCCGGTAGGTCCCTTCTATCAGGTGGAGGAATATTATTTTGCACTTAATAAGGAGGCACTTCCTTGCGTGCGGCCGTGGACCCAGCTATCAGCCTCCCACGTACAGTCCTCTTTTGATGGATGTCGTTTGTTGACCATGTTGACCACGCCGTGCCGAGAGCACCAGGGCGGTAGACGACGGCGAGGCCTAGGAAGGGAATGACCAGGAGCCGAGGAAGTCTCAGTAGTTGTTTCCCACGCAGAGGGGAGGTTTACTGCTTCGGCTGCAGTATGAGGTTGCCCTCGTCGGAGAATAACAGGAGGTCTGGATGAGTAGAGGGATGGCTAGCCCGGCGATGGGAGTACGATAGGGCGGTGAGGCCTGCGCGGCAGCACAGCCGGCCACAGGAGGAGGGAGCAGGCAGTCCCGCGGGCGCTTGTTTGAGTGGCTGGAGCAGGAAGAGCAGAGATTGAAGAAGCACGACGACCGTTGGATGGACATCCAACAGTCACTGCTCTCATGTGTTGACTAAGTTGACACGGCATTGCGTGCGCGTCAACCTATAGTAGTCGCACAAGTCAGCCTCAAATATGTGGAAAACAACATACAACCCATCTGCCATTTTTCTAATAATTTACAGGCCATCTGCTAATTCTTAAGGATTTTTTTGGAGCCCATATTCTTTTTGTTAGCATTATAGCCCATATTGTGGCCACGGTTAAAACATTATACGAAATTGTGCATATTTCGACACGGTCGGAGCTATTTTTAATCCCGAAATTTCGAGTCAAACTAATTTGAAAAATAAAGTCATGTCAATATAAAATCCAAATATTTGTCCATGCATAAAAATTAATGGAATTTTAAATCTCAAGATTAAAAAGAAGGAAATTTGAAACTAATTGTCGGTTTGATGTGTTTTAAAAATGTACAACCCATTTCTCATTACTGATAGCCCATTTTCTGGGCAAGCCGAATGAAGCTCTCCACGTTGAAAGATTTGCACCCCGGCACGGCTGACAAAGCAAGTAGGCCTGGGTTGGGTATTCTGCAAAAGAACAAAAAAACTAGGCTAGCCATTTTCAGAAAGAAAAAAATATTTGGCTGGTCTTGTGGTAAACATAAAAGAAAAGGCTGGCTAGATAGGCCAGAGTGCCCCGCACAGCCCAGTTGACACCCTACTTCCGTCTCAAAAACAAAAAAAAAACTAGGCAAGGTGCTGGTTCCCTAGTGTCAGCCGCTCGTTGTGCAATTCTCTCATTTATTGACTACGTTGACAATGGCATGGGACCCAGATGTTAGAAATCCATTAAGAGGAACCAATTTTATGGCTTGAAATAAGGAGGCACTTGCTTGCGTACTGCCATGCCCAAGCTGGGTCCTTGCTTTCATCCTCTCCACGTACAATCATCTATTTTTTTAGATTTACGTACAATCATCTCCTGATTGTGTACGCATCAACCTATTAGGCCCACAAGTCAGCCTCTAAACCCGTGGCACACAAATACAACCCATTTTAAAAATTAATAGCCGATTTCATACGTTCACACGGAAAGTTCAACATTCAGAGCAAAGTAGCAGGTCCGATCAGATATAGAGTACTGAACTTCCACGTTGACAACCATAATACCCAAGTTAACTATCTACTCCCACTAATACTCTAGTGTATAAGTACTAACTTACTCCTAGCTAACTAGACGATGCCGGCCGCCAACTGCGGTACACGCTAAATGTCGGCACCAACGTCCTCCTCGCCTCGGACTTGCCGAGGTGCGATAGGGTGCGCTGCTCGCGCGTGTTGGCCCTTTCCATGCCGGCGTGGTCCACCGAAGCTTCCGCTTCTAAGCGGGAAACCCACTGGACAAGCTGGTAGTAAAATTCGGCGTCGCGCACGCGTGCGTGCCCGACAGCCTCTAGGGCTATTTGCCGGGCGCCGGCCTCCATGTACTCGGCCCATTTACGGGCGCTCTGCTCACGACTCAGAGCGGCGGTGCGCTGCTGCTCCATGCCCCACTGGTGGCACAAATCGGCGATACACTGCTCCTCCGCCAGGCGGGTGTGCTCCAGCAAGTCCTCGTACTCGGCATTGCCATCTAAAGACTGATTGAATGCCTCCTCCCTCCGTCTTCCTTCCGGTGAATAACCGAACACTAGCTCCGGCGGTGAGCGCCTCCGGCGTCGCCTATTGCGGATGGTCGGGGGCATGACGGACGTGGCGAGAGCGAGGGCAAGTGGCGAGCGACGTCGGGTCGGTGGGGGTTGTGAGGGGAGCCGATAGGGAGAGTTGGGTGACGATGCTACCGGAGATGGCCGAGAACCGGTAATTATAGGCGGAACGTAGGTGAAGCAGCGTGTCACGGGAAACGGGACGGTCATCGCAATTCAATGCATGAAGCAGGCTTGGCTTAGCGAGCCAGCTTAAAATGTTCACGAGAGTCACATGCCTGGCTTTGTATTATGTTCCCATTAATAGCCCAAATTCACAGCCAACTACTAGTACCATTCCCATCCATAAGATCAACATGTTAATGCATCTCAATGATTCACAGATCATATACAAATATGTAGCTCCTAAAGCAAAGATCAAGAAAAAACATGTGTTCTTGCTACTGACATGGATGCTTCTCTGGGCCAACATTCAATACAAAGTGAAAGACAAATCTGATCGCAAACTTTACATTTACACTTGCAAACGTAAGTGGTTTCACCAACAGATGGAACCATAAGAGTGAACCACACATGATGGAGGAACATCCACTGAAATATGAGTTGGTCATCTGTCGATCACAGGGCAAGACTATTTTTGGACTACAACTTTAACGTTGGCAAAATGATGCCCATTGGACAATCAGAACAAATCAATGAAGCACCTAGTGTTGGCCAATAAATAGTACAATACTACTTTTGTGCAGCCCATGAAGTGACTATCCAATCTTTCTGTGTCTATTTTCAAATGGCACTGCATGCAGTGACTATAATATTCTCTTGTGCAGTTCCACAAAAATTGAACTCACTTTGTTTGTTCGCCAAATAGCAATGAGCAGACATTTGTTTGCACAAATATCAACCAGCTAGTTAACATATACCCCACCTTGTATTTTCGGTTTAAACATGCCTCTGCTAGTCGTTTCCGCTTAGCATCTGTCATGTTTTGCACTGGACAATTTGATATCGTCATGTTTTGCCCTGGACAATTTCGTACTGAATTGATTTGCTACTACAGAGCAGAAATATAGCGCATATTCTTCATCAGACCAAGGATATCCATGTTCGCAGTGATGGAAGAGGTGAAATCAATACAACCGAAATTGAGCATCCAATCATTGAGTCATGTCCTACACCTCCAATGTAGGTCCACCCTGCCAATAAATTCACATGCAAACCACTAATATTACTATCTAATGACAGTACAAAAAGAGTAGCAAGATAGCAGCAAATCATGTACATTCGTAATGAACAACTCATAGTGCCACCAATTGGATATAACAGTTTGGAAGAAAACATGCTCATAATGTTGAACCATTTGGAATTTTTGTGCAGTTCCACTAAAATCGAGCATCCCTGTTTGCACAGATATTGAAAGTGTGATTACTATAAAAGTGGCACTAGTTGAAGCATAGACTCACAAATATAAGCATTTCAATTTCTTAATGGGAAAAGGTAGCAAGACTGTTTCTAACCACCTGTCTGAAGGAATAAATAAGGAAACTATGGCCGATGTCAGGAAGACATACATAGTATTTTCTGAAAAACTGAACCATTCCTGACCTTTCCTCTTCTTTTAAGCATATTTTGTGCAGTTCAACTAAAATAAAATGCCATCACCGCATTGACAATTCAGCGACACTGTACAAAAAGAAATGACTTGCCATTACATCATGATGTCAGGTATGTAATCGATAGGCATTAGAGACAAACATGGAGACCTCCTCCGATAACATAATGAACATTAATTTTAACAAGGGTGTGACTAGCTTTACTGGCAGTATTTGAGTGAACTCTACACCCTCTGTACCAATGCTGAAACTTATTGCACAACTAGTATATCAATGCTGAAACTTGTTGCTCTAGGAAAGCTTGCCACACCTTATATATGTCCATACGCTAATGCAACACCATTCGAATAGTACAAATATACACTAATCCGATGGCTAGTGCAACATTGGAGTAATTATTTTTATTACGGGGTACAATATAATGGTTTTACTGAACTGATCTCCATAAGCTAGCACTGGAAGATTTCTATAAGCATTAACAATACAAAATGTATAGGTAACAAGTTTCAGCATTGGTATACTAGCTGGCAACATCATTAAACCAAATACAAAAGTCTGAAGGTAACTAGCATTATGAACTAATGGTAGTATAAAAATTTGCAAACTATGTACCTTGAAGGTATATATCATTTCGAACTCGAGAGGACCTAAAAAGTTCTATCCCAATCTTGATAGTCGAGTAAACATAAAACTTGATCAACCGAATCAAAGAAAACAGTCGGAGAAGGAGGTGCCCACTCTTGACCTTTCCTCTTCTCTTCATAATTTTTCGTGCAGTTTAACCAAAATAAAATGACATCAACACCTTGGCATTCTGGAGCCATTGTACAAAAAAATCAGCTTATCTCATGAAAGTGAGGTATGTAATCTATAAGCATTAACAGTGCAAAAATCTGAAGGTAGTAACAAGTTTCATCGTTGGTATACTGGCTGTGCAACATCATTAGAATGCCTTAGCTGAAAAATCTTTAATACATCCACGGACGCATAGAGTGGTGAGGAAGGAATGGTTGCCGAGAGCAACAAATATCCAGGCAGCATATGTGGATTACGTCCCATTTTTGTTCTCTTTAGCCACCCTTTTCATATGTGAGGAAAACAAACCGATCGACCTGGTCATTCTCTATTGCGTTGTCATGCCTTTCTACCCTTTTTCAACCAAGATACACGACCATGTCAAAAAAAACAAGAGACACGAGACTGGTTCCTTAGCTACTGATTTTCCCCTTTTCAACCTAGATGCGGGTTCGATACCTAGTCTCTTCGACATTACTTTCTTCCTTACTTTCCTTATGCAACCAAGACATGGATTAGTCTGCATGAAGTAGGGTTTCCTTTAATAGTGCAAATTAAGGTTTTCGTCTTTGTGACCAGCAGAGCAGAGGATAGCAAAGTGGGGATATGGTGGATTGGAAAAAGATCCACATGCAGCGACGTGGCAGATGGGGGAAATAGAACAAGGGTATGGTTTGAAAAGAGGTAGCATACCTGAGGGTCAGCGGGAAGTGTCTTCGCTCGTGGTCGTCGTCCTCTGCACACACTACGGCAGCGAGCTTGGGGACGGAGGCCATCTCGCGTGGGCGCTAGGTCTGAGAGGACGGCCTTGTTGTCAGTGTGTGACCTCGCTCGCCGACGACGAGTGCGTCAACGCTGCATGTCCTTTTCTTCCCTGGCGGACGGGATCCTGGCAGAAATGTGACCACTGGTGAGGAGGGAGAGAGAGGGGCCACCGCCGTCTTTTTAGATCTGGAGAGAGGGTGATAGTGTGAGAAGCGAGAAGCAAGTGTGAGAAGCAAGGAAGCGCTGAAGCTGCTGCGTATATATTATCTTACTAGTACTAGAGTATATATTAGAAGAGGTAGAGTAGTGGTACAGTAGTTTATATTTTCTGTGCATACATTACCAATTACTACACGCCATTACAAAAATAAAGTCAAGAAATAATGCGGCACCTCGGGCCAACGCGGCAAGATCGCATTTTAAACGAGAAATGACACACCATGTTTCATTAACATGTGGTCCCGTTCCAACATGTCGGTGAAACGATGGCGATTCCTTGCTATAATTTCTGAATGGACGTCTATGTAGGCCGGTGCGACTGTTTCCATACCGTGGCAACCGTCCATTGCTCCCCACTAGCCTCTTCCTGTAACGTGGCAACCGTCCACCGCCTCTTCGTCTTTACCTCTCGATTTGGAAACTGCTGTCGCACGCTCTTCCTCCCTCCATTTGTCTTGAATCTTCCTTCTGCCATTGTTCGTCAGGGAGCAAGCCAAAAACGACCCCGTTATTCTTGCCCCGATTTGAAAGATGACGTGGTGGAGGAACTCATTGATCGGTGCGACGTCATCACCTCGTCTAGCATGGCATGTTTGTTCAAGACCATTCTTGACTCAACAAATAGGATCATTACAAAGAAACCAAGTGTTCAGGAGCGGTTTGATCTCCTCTATCTTTTTCGCCATGACCCTCCTCGCTGGCGCAGGGACTACGGAAGCCTCGCCTTGTGCAAGTTGATGCCGCTTGATAATGCTATGTGTGATGCTAATATGCCATCGCTTGAGGGTAAGGCCTGGGCAGGCACAAATGAAGATTGGGTTGTTTATATTGGGTACAACTGCGAGTCGGAACTTGTGAATGTGTACACTCGTCACCAGGTTCCACTTCCAAAAATCTCAGACTGCCCTGAGGTTGAGCACACCGGTATTCTACATAAGTTCAAATACGATCATGGTGACATTCGTCTACAGAAGATAGCAATTACTCAAGTTACCAACCCCTCTTGGGGTTATACAAACTATCATGTTGTCGCTATCTTCGACAAGCTTGTTGCCGTCCTTGATGACACGCCTCCATGGATATTGCTAAAAAATTAGTTTCTATACACGGATGTCTACTGTGATGCAATTAAATACGAGAATCTTGTGTTTGCTGCCACCACTTCTGGGACTGTTTTTGCATGACATCCTTATTATTTTGGTACGTTTGTCTTCCACAGTAATTATAATTGTTTCATTCACCATGCATGTGAGTTAGTATCCCCATACTAATTAACCTTCTTTGTTTCCAAGGTCCTATCAACATTCCCACACCGATACTTGGAAGATTTTATAACCAAGGGGGAGATGACGATGGTGATGATCACGAGCATGAAGACTAGCAGGACCCATATGCTTAGTGGCGCCTGGCAACTTATTCCGATGGATCACCTCTTCTTGTCAGTATACAGGGCACTGTTGATGTTACTAAGGAAGCAGGTGTTGTCTCCCATGGTCGCACTATCCGGACCTATTCCAACATGCGTTGCAGGGTATTGGGGATAGATACTAGTGTGCTAGCGTCACAACCTTCTACCTAGTTCAGTATTGTTAGTCTTGGACAAAACTCGCTCTTCCTTGGACAAAACTATCCAATGATGGTGAAAGGCGATCCAGTTGTTGTTGGCACAAACTTACTATCATTTATGAGAAGAAACTTTATCTATACCTCGGACATTCCTATGGTTCCCTACCCTGGCTATAACAATATACGTCCTCATATAGGCCGCTTCAACCTGGATGATGAGTCTTGCGTTGGTCTCGATTGTGACGATAGCTGGCCCTCCTCAGAGAATGAGTTATGGTTCAAAGAAAGCACTTCCAACGCCAAGGATTGGTTGGCCTGAAGTTTATTTCATTGCTTTGTTATTTGTTGTGTGAGAAAAACTTTAGTATTTATAATGTATCCTCGTTGTCGTTGTGCGTTGATGACCAGTTGTATGTAACACTAAATGATATGCCTGTGATAAACTTTAGTATTTACTACTAGAACTTTTTGTTGGAAATAATATATAATCCAACATGTATCCTTATTGTCGTTGTGTGTTGATGACTTGCTATATGTAATCAATGGTACATTTTCATAAGCATGTGATAAACTCAATTTATGAATGGTTTGTGAGTCACTTCTTGGAGTGTGAGTACCGTAGTAGTAAAGCCAACATATGGTTACATGAAGTTGCCACATCACGTAGAGCCAGTAGTATTATGATAGTACAATAGTTAGTCCTAGTAATAGTATACCATCAACTAGAGCTAGGTGTCGCATGGATCCCGAGAAATATGGTGATAGCGTGAGGTGGGCTTGTACCTACTGATGTAACTACACATGGCTTGCCGTGTTTCCTACTCCTTCGGTCTAAGAGCATGGTTAATAATATATAGCCAGCTGACACCCGCCGCCCACAAGAGTCCCACCTGACACCAATTTTATTGGAATCCATGCTACATCTATCTCCTCTCCCTCATGTTTTCTCTAACTCAGCCACCGCGCGGTGGGAGGGGTGGGGGTTTGCCGATAGTCGGTTTGCTCAACTGCGGTCCCACTTGTAAGTGAAAATGCAACACAGCACGCATCCCCCCTTGAGCGGCGTGCCGGATCAACCGTGCGGAGGTGTGACGTGAACATGGTAAGCTTTTCCTTTTGAACTTGTAACATGTAAAATTTGGTTCTGCTCCTTGGCCCGACCAATAGATAGTAATGATAAGTTGATGCCAAAAAAAATGAGAAGTTTGGTTCTGGCGCGGTTCATGCATGGTACGTACAAAAAATATGAAGTTGACACGAAAGGTAAGATAATTACTAGTACATTATAGTCCCTCCATTCCTAAATATTTGTATTCTTAGGAAACATACATATGGATCCACCAACGACATCCTCATGCCCTAGTGCGCCCGGTCACGAACAGATAGGTGAGGAGCAGCGGCGTTGGTGGCGAGCTGAACGTGCTTCTGAACAATGCCGTCCAAGGTTGCCATGTGGTCCAAGAAGGCTAGCGTCCTATCATCCTCCTATGGCGTGTAGTAGTCCTTATGGATGATTTGCGCATAGACATGGGTGATTATGTTGATGGTGTCTTGCTGCGCCAGGCGCTGCACGGCGAGCGTGACCTCGAGGTGGACAATATCTGGCTGGACGGCGGGCAGTCGCAGTGCCACCAGTGCGTTGAAGAGGTTGTCACCATGAGGCCGTTGAGGGTGGCGGGCATCACAGAGCCTGGACGCATGGGCTGGAGGCGTACGTGAAAGAACATGCGGTGCCCCCATGTTTGGTTTTGGTAATTGATGACAATCTCTATGGACTAATGGTTGCCTTGAGTTATTTTTGAAGGGTTTGTCCATAGGCTTTTCTTGGAGTCCATTTGTTGGTTTCAAGGAGAGTTTGTGATGAACAAGGTGCTATTAAGGAATTATCTAAAGATTGGTCTTGTGGGTGTTGAGCTTATTGCAAGCATGTCTTGAAGAAGAAGAGTGTGTGATCATTCATGTTTACCTTCACGACATCATCCAAATGAAGAGAGTTGGAAAGATTCAAGGTTGATCAAGACTAAGTCAAAAAGTGAATCAAGTTGATCAACACACAAAGTGTAGAAGACGTACCGAGAGGGATCAAGCAATCCCATGGTATGGTAAGCATTGTCAATCACACATTGTGTACTAACCCATGGTCTTTGTGAGAGTTCTTTGTGGGGTTAGGTTGCGGTGTGAAAGTTCAAGTGGATCATCACAAAGATATCATATGCTTGAAGCTTGCCGTCCATTGTGGTGGCAATGGACTTGTGAAGATGTGCCGAAGAGTGGCTCACCCATAGTGGAGTATGGGGGAGCAATCTACTAGTCTTCACCGAGTCAACGCAATCAAGAAAGGTGGTCCGGCTTGAGGGAGTCAAGATCGTCATCATCCAGCTCAAGTGGACTATATGCAAGGCAAAGGTCTTCCCTTGATAGGCTTTCTATTTTACCGGTCTCATGGTAGTTGTGGGAGACCGGGTTATAGGATCGATTACCGTACTATCAAGGGGGTCTCTCGATGAGTAGCTTGATCATATCGTTCGTAGAGAGCTCAAACCATTGCATCCTTGCATCATCTTTATTGGTTCTTGTTCGGTTCTTCTCCTTGTGATTTTTTTAGCTCATGGTCATCTTGATGACAAGCTCGAGTTCATTGAAAACGGAGTTCACTCATGCATATTCTATGATGTTTTCGATGTTGGAGGTTATGCCGGTTCTTCGCTGTTTTGATGCTACTCGTCTTCCTCTATCCAACAAGCTTGAGTTTGCTAAATTCGGAGCTCATATGCAGAAGTTATGGCAGTTCAGGGTTTCTTGTTGCTCTTGCGGTAGTACCGCTGGGCCAGAGCTGTAGTACCGCTTATAGCTACAAGCGGTAGTACCGCTGGTTCACACTGGTAGTACCTCCCATGGCTATATGCGGTGGTAACGCTTCGGTTCCACGCTAGTACCGCCTCGATTCGAGACCGGCGCTTCTCGTGTCGGGTTGGGCGGCAGTAGGAGCGGCAGTAGGTGCGGTAGTACCGCTTATAAGCGGTAGTACTGCCCTACCACCGGTACTAGTGCCGCCTGGGGGCTCTTTCTCTTTTTTGTTCTCGTGTTGGCGGTGTGCGAGGTCCCAGCGGTAGTACCGCTGGGAAAATCGGCAGTACCACTACGGCCAGCGGTAGTACCGCTCCGTCGAGCGGTAGTACCGCTCGCTGTGGGCTGGTTGGTGGGGATAACGGTTGGATTTTCTCCCCCCTATAAAAGGGGGTCTTCGTCCCCAGTGAACCTTATCCTTCAAGCTCGTGTTCTTCCCCCATTGTTGACCTTCTTCGAGCTTGCTTTCTCTCCATCCCTCCATGGATTCTTGCTAGTTTTGGGGGGAAAGAGAGAGGAGATCTAGATTCACATTTCCACCAATCATTTTCTCCTCTAGGTGAGGGGAACCCTTTGTATCTAGATCTTGGAGTTCTTGGTGTTCTCCTTCTTTTTCTTCCTCTCTTTTCCCTCCCTAGCGTTAGTTGCTTTGGTGGGATTTGAGAGAGAAGGACTTGGGCACTCCGTGTGCCCTTGCCATTTCATTTGGTGCATCGGTTTGAGTTCTCCACGGTGATACGTGCAAGTTACAAGTTGAGAAGCTTATTACTCTTGGGTGCTTGGTACCCTTGAGCTTGTTCCTCTAGGGTGCTTGGGCGCCCAAAACGGTTGAGGTCACCGTGGAGCCATATTCCATTGTGGTGAAGCTTCGTGGTGTTGTTGGGAGCCTCCAATTAAGTTATGGAGGTAGCCCCAACCTTGGTGGTGTTCGGAGCACAAGCATTGTGGTGTAAAGCTCCGGGCAAGCGTCGGGGTCTCCAATTAGGTTGTGGAGATTGCCCCGAGCAATTTGTACGGGTTCGGTGACCGCCCCCAAGGGTTGCCATTTGTATGGGTTCGGTGACCGCCCTCAAGGGTCCCATAGTGGAATCACGACATCTTGCATTGTGCGAGGGCGTGAGGAGATTATGGCGGCCCTAGTGGCTTCTTGGGGAGCATTGTGCCTCCATACCGCTCCAAACGGAGATTAGCATCCGCAAGGGTGTGAACTTCGGGGTACATCATCGTCTTCGCGTGCCTCGGTTATCTCTTACCCGAGCCCTTTACTTATGCGCTTTACTTTGTGATAGCCATATTATTTCTTGTCATATATCTTGCTATCACCTAGTTGTTTATCTTGCTTAGCATAAGTTGTTGGTGCACATAGGTGAGCCTAGTTGTTGTAGGTTTTGTGCTTGACAAATTAACCGCTAGGTTTATTCCGCATCTGTTCAAGCCTAAACCGTAATTATTTTAAAGCGCCTATTCAACCCACCTCTAGGCGACATCCACGATATTTCAGTACGTCAAGGTCGTCTGCGAGCTTCTTGACGACGGTGAACTTGTCGAGGAAGCCGACGAGGACCTCATCGAACAAGGAGACGAAGCTGTCGTCCAAGAGGCCTCTCACCCTGGCGGCCTCAAGCACGACCTGGAGATGTTCCTCGGTGTCGGGCCACAGGCCGGCGTCGTGGACCATTTGGCACAGCCAGCTGATGCTTGCGCTCATCGCCTCCATGGGTATAGCTGTAGGATCGAAAGTATGTCTAGAGGGGGGGTGATTAGACTACTTGACAATATAAAAAATCTGCCTTTTGATCATGCAATGTTTTTGGCAGTTTCACAATTAAGATCAATTCAAGTATCACCCTACACATGCAATTCTAGAGTAATAGCAGCGGAAAGTAAATTGCACATGTAAAAGAGAGGTGGAGAAGATCAAAAGTAGTTTGGTGACACGAAGATTTTTGTCGTGGTTCCGATAGGTGGTGCTATCGTACATCCACGTTGATGGAGACTTCAACCCACGGAGGGTAACGGCTGCGCGAGTCCACGGAGGGCTCCACCCACGAAGGGTCCACGAAGAAGCAACCTTGTCTATTCCATCATGGCCTACGCCCACGGAGGACTAGCCTTACTCGGGGTAGATCTTCACGAAGTAGGCGATCTCCTTGCCCTTACAAACTTCTTGGTTCAACTCCACATCTCAAAGACGGAGGCTCCCAAGCGACACCTAACCAATCTAGGAGGCACCACCCTCCAAAAGGTAATAGATGGTGTTGATGATGATGAACTCCTTGCTCTTGTGATTCAGATGATAATCTCCCCAACACTCAACTCTCCTCACTGATATGGCTGTGGTGGAAGAAAGGTTTGAGTGGAAAGCAACTTGGGAAGGCTAGAAATCAAGTTTCATATGGTAGGAATGGAATGACTTGATCTCAACACAAGGGTAGGTGGTTCACTTCTCAGAAAGTGTATGATAGGAGTGGTAGACTTTCTGATGGCTCTCCTCACGAATGAAGAGGGGGTGGAGGGGTATATATAGCCTCCACACAAAATCCAACCGTTACACACACATTTGACCAATCTCGGTGAGACCGAAGTGAAAACTCGGTCAGACCGAAAGTTCAAATATAGTGAACGTTGGGATTTTCGGTGGGACCGAAAATACCATCTCGGTGTGTCCGAAGTGAGTCAAAGGTTGGAGCTTGCCATCTCGGTGGGACCGAAAATAACAACTCGGATATTCCGAAGTGATGTCAATTGGTCACAGAAGGTTGGCAGTCCATTTTCGGTGAGACCGAAACTCAAAATCGGATGGACCGAGAAATTAGGGTTTGGGAGTATAACTGAGGTGGTTCATCTCGGTGGGACTGAGTTTGCAGAATCGGTTTGTCCGAGATTACTTATGAGTGTGTTAAGTAGTGAAGAGTGCTGATAGTTTAGGGAACTAGATCACCAAGCACTTGAGCAACCAGATCATTAACACAACCTCATCCCCTTTTAATAGTATTGGCTTTTCCTATGGACTCAATGTGATCTTTGATCACTAAACCAAAAATAGAGTCTTGAGCTTTTGCCAATGCTTGTCTTAGCATTTTGAGGGGTCCACTTCTTCAGACATTTCCATACCCATATCATCAAACTTCTCTGAAATGATTCTCAAGTAAATATTAGTTCAATGATATATATGTTGTTATTAATTACCAAAACCACCCGGGGATTAGTTGCACTTTCAATCTCCCCCTTTTTGGTAATTGATGACAACATATAGATCAAAGCTTCGACAGAGGATATAATCAATGAATAATATCGTCGCTTTGAGAAGTATGTGATAAACAAGAGCTCCCCCTAAATTTGTGCATTATTTAAAATTTGCGTTTGAATGCGAATGCACAATCGATTAGGATTATGGGTCACTCTTCCATGTCACATACATCTTGGTGGAGCGCACAAAATGATAAGAATGAATAACATGCACTCAATCACCAAGACAAGAGTAAATAGCCATACAATAAGGAATAGCATATGATAAGCATTAAGCACACATTAAAGCATAGTATGACTAGGCACTCATTAAGGTAGCATCAAACTTAGTAGCAAGCACACTTAAAGTTTCGAAAGACCAAAATAAACCAATGTATCACAAAGAAACCGGCAAAAGAACGAAAGACGAAAGAGCACTCTCTCTCTCGAAGCCCTATGATCTATAACAATTTCTCCCCCTTTGGCAACAAGTTACCAAAAAGTTCGAAAAGGTATAGAGCTAAGCGTCACTGCGGGCTCTGCTGGCGGCTCCCGTCTGGGTACATGTCGGTGTAGAGATAGCTGCATCGGCGAAGATTTCTGCTGATGTCTGCGCTGGAGGAGTGGATGCTGGAGCTGGAGCAACTGCTGGAGCTGTAGCTGGTGCTGAAGTGGTAGCCCTGGAGTCAGTCACTGGGATAGCTGCAGATCTGGATCCTCTGGGAACCTGAGCAGTCTGGCGATGAGAGTCCTGGACTAGATCATCCTGCATGAGCTCTGCTCTCTCCTGCCTTGTTTCTTCCATGTCTGCCTCAAGCTTGTTGACAGACACCTGAATCTCAGTCAGCTTCACGTCCAGAGCGTGGATCTTGTCCTCAACAATCCTCTCTAGGCTCTCCTGAGATTGGAGGAGGCTTGAGCCCGAATAGCATCACCCATGAACTTAGCTTTCTGAGGAGGAGGCTGGGGTGCATCTTCTTCTTCTTCTTCTGCAGCATCAACTTGAGGTTCAGCATATACTACCCTCTTCCTTTTGGAAGTCTTCTTCACCTTGCTTGGAGCAGGCTCTTCCAAGTTGAGCTTCTTTGCAACTGCTGACTGCTTTACTTTGCTTGTGCCTTTCCTTGACTGCTGCCCTTGGTGCTCTTTGGAAACCACATTCCTCTTTGGCTTGGAGGTAACTTCCTCAGCAACAAAGTCAGAGTCCTCATCATCAGAAGTTCTCTTCTTCCTGGTTCTGATGGCTACAGGAGGCAAACCACTAGGGGTGCTCCTTTCACCATCATCACTGGAGCTGCTAGCAGGACTTGTATCTGCCTCTGGAATCTCAGCAAAAGGTGACTCAGACCTGTTCTGGATGTCACTGACATCTGACATGGCTGAAAACCTGTGAAAAGATAAGGTATAGGCAGAGTAGAAGAGTTATCACAACTGCAGAGGTTTTTGCAAAAAAAAAATGAGTTCAAAACTTAGTTTTGAGTTTTCACAGAATGTATTTCGGTCAAACCGATTTTAAGTTTCGGTGCAACCGAAGTGTTCAACAGAAACCTACACACCACTTTCGGTCAGACCGAAATGGGTTTCGGTCCTACCGATAACTTAGGGTTTCACTGAAACTACGTTTCGGTCATTCCGATTTGCATAACTCGGTTAAACCGAATAATGCAGTGCAATGGCCAGAGGCCGAATCGGTCATTCCGAGTTTCAAAATCGGCTTCACCGAGATGCGTTCCGTGGAAACCTAAACCTAAGAATTTTGCTCGAAACTAGAGGATCTGAACTAATGTATAGGGAATATCTCAAACGTGGATTGAATCATGGCAAGCCTATCGTGCAAGAATCGGAAGGGGAGCACGAAAGGGGTCGGGACACACCCTAACTTGGTGGTGTCCCTCTACGGCGGCAACGGTGGAGATGATTACCGTTGACGGCGGCGGAGACCTGCGGCGAGGGCGCACAGGCGACGACGGCGACGATCCGTAGACCAGGGCGACGACAGCAGGGGTCTTGGGGGCGAACTGTTTGAAGAATTAAATCGCGCGCAGCCCTCAGGTATATATAACCCCATGCTGTCGGTGGGACCGAGTTGAAAAACTCGGTGTCACCGAGATGTATAACTGCTGTGCAGTTACGCATATCGGTCAGACCGAGATTTTGAACTCGGTTTCACCGAGATGAAACCTAGATCAGTCTAAGCGTTTCGGTTGGACCGAGATTGAGAAGCCGGTCAGACCGAAATGGACTTAGAAGGTTTTGGAAGTCAGCCTTAGACGAATCGGTGGCTCCGAGTGCTCCTCACTCGGACTGTCCGAAAAAGACTTGTTCAAAGTTGTGATATGAGCATGAATATAATTTGAGACAAGAAAGCATAGATAGCTAGGGAAGGTGCTTAGGCATTCTTGTCCATCCATTTGGCCAGAAAAATCAAAACAATCAAAACAACAAATGGATGTCCTTGAATGGATAAAATCATGCATTCAACATGCTCACACAATAAGATAGCAACTGAAATATGTGTCAAACATGCACAACCAACACTCTAGCTACTAGCACACAATTTGTCGATGACTAGGTCATCTATATATGAGTATATTGACTTAGGAGCCAAATGAGAACATTTGATCATAGGTCATACTCATCGTTTAAGCACAAGTGGGGTTACCACTTTTACATAAAGCATTTATGTGTTCACATCATTTGGAGATGCTTTAGCTCAATTTTTTTTTAGAGCAAAGCTCCCCCTAGATGTGAGAACCCCTTTTAAAGGGTCAAACTAACCTTGGGTTGTCGTAGAAGACTTCATGTAGATGTTGAAGATGTGGATGCTCAAAGTTGATGTAGATCATCAAGAGTTGGGAGCTATCCTTTGGATTAGGGCACTTTCAATACCTACATGGGTTAGTCCCACAAGGAACAAACAAGAATATCCATAGACATAGAGTGAAGTACATAAAAGATGATGTCCATGAAAGCAATGATTACCTTGTCCCTTGACTTACCAACAAGAGGGTTTGTGACTCCATGAACTAGTGCATGATGTGGAAGTTGATTGCACAAGTTCTTGCCAAAATGAATATGAGTGAAGTTTGTTGGCGGAGTCACCCTCAAGAACCTTCTAGTTCTTCTTCTTTGGGATCCACATCATCTTGATGGGAATCCTTGGTGTTGTAGTTGAGCTTGACGAAGTTGAACTTGATGTGTCCTTGGGAACCCACTTGACCATGGCTTGAGGTGCTTCAATGAATGCATCAATCTCCTCTTGAAGCTTGTCCTTGGCCTTTAGCTTGTGGTCTTGTGGTGGAAGGTCATCTTGAGCTTGTTCCACATTGGAAGAAGTAGGATCATACTTCTCCTTTTGTGAAACAAACTGTGGAGTAGGGTATTGACCTTCTTCCCACTCAACACCTTCGGCGTTGAACTTTCGCTCAAAACCAATCCCTTGATTCTTCCGGTGTCTTCCTTGTTTGCGAACAATCTCCTCAAAGTTCTTGCTTCCGGCAAGACTCTTGTAGACACCTTTCTCTATGATTTCCTTCAATAAGCTATTTTCTTGCTCAAGTGTAACTTGGCTTGAAACATTGTTAGTGGAATCAAGAGAACTACTAGAAGCAACAATATTGGATTTAACATTGTTATTGTTACTACTAGAGGAAGGATTTTTCTTATGCTTGTCATGCTTAGTCTTAATAGGTGGCAAGAAATTAGACAAGAGAAGTCGTTTGGCAAGATATGAAGAACTCTTCTTTCGAAGATCGTCATTGATCGCTTTTAGAAACTCATGTTCTTGCTCTAGAGTGAGCTTCTCGAAGCGTAGCTTCTCATGAGATCTTAGGAGCTCTCTATGATCTTCTTGAGTTGTTTCATGAGCTAACTTAAGAGTGTTTAGTTCTTTAGTTAGACGCTCAATCTCCTTCATAGCATTTGTCATTCGACTCTTCTCGACTATAAAGACTACTAGCATTTTCATCATTACTAAGCTCACTAGATTTATCATGCAAGAGCTCATCTTCACCAAGCAAGTCATCCTCATCACTATCAAAGTCAATGAATTCAGGGTGTGTTACCTTGGGGCCTTTAGCCATGAAGCATCTTCCAATTCCCTCATTTGGTGAATCAAATAAGTCGTAGGAGTTGGAGTTGGAGGATACGAGTGCAAGTCCGGCAACACCTTCATCTTGACTATAGTCGGAGTCGGAGTGATAGCTTCCATCGGATTGATTGTCGGAGTCGGAGCCGGAGACCCATTCACCTACATGAGCTTGATGTCTTCTTCTTGTGTAGCTCCTTGATGACTTGTCTTTCCTCTCCGAATCCTTGCTTCTCCGAGAGGGTCTTCGTTCATAACGATCATCTCTACTCCTTCTCTCTCTCCGAGGTGACTCATCTCTTGCTCTTCTTCTTGGAGATTCTTCTCTTCTCTTGTGGGGAGCCATACACTCATTTGAGAAGTGTCCGGGTCTTCCACAATTGTAGCAGTTTCGATCACGACTAGAAGATCTCTTTTCATCATATGATCTAGACTTTGAGCTTCTTTCTTTGCCTCTATTCTTGTAGAACTTGTTGAAGTTCTTAACCATTAGGCTTATCTCTTCATTGGAAATTAACTTGTCACTTGAGGTGGTGGGAGCATCACTTGTAGCTTTGTAAGCACCACTTGACTTGTTGTGAAGCTCTTCCTTATCCTTAAGTGTCATCTCATGAGCAACAATTCTTCCAATGACTTCAGTTGGCTTGAGGGTCTTGTAGTTTGGCATCATTTGGATCAAAGTGCACACGGTGTCATATTTTCCATCCAAAGCTCTGAGAATCTTCTTAATGATGAATCGGTCGGTCATTTCTTCGCTTCCTAAGCCGGCAATCTCATTTGTGATGAGAGCAAGCCTAGAGTACATTTCAGCGACTCCTTCACCATCCTTCATCTTGAACTTGTCAAGTTGACCTTGAAGAATATCTAGCTTTGATTCCTTCATAGATTCAGTACCTTCGTGCATTTCAACCAAAGTATCCCAAATCTCTTTAGCATTCTCAAGACGGCTGATTTTGTTGAACTCCTCGGGACACAAAGCATTGAAGAGAATGTCACAAGCTTGAGCATTGTTTTGCAACATCCGCAACTCTTCGGGTGTAGCTTCGCGATCCGGAACTTTTCCTTCTTCGAAGAAATCACCTTGCATACCAACACAAATAATGCCCCATGCGGCTGGGTTATGACCAAGAATATGCATTTTCATTTTATGCTTCCAACTAGCAAAATTTGTGCCATCAAAGTAAGGACCTCTACGATAATTACCCTCACTAGACGCCATACTCTCCTAGGTTGTGAAACCAAGCTTATGGAGTCCAATGCAATGGATACCAAAACAATGGAGACCAAAGCTCTGATACCACTTGTAGGATCGAAAGTAGGTCTAGAGGGGGGGTGATTAGACTACTTGACAATATAAAAAATCTGCCTTTAGATCATGCAATGTTTTTGGTAGTTTCACAATTAAGATCAATTCAAGTATCACCCTACACATGCAATTCTAGAGTAATAGCAGCGGAAAGTAAATTGCACATGTAAAAGAGAGGTGGAGAAGATCAAACGCAGTTTGGTGACACGAAGATTTTTGTCGTGGTTCCGATAGGTGGTGCTATCGTACATCCACGTTGATGGAGACTTCAACCCACGGAGGGTAACGGCTGCGCGAGTCCACGGAGGGCTCCACCCACGAAGGGTCCACGAAGAAGCAACCTTGTCTATTCCATCATGGCCTACGCCCACGGAGGACTAGCCTTACTCGGGGTAGATCTTCACGAAGTAGGCGATCTCCTTGCCCTTACAAACTTCTTGGTTCAACTCCACATCTCAAAGACGGAGGCTCCCAAGCGACACCTAACCAATCTAGGAGGCACCACCCTCCAAAAGGTAATAGATGGTGTTGATGATGATGAACTCCTTGCTCTTGTGCTTCAGATGATAATCTCCCCAACACTCAACTCTCCTCACTTATATGGCTGTGGTGGAAGAAAGGTTTGAGTGGAAAGCAACTTGGGAAGGCTAGAAATCAAGTTTCATATGGTAGGAATGGAATGACTTGATCTCAACACAAGGGTAGGTGGTTCACTTCTCAGAAAGTGTATGATAGGAGTGGTAGACTTTCTGATGGCTCTCCTCACGAATGAAGAGGGGGTGGAGGGGTATATATAGCCTCCACACAAAATCCAACCGTTACACACACATTTGACCAATCTCGGTGAGACCGAAGTGAAAACTCGGTCAGACCGAAAGTTCAAATATAGTGAACGTTGGGATTTTCGGTGGGACCGAAAATACCATCTCGGTGTGTCCGAAGTGAGTCAAAGGTTGGAGCTTGCCATCTCGGTGGGACCGAAAATAACAACTCGGATATTCCGAAGTGATGTCAATTGGTCACAGAAGGTTGGCAGTCCATTTTCGGTGAGACCGAAACTCAAAATCGGATGGACCGAGAAATTAGGGTTTGGGAGTATAACTGAGGTGGTTCATCTCGGTGGGACTGAGTTTGCAGAATCGGTTTGTCCGAGATTACTTATGAGTGTGTTAAGTAGTGAAGAGTGCTGATAGTTGTAATGCCCCGGATGTAATACTTTCCCTTTTGGGCATATAATATATCTCCGGCTTCATCTATTTCCTTTTCGGGTTCTTTGTCTTTCGGGCTTTCGTCGTTTTGCTGTGTGAGTGTGTGGCATTCATTCATATCATGTAGACATGTGCATTGCATTGCATTTGTGTTGTGGGTTGCATCCGGTTCCGTGTGTTTCTTCCCGTTGTCCGTTTCGCGTTCCGGAGCTCCCTCACGTGTCCGTGACGTCCCGTAGGCCTACTTTGTTGTTCGGGCGTTTTTCGTTACCGGTGTGCCGCGAGGTTGTTGTGTGTGTTGTTGTTTTGTTGTGTGCAACCCGCCTCTCAAATCTCGTCTCGTTTGGACTCCGTTGACTTTTCCCTCCGTTGTCCGTGTGGGTCCGATGTGCCTTCACTTCGTGTCCCGGAAACACCCCTGTTGCATTCTTTCATCTCCGTCTGGTCCTTTATAATCGACCCCCACGATCGGATCCGTCGGATCACGATCGGAGGGCTCCTAAACACCCCTAGTCTCCAAACCCTAGTCTAAAACTGCTATATATAGACCCCTAGTCTATTTGGCATGTCCCCTTCTTCTTCCTCCTTCCCCTCTTTTTTTTCCCCCT
Source organism: Secale cereale (assembly GCA_902687465.1). Classification (NCBI taxonomy): domain Eukaryota; kingdom Viridiplantae; phylum Streptophyta; class Magnoliopsida; order Poales; family Poaceae; genus Secale; species Secale cereale. The sequence goes on from LR738713.1 coordinate 359,178,063, forward strand.
TTATTTCAGATCTCAGATCCCAAAAAAATCCCTGGATCCCGAGGGAACCAGCTCCCTCGAGCCCGGGGTCAACGCCCGCCGCTTTTTCCTCGACCGGCGACCGACGCTCCTTCGCTCGCGCCGCCAGTTGGCCCTGTCGCTTCGCCGAGCCGGGCGAGCGACCGCGCCAGGCCCGTACCGCATCGGCCTGGGGGGGGGGGACCAGTTCGCCGCCAGCCTCCCCGGCCTAGCGCCCCTCGCCGCCAGCCACATCGCCAGGCGCCGGGATCGGGCCCAGCCCAGCCGCTCCGCGCCTCCCGCGCTCCAGCCGGCCTCGCCGCACGGGCCGGCCTCGCCACCGCCTCGCCGAGCCAGCAGCAGGTGGGCCGGCCACCCTGTCACCGCCACCGCGGGCCACCGTGGGCCGCGCCACCCCTGCGCCGCCAGCGTCAGTCGACCGGGCCTCCCCTCCGCGCAGCTGGGCCAGCCGCGCCAGTTCGGGCCGCCTCCAGCCGAACCCCGCGGGCCGCCTCGCCTCCGAGCCGGGCCGCCGCCGCTTCTCTTCCCCGTGGGCCGCGCCGCTGCGGGTTCCAGATCCAGCCCGTTACTGTTCATCCTTCAGATCTGGATCTGAGGTCCATTTCAAACCCTAAGTCCTTTTAATCCTGATCTGTTATGCTATCTTTGACCTGCCCTAACTTTGTGCCTGTTGCTCCGTTTTGCGCGTGTAGCATGTCCAGATGTTCGTGGAGATGCCCTCTACGTTTTACTTGTTGTTGTCATGCATGTTAGATGTCATCTTGACACTTGTTTTGCTGTTGCAAGAGTGCATCATGAGATAAACTGCTGTTATGTGTTATTTTCATGCCACCTTTGACTTGTGATAACTTTTAGCTCGTTTGTCCAAACGATGCAAATGACATGTCCACGTGTTCGTCTTGCCACGAACTACGTGTTGCTTGTGATAGGTTGCATGGTAGATTTATTGTTTCCTTGTTATCATCTTTGCAAAGTGCCATGTTCACATGTTGTGTTTTCACTTGTTATGAAATGCCATCTTGTTGAGCTCGTTGTAATCGGTGTGTTCACCACATTGATGCATGCTTGTGTGTTTCGGGATCACCTTCATATGTATTTTGATGAGGTGCTTACCCTTTGCCATGTTTAGTTTCGAGGTGTCTTAAACATGCTCTTTTGTGTGCTAAGATGATGTTGCTGTTTTAGGACTTAGTGAAATTTCACTAAGTCTGAAATCTGTAACGTTCCGATGCCATGTTCGTGTGATGTTGTAGGACAAAGCATGATAGTTTTGGGGTGGATTTTGATTGTTCCTTGAAGTATATATTGTTGTCTTTCCATCCATGTCCTCACATGTCCATTTGAGTGGCTGTAGCATGTTTATATTTTGCTCCAAACTTTCAATAAAATTCTGCTGCCAGAATTTTATTTCAAAGTTCAATATGTCCAAGATCATTGCTATTGATCCGTGACTCCGTTGGGGGTGCACTTTGGACCTAGTTGCTGTACTTTATATCTAGTTTATGTTCAAGTCCTTTGCCATGCTTTTTGGGTGATGTAGATTAATTATTTTGAGCTCCAAAGATGCCATGTTGCTGTAATTTGCAGTTTTCGCTCAAATCTTGTTTCGGGCATAACTTTTAGCCCGTAACTCCGATTTCAGCGAATCTTATATCAAACTTGGGTGATTTTCTGTGTAGATTAATAATATCAGCTTGTTATCTTGTTTTGAGGTGTTTTGCTTGAGTGATGTTTTACGTGCTCCATGTGCATATTTAGTGCATCCTTCATGCATTCATGTTTTTCGAGTGCGCATTGCATCGTGTTGATTGGTGCTTGGTGTGTTTGTCTTGTTTAGAGCCGGAAGTTGAGCACGAGTTTTCCAACGAGGTTGAGCACGAGGTTTCCAACGAGTTTGAGCACGAGGAACCTTCTTTCGATCCGAACGTCTTCTCTTCAGGCAAGATGACCGAACCCCGATAACATTACTATCTTTGCCTATTGCTAGTAGTCTCGATCTATAGTTTTGCCTCGATGCCCATGTTCTTCTTGTCAGCCTCCTACTTGTAACCAATTGCCATGTTTAACCAACCCTACCTATGCAAACCGTTGCTTGGCTAAGTACGCTTCGCTCAGCCCTTCTTATAGCGTTGCTAGTTGCAGGTGAAGATCGAAGATGCTTGCTTCATGTTGAAGTTTGGTTGGGTTATATCACACTATATAAATGCTTTAATTGAAATCATCTATATATTGGCAAGGGTGGAAGGCTAAGCCTTTTGCTTGGTGTTTTGTTCCACTCATGCCGTTAGGATCCGTATAAGCCGGTGTTATGTTCCTTGATTATGCGTTCCTAACACGGTTGGGGTGTATGGGACCCCCTCGATAAACCGCTAAGTGCTAAGTCTTTTCCAGCAAGTCCCAACATTGGTACTATTTGCCTAATAACAAACTAAACATGCATAGGGAGTAATTAACCCTCTTTCTTAATCAACAACCCCGGGCCAGTGCTCCACATGAGTGTTGGTCCGAAACGAGCGGACTGCGGGGCCGCCTTGGGGCAACCTGAGGTATTTGGCATACACCTGTAGGATGTCTCATCCGGTCGTGTCCTGAGACCTAGATACGCGCGGCTACTATCAGGGTGTCGACACGCCGGGAGGATTTGCTGGATTAGCCTTACCTTAGCTCGGTATATCTTGAGCACGGGATTCCGAGGATACTCGGGTCTTCCCACTTTGGAGTTGCGACTCCGCGGATCGTGGGCTTGTAATGGGTCAAGTTGGAACACCCCTGCAGGGTTTGAACTTTCGAAAGCCGTGCCCGCGGTTATGTGGCAGATGGGAGCTTGTTAATTCCGGTTGTAGAAAACTTGACACAATGTTACTAATACACTACCAGCGTGTGTTCCGTGACTGTCAATTTCCGAATGGGGATTCGGGAGTTGAACACGGAGGGGTTATGCTTGTGAGCTTGTAGCTAGGATCACTTAGTGATCACTTCTCGCCGATGCCTTCTCTTCTCGCTCTCACTTGCGTAAGCTAGATGCTAGTTGCTGCTGCAGACTTGTTCTTTCTTCAGCCTTTCCCTCACCTAAAGGCTTAAATAGTTCTGTTACCCGGGAACGGGATTGCTGAGTCCTCTGTGGCTCACAGTTACTTCACACACCAGATGCAGGTCCAGCTGTGAGCTATCCGGGTGATGGCACCGAGCTGGATTGGGAGTACGACGAGGAGCGTAGTCGTTACTACGTGCGCTACCCGGACGATCAGTAGTGGAGACTCTTACTAGGATTCGATCCGCCTGTGGTTGTTTTATCTGAGTTTGGTACTTTGACATTTGGCTTTTGCCCTTAGAGGGTTGTAGTGATCTTAATGTATGATGTTTGAGATTTGTACTGTTATTCTGTGACGTGGCGATTGTAAGCCAACTATTTTCAGTTTTCTATCCCTCTTTTACATGAGTTGTGCAAAGATTACCAAACTTGAGATCATTCTAGGATGGACTTATGCCTTTAAGTCGTGCCTCGACACGTAGGAGGTATAACTCCATCCTGGGCATTACAAGTTGGTATCAGAGCCTTCTCCGACCTAGGAGCCCCCACTGTTTGATCGAACCGTTGACGGTTGAGTCTAGGCACACACTGAAAACTTTTTGAGTCCTATATTATATCGGAGAGTAGGATTTCTTTGCTTCTCATCTCCTTTCTCTCTGGTGAGGACTCCTGACGTCTACTCTTGTCTCTCCTATCTTCAAAATTTGCACAATTTTTTTTTTAGGAATCCCGCGAGTATTCTGGGATTGTTTCGATGTTCTTGTGACAAGGATATTGTTCTCGATGCCTCCTGTTACCGAGGAGTTGAGCTTCGGGGTATCATTGTAACAAGCTTATCGCGACAGTACTAAATACTTAAGACGGCCGACATCGAAATTCTCCCCTATACGGCCAGTGGCACGATAACCCCGACATCACCCAGTACTGGGGAGGTAGTTCGGGAGTATTGCCATAGCTTGTTATAGTGGATGCTTTTCAAAGGTTCGAGGTACACAGTTTCCGAGAAAGACTGGTTATGTGTTGAAGGATGGATACACCTGGATGTAGGTTAGAGTTGATTGCGCGGTGCTTCCCGTGTATCCCCAACACCTGATTGCATAACTGGAATCTTTCGGAAAACTATAGGTGGGTTTTTATCCAGTAGATCGTAGGCATTCTTCCAACGAATGCAGGTTAGTGAGTTCGGGGTTTGACATTGAGTGAAGGAGTTATATGACCGAGGTTACTATCAGGAGTTGCATCTTAAATGGTCCTTGGCTATGATGATCCGGGGATTGCAAAACCTTTTCGTAACGCGTTCATATGCTTTCAGCACAAAGATGTTAGAACGAAACTCCTCTCTTGTGTTTGTTCCTTTCCGTACCTTGTTGTTTTATTATTTTATCCTTTTGATCCCTATGTGGCTTCTCGTGAAGACTGATGTTATCAATTAACTAAGAAATATCATTCGTTCCTCTTGTTCGGATGATTTCATTCGTTCTTATTGTTCGAATGATTATTGTGAAGACTTGTTGCAATTCATTCCATTGATTCAGCTTATTCCTTTTGTCAATCAATTGCTGATTCGTGGTCATCTCTTACAGGATGGCTCCGAAAAAGGTTCCGAATGCCAACCCAGAGGTGGAAGAGGTTCCAGAGCATCCTCCTTCCCCTCCTCCTCCGCCTGAGGCTTGGAGAGCAATTATGCAGACTACTGCTCGGAACACTCAGTTGATGATGCAGATGATGCAGCAAATGCAGGCTATGCAAGCTAATCAAGCTAATCAGGGCGTTCCAATGAACCAAGGCAACTTCTTCCAGCAGCACCATGCTACCCTCAACCAGTTCTTGGCCAACAATCCTAAAGCTTTCAGTTACTGTGTCGACCCTCTTGATGCTGAAGATTGGCTGACCGATATCAAGAAGCATTTTGAGTGCAGTAACGTGAAAGAAGATGACTATGTGAAGTTTGCAGCCTTCCAACTGAAAGATCAAGTAGCTGACTGGTGGCAGCAGTACAAAGACTCAAGGCCGGGTCAAGTGATCTCTTGGGAGAATTTCTGCAAGGATTTCCGCTCGCATCACATTCCTACAAGTGTTATCGAGGGTATGCGTGAGCAATTCCGCAACCTCAAGCAGGGCTCCATGACAGTCTATCAGTATAATGTCAAGTTCCAAAACCTCGCTCGCTATGCAAAGCAAGACATTCCTGATGCAAAGAGCAAAATCTATCAGTTCCGTGGAGGTCTCAAAGATGAACTTCAGCTTGCTCTCACTTTGTTCGAGCCAGACGAATTCGATAAGTTCTATAATATGGCTTTGAAACAAGAAGCAGCTCAGCTTAAGATGGAGGCTTCTAAGAAGAGAATTCGAGATGCTGTTCACTCTACCTCATCGTCTCAGTTGGCTGCGAAACAACAGAAATTCTGGCTTCCTCCTCCTCCAATGATTCGAGCTCCATACAACAACTCCAGCAACTTCAACAACTCCAACAACAAGAACTCTAGTGGTCGTGGTTTCTCCCACCCACCCAACCCAAGCAACCAGTCGAGGAAGCAGTTTCAGTCTCAAGGCTCCAAGTCCAGTGGCTCTCAGTTCCGTCCTCTCTCTGAAGTGGTGTGCAACAAGTGTGGCCAGAAGGGTCATTATGCCAACAGATGTCCGAATCCGAAGCGTCTTCCTCCTCCTCCACCTATGAGTTCAGCTATTGTCAAGCATGATCCAAAGTCTGCAAGGGTTAATCTGATGAATGCAGCACAAGCAGAGGCTTCTTCTAATGTCATTCTGGGTAACCTTCCAGTGAACTCTTTTCCAGCTAAAGTGTTATTTGATTCGGGTGCTTCACATTCTTTCATGTCATTCCCTTTTGCATCCAAGTATAATGTGGGCACTATGCCCTTGCCAAGGGAGTTGCAAGTGATTTCTCCGGGAAGATGCATGGCTTCTAGATTATATGCTCCGGATGTTTCTATTCGCATGGGTGATTATCGATTTTTGGCTTCTCCGGTGATTCTTGGTCATTCTGACATCGACCTCATCCTCGGAATGGATTGGCTTTCTCAGCACGATGCTCACATTGATTGTGCTCAAAAGGAAGTCAAGTTGACTCATTCTGATGAAGATGTGATTATCTTCGCCTCCAGGGATAATACTATTCGGCTTTTCTCTCTTAATGTTAAGGGTGAAATTAATGCCATAGAGCAAATTCCAGTGGTGAACGAATATCAAGACGTCTTTCCAGAAGAACTTCCAGGCATGCCTCCACACCGTCAGGTGGAGTTTGTCATTGAACTCGAGCCGGGCACAGAACCTGCTTGCCGGCGTCCATACAAGCTCTCTCCGGATGAATTGAAGGAATTGAAGAAGCAGCTTGATAAGCAGGAGAGTATGGGTCTCATCAGACCGAGTACATCTCCGTGGGGCTGTGGTGTCTTATTTGTCAAGAAGAAAGATGGCACGGAGCGTCTCTGTGTTGACTATCGGCCATTGAACAAGAAGACGATTAAGAACAAGTATCCGCTCCCCAACATCAACGAACTCTTTGAGCAGCTCAAAGGAGCTAAAGTGTTCTCTAAGCTTGACCTCAGAATGGGCTACCATCAAATTCGCATTCGCGAGGAAGACATTCCCAAGACGGCCTTCAGAACGAGCTACGGTTCATATGAGTATACCGTCATGTCCTTCGGTCTCGCCAATGCTCCTCCTACCTTTTCAAGGATGATGCATTACATCTTCAACCCCTATACTGGCGAATTCGTGCTTGTGTATCTGGATGATATTCTGGTGTTTTCCAAGAATGAAGAAGATCACGAAAAGCACTTGCGTCTGGTTCTTGATCGACTCCGAGAGCATAAATTCTATGCCAAGTTCTCCAAGTGCGAGTTTTGGCTCGATAAGGTTTTGTACCTGGGCCACATTATCTCAGCTGACGGTATTGCGGTTAATCCCGAGAAAGTTGAAGCAATTGTCAACTGTGAAGCTCCTCAGAACGTCAAGCAGCTCCGCAGTTTTCTGGGTCTGGCCAGCTATTGCAGAAGGTTTGTGGAGAACTTCTCCAAGATTGCCAAGCCTCTTTCCAACCTCCTTCAGAAGAATGTCAAATACTTTTGGTCTCCCGAATGTGAAGTGGCTTTCAAAACCCTCAAAGAGAAGCTTGTCTCTGCTCCAGTTCTGACTCCTCCGGATGAAACCAAGCCCTATGAAGTGTTCTGTGACGCTTCTCTTCAAGGTCTTGGTGGTGTGCTTATGCAAGATAAGAAAATTGTGGCATATACTTCTCGGCAGCTCAAGCCCAGTGAGAAGAACTATCCCACACATGATCTCGAGCTAGCAGCTGTGGTACATGCTCTGATTACGTGGAGACATCTGTTGTTGGGCAGAAAGGTCGACATCTTCACCGATCACAAGAGCTTGAAGTACATCTTCACACAGCCGCATCTGAACCTCCGCCAGACTCGTTGGGTCGAGATGATCCAAGAGTACAACCCCAGCATTGAGTACACTCCAGGCAAGGCGAATGTGATTGCAGATGCTTTGAGCAGAAAGGCATATTGCAACAGCCTTCTTATCAAGCCACACCAGCCCGAGCTTTGTGAAGCTTTCAGGAAGCTCAACCTTCAGGTTGTTCCGCAGGGTTTTCTTGCTAATCTCCAGATTGCTCCTACCTTGGAAGATCAAGTCCGTGAGGCCCAACTCAGTGATACCATGGTGAAGAAGGTGAAACATGGGATTGCAAAGGGCACTCCAAAATATAAGTGCTTCCGTGTTGATGAGAGAGATACCTTGTTCTTCGAGGACAGACTCATTGTCCCCAAAGGAGATCTCAGGAAGCTCATAATGGAAGAAGCTCATGACTCTCTCCTTTCCATTCATCCTGGCAGTTCCAAGATGTATCAAGACCTCAAGCAATCTTACTGGTGGACACGCATGAAAAGGGAAATTGCCCAATTCGTGAATGAATGTGATGTATGCAGAAGAGTGAAAGCAGAACATCAACGTCCAGCCGGTCTGCTCCAACCTCTTCCTATCCCTGAGTGGAAGTTCGACCACATTGAAATGGACTTCGTCACTGGTTTTCCTAAATCCAAGCGAGGCAATGATGCTATCTTTGTGGTGATTGACAAGCTTACCAAAGTCGCTCACTTTCTTCCAGTCAAAGAATCAATCAATGCAGCTCAACTTGCAGAGCTGTACACTTCCAGAATTGTGTCCCTACATGGCATTCCTCAAGTGATATCCTCAGACCGTGGCAGCTTGTTCACATCAAGGTTCTGGGACTCCTTTCAGTCCGCCATGGGCACGAAGATCAGGTTCAGCACTGCCTTTCACCCTCAGACTAGTGGTCAAGTCGAGCGTGTGAATCAGATCCTTGAAGATATGCTAAGAGCCTGTGTCATCTCCTTCGGCATGAAATGGGAAGACTGTCTTCCATTTGCCGAGTTCTCTTACAACAACAGCTTTCAAGCAAGTGCAGGCAAAGCACCGTTTGAAATTCTCTATGGCAGACAGTGCCGTACCCCTCTCAACTGGTCTGAAACAGGTGAACGCCAACTTCTTGGCAATGATTTGATCTCAGAAGCCGAAGAAATGTGCAAAGTCATACGTGAGAATCTCAAGGCCGCTCAGTCGCGTCAGAAGAGCTACTATGACGGAAAGCATCGTGATTTGGCTTTCGACATCGGTGATCATGTCTATCTCCGAGTTTCTCTGATGAAAGGAACCCAGAGATTCGGTATCAAAGGAAAGCTTGCTCCTAGATACGTCGGGCCTTTCAAAATACTTGGCAAAAGAGGCGATCTAGCCTATCAGCTCGAGCTCCCTTCCAACTTTGCAAATGTTCATGATGTCTTCCATGTGTCTCAACTTCGCAAATGCTTCAAGGCACCTGAGCGCATGATTCCGTTTGAGGAGATTGATCTTCAACAAGACCTTTCCTACCGAGAGCATCCAGTTGCAATTCTCGAAGAAACCGAACGCAAGACTCGCAACAAGTCCATCAAGTTTCTGAAAGTCAAGTGGTCACATCACACAGACCGAGAAGCTACCTGGGAACGAGAAGATCATCTTCGTTCCGAGTACCCTTCCTTTTTCCAGTCCTAGATCTCGGGACGAGATCTTTTTGTAGTAGAGGAGAGTTTGTAATGCCCCGGATGTAATACTTTCCCTTTTGGGCATATAATATATCTCCGGCTTCATCTATTTCCTTTTCGGGTTCTTTGTCTTTCGGGCTTTCGTCGTTTTGCTGTGTGAGTGTGTGGCATTCATTCATATCATGTAGACATGTGCATTGCATTGCATTTGTGTTGTGGGTTGCATCCGGTTCCGTGTGTTTCTTCCCGTTGTCCGTTTCGCGTTCCGGAGCTCCCTCACGTGTCCGTGACGTCCCGTAGGCCTACTTTGTTGTTCGGGCGTTTTTCGTTACCGGTGTGCCGCGAGGTTGTTGTGTGTGTTGTTGTTTTGTTGTGTGCAACCCGCCTCTCAAATCTCGTCTCGTTTGGACTCCGTTGACTTTTCCCTCCGTTGTCCGTGTGGGTCCGATGTGCCTTCACTTCGTGTCCCGGAAACACCCCTGTTGCATTCTTTCATCTCCGTCTGGTCCTTTATAATCGACCCCCGCGATCGGATCCGTCGGATCGCGATCGGAGGGCTCCTAAACACCCCTAGTCTCCAAACCCTAGTCTAAAACTGCTATATATAGACCCCTAGTCTATTTGGCATGTCCCCTTCTTCTTCCTCCTTCCCCTCTTTTTTTTCCCCCTTTATTTCAGATCTCAGATCCCAAAAAAATCCCTGGATCCCGAGGGAACCAGCTCCCTCGAGCCCGGGGTCAACGCCCGCCGCTTTTTCCTCGACCGGCGACCGACGCTCCTTCGCTCGCGCCGCCAGTTGGCCCTGTCGCTTCGCCGAGCCGGGCGAGCGACCGCGCCAGGCCCGTACCGCATCGGCCTGGGGGGGACCAGTTCGCCGTCAGCCTCCCCGGCCCAGCGCCCCTCGCCGCCAGCCACATCGCCAGGCGCCGGGATCGGGCCCAGCCCAGCCGCTCCGCGCCTCCCGCGCTCCAGCCGGCCTCGCCGCACGGGCCGGCCTCGCCACTGCCTCGCCGAGCCAGCAGCAGGTGGGCCGGCCACCCTGTCACCGCCACCGCGGGCCGCCGTGGGCCGCGCCACCCCCGCGCCGCCAGCGTCAGTCGACCGGGCCTCCCCTCCGCGCAGCTGGGCCAGCCGCGCCAGTTCGGGCCGCCTCCAGCCGAACCCCGCGGGCCGCCTCGCCTCTGAGCCGGGCCGCCGCCGCTTCTCTTCCCCGTGGGCCGCGCCGCTGCGGGTTCCAGATCCAGCCCGTTACTGTTCATCCTTCAGATCTGGATCTGAGGTCCATTTCAAACCCTAAGTCCTTTTAATCCTGATCTGTTATGCTATCTTTGACCTGCCCTAACTTTGTGCCTGTTGCTCCGTTTTGCGCGTGTAGCATGTCCAGATGTTCGTGGAGATGCCCTCTACGTTTTACCTGTTGTTGTCATGCATGTTAGATGTCATCTTGACACTTGTTTTGCTGTTGCAAGAGTGCATCATGAGATAAACTGCTGTTATGTGTTATTTTCATGCCACCTTTGACTTGTGATAACTTTTAGCTCGTTTGTCCAAACGATGCAAATGACATGTCCACGTGTTCGTCTTGCCACGAACTACGTGTTGCTTGTGATAGGTTGCATGGTAGATTTATTGTTTCCTTGTTATCATCTTTGCAAAGTGCCATGTTCACATGTTGTGTTTTCACTTGTTATGAAATGCCATCTTGTTGAGCTCGTTGTAATCGGTGTGTTCACCACATTGATGCATGCTTGTGTGTTTCGGGATCACCTTCATATGTATTTTGATGAGGTGCTTACCCTTTGCCATGTTTAGTTTCGATGTGTCTTAAACATGCTCTTTTGTGTGCTAAGATGATGTTGCTGTTTTAGGACTTAGTGAAATTTCACTAAGTCTGAAATCTGTAACGTTCCGATGCCATGTTCGTGTGATGTTGTAGGACAAAGCATGATAGTTTTGGGGTGGATTTTGATTGTTCCTTGAAGTATATATTGTTGTCTTTCCATCCATGTCCTCACATGTCCATTTGAGTGGCTGTAGCATGTTTATATTTTGCTCCAAACTTTCAATAAAATTCTGCTGCCAGAATTTTATTTCAAAGTTCAATATGTCCAAGATCATTGCTATTGATCCGTGACTCCGTTGGGGGTGCACTTTGGACCTAGTTGCTGTACTTTATATCTAGTTTATGTTCAAGTCCTTTGCCATGCTTTTTGGGTGTTGTAGATTAATTATTTTGAGCTCCAAAGATGCCATGTTGCTGTAATTTGCAGTTTTCGCTCAAATCTTGTTTCGGGCATAACTTTTAGCCCGTAACTCCGATTTCAGCGAATCTTATATCAAACTTGGGTGATTTTCTGTGTAGATTAATAATATCAGCTTGTTATCTTGTTTTGAGGTGTTTTGCTTGAGTGATGTTTTACGTGCTCCATGTGCATATTTAGTGCATCCTTCATGCATTCATGTTTTTCGAGTGCGCATTGCATCGTGTTGATTGGTGCTTGGTGTGTTTGTCTTGTTTAGAGCCGGAAGTTGAGCACGAGTTTTCCAACGAGGTTGAGCACGAGGTTTCCAACGAGTTTGAGCACGAGGAACCTTCTTTCGATCCGAACGTCTTCTCTTCAGGCAAGATGACCGAACCCCGATAACATTACTATCTTTGCCTATTGCTAGTAGTCTCGATCTATAGTTTTGCCTCGATGCCCATGTTCTTCTTGTCAGCCTCCTACTTGTAACCAATTGCCATGTTTAACCAACCCTACCTATGCAAACCGTTGCTTGGCTAAGTACGCTTCGCTCAGCCCTTCTTATAGCGTTGCTAGTTGCAGGTGAAGATCGAAGATGCTTGCTTCATGTTGAAGTTTGGTTGGGTTATATCACACTATATAAATGCTTTAATTGAAATCATCTATATATTGGCAAGGGTGGAAGGCTAAGCCTTTTGCTTGGTGTTTTTTTTCCACTCATGCCGTTAGGATCCGTATAAGCCGGTGTTATGTTCCTTGATTATGCGTTCCTAACACGGTTGGGGTGTATGGGACCCCCTCGATAAACCGCTAAGTGCTAAGTCTTTTCCAGCAAGTCCCAACATTGGTACTATTTGCCCAATAACAAACTAAACATGCATAGGGAGTAATTAACCCTCTTTCTTAATCAACAACCCCGGGCCAGTGCTCCACATGAGTGTTGGTCCGAAACGAGCGGACTGCGGGGCCGCCTTGGGGCAACCTGAGGTATTTGGCATACACCTGTAGGATGTCTCATCCGGTTGTGTCCTGAGACCTAGATACACGCGGCTACTATCAGGGTGTCGACACGCCGGGAGGATTTGCTGGATTAGCCTTACCTTAGCTCGGTATATCTTGAGCACGGGATTCCGAGGATACTCGGGTCTTCCCACTTTGGAGTTGCGACTTCGTGGATCGTGGGCTTGTAATGGGTCAAGTTGGAACACCCCTGCAGGGTTTGAACTTTCGAAAGCCGTGCCCGCGGTTATGTGGCAGATGGGAGCTTGTTAATTCCGGTTGTAGAAAACTTGACACAATGTTACTAATACACTACCAGCGTGTGTTCCGTGACTGTCAATTTCCGAATGGGGATTCGGGAGTTGAACACGGAGGGGTTATGCTTGTGAGCTTGTAGCTAGGATCACTTAGTGATCACTTCTCGCCGATGCCTTCTCTTCTCGCTCTCACTTGCGTAAGCTAGATGCTAGTTGCTGCTGCAGACTTGTTCTTTCTTCAGCCTTTCCCTAACCTAAAGGCTTAAATAGTTCTGTTACCCGGGAACGGGATTGCTGAGTCCTCTGTGGCTCACAGTTACTTCACACACCAGATGCAGGTCCAGCTGTGAGCTATCCGGGTGATGGCACCGAGCTGGATTGGGAGTACGACGAGGAGCGTAGTCGTTACTACGTGCGCTACCCGGACGATCAGTAGTGGAGACTCTTACTAGGATTCGATCCGCCTGTGGTTGTTTTATCTGAGTTTGGTACTTTGACATTTGGCTTTTGCCCTTAGAGGGTTGTAGTGATCTTAATGTATGATGTTTGAGACTTGTACTGTTATTCTGTGACGTGGCGATTGTAAGCCAACTATTTTCAGTTTTCTATCCCTCTTTTACATGAGTTGTGCAAAGATTACCAAACTTGAGATCATTCTAGGATGGACTTATGCCTTTAAGTCGTGCCTCGACACGTAGGAGGTATAACTCCATCCTGGGCATTACAATAGTTTAGGGAACTAGATCACCAAGCACTTGAGCAACCAGATCATTAACACAACCTCATCCCCTTTTAATAGTATTGGCTTTTCCTATGGACTCAATGTGATCTTTGATCACTAAACCAAAAATAGAGTCTTGAGCTTTTGCCAATGCTTGTCTTAGCATTTTGAGGGGTCCACTTCTTCAGACATTTCCATACCCATATCATCGAACTTCTCTGAAATGATTCTCAAGTAAATATTAGTTCAATGATATATATGTTGTTATTAATTACCAAAACCACCCGGGGATTAGTTGCACTTTCAATAGCTTCTACTAGTCAACTGATCTTGCGATTGGAGTGATCAATCTTGCCCTTGGTTAGGGTGCGTAGGATTTTGTAGATTGGACTAACGGGGCGCCTTTGTATGAGAAGTGCAGACTGCATTGCCTTCATGTGTGTGTTGGCCATCTACTACTCGCACCTCCTCACCCTACCTCCGTGCCAGTGCAGTATAGTCATCTCACCGAGACCAAGTTGGGGCAAAACAAGAGAACTTTGATGTTTACTGGTTTATTGGTCCTCTTTGCATTTTACGCCAAGTTTTGACCATTGATTTAACTAATAAAATGTTAATGCATGTAACAAAAATAATATCATTGGAAACTACTCCCTCCTTCCATCTATACAGGGCCTAAGTTTTGAATCTCTCATAGTACCAAGGTTGTTGCATAAAAATCGGAGCAAATATTGGATATATTACTTGGTCGTGTAGCCCGCTCTCATCCCTCTCTATTACTCCCTCGCATGCAACTTTATCTCCCCCTTTTTTTCATGCATCCCAACAATAACTCCTCCAGTCATGCATGCATTGGCCAAAGAAACGGAGTACCTTTTGGTTAAAAAGTTCCAGGACTTCTTTTAGTCCCAACTAAAAAGTCCCAAGTCCCTGCCTGTTTGGTTCCACAGACTCAATATGGACTAGAGGTTATTAAATGACATGCTAAAAGACCATGTTACCCCTAGTAAAGACCATGCTAAAGTCCCTAGTAATGACATGCAGGGGCAACTGTTGGAAAAACTCCCAAAAATACTCTCCCTCGGGGTCTTCTTTCTTTAGTCCCAAATGCCCACTTTTAGTCCCAAAAAGTCCCTCATGTTTGGTTTAGATGAGACTAAAATGGACTTTTTTTAGTCCCTACACCAAAAAGTCCCTGTAAACAAACACCCCCAAAGGATGAGGAGGTGAGGTGAAGCACGCCTAATAAATGGTTTGAGCATGCATGCAAATCAAGAAAGTCCCTACACAAAAAAGTCCCTGTAAACAAACACCCCCAAAGGACGAGGAGGTGAGGTGAAGCACGCCTAATAACTGGTCTGTGCATGTATGCAAATCAATGTTGCTACCATGTCGTTTTCACGAGGACGACCACGCGCAACCAGCGAGGGGGAATTAAAGTGGGAGATGCATTGGTTAGCATGTTTGGCCTTCTATAGATGTAAAGATGAAATCGTTTGAAAATACTACCTCCATCTTGGTTTATTGATCCCCATTATATTTTGTGCCAAATTTTGACCGTAAATTTAACTAACAAAATATTCTTGCATGTCACCGAAAATTATATCATTGAAAACTATGTTCAAATATGAATCCAACGATATAGTTTTTATTGGCATGCATTAATATTTTATTAGTTAAATCTTCGGTCAAAATTTGACACAAATTACAAAGGGGGTCAATAAACTAGGATGGAGGTAGTAGAACATCTAAAGTTTACAATGGTATTTTTTTTGTAATATATGACTTCTATTATGTTGGTCAAATTGACGACTTAGGGGTACACGCACGCCTTGTAAACTGGGAGAGGGGGCATATTTTTAAACTAATGTCATTGCATGAAGAGAATTGAGCACTGCATGGGGTGCATCTTTTGTAATTATTGTCATTGCATAAGGTGACGTAGGCGGGCTGTAAGGCAAAAAATATTGTATTGTATCTTTGCTCAGTTGGATGAGAGAGAAGATAAGCTGGCTGTAGATTTACAGCCGGCTGTAGCACAAGCTCCAAGAAGATATGTGAGAGTGAATGATGGGCCATGTTGTAAAAAAGTACTACTCCATCCGTCTAGGTGAATAGTCATTTTGTGCACCGCAACCAAGGCGGAGTGGAAAACGAGAGAACTTATTAATGTTTACTATTATACATACACTACACCCCTATTGCATTTTTTTGTAATAGTATTTGTTAATCAAGAGCTACTCCCTTCGTTCGATAATGTAGTGTCTATATTTTTTTTAAAGTCAAACTTTTGAAAAATTGGCCGAGTTTATAAAGAAATTACTTATATCTACAATACCAAAGATAAATGATAGTATGAAGTAAGTACATGTTGTGATGAATCTAATGATCATTCCAGATGTAAATGTTTTTCTCCACATATACCTATTCAAACTTTTCTAAGGTATGACTTTTCAAAGCATCCATATGTTTATGGACGTGAGAGAGTACCCAACTAGAGAGAGAGTGTGTGTGTGTGTGAAATAGAAAGAGTGAGTGAAAAAAGTGTGTGTGCATTGTGTGAAAGAGACATGGACAACACACGATAAAGTAGAGAAAAAGCGTGTGTGTCTTATGCAAACATATCACACATGCATCTTCGACAATGGAAGCGAGGTGAGGAGATAGTGTGTGGTTGCGTGCAATCGAGAGAGAAAGACCCCTAAAACATGGCCAAGAGAGGTCTGACAAACAAGGGAGACAGGTCGAGAGAGACGTATGGAAAAAATGCAGACAATGGGAGCAGAGAGTGTATGTTTGTGACAGAGAGATCCCCTGGAGATCGTGATGGGACTACATGGGTGGGAGATCACGTGGCAAGGTGTGTGCATGATAGAAGATGCCCCAAGAGATGTCAAGATAAACGTACGGATGGAAGGAGACAATATGTGTGTTCCTAAGGGGGGGGGGAGTGCGTGAGTGTTAGATGGGTCTATGTAGCGCGAGTGAGATATGTGTATGTGTGAATCAGGGAGATATAAAGTTTGAGAGAGATGTAGGAGCCCCGATACGTCTGATTAGTGGTGCGTCAAATAGCTGAGAGGGGGAAAGAGATACTCCATCTATTCGATAATGCAGTGCATATTTTTTTTAGAAGTCAAACATTGGAAACTTTGACCAGGTTAAGCAAATATTACTTATATCTACCGTACCAAAGATACATCATATGAAACTACATCTCATGATGAAACTAATGATATATGTTTGCCATTCTATATGTAAATGTTTTTCTCCACGTACATGGTCAAACTTTGTGACATTTGACTTTTAAATAAATCTATATGCTATGGACCGACGAGAGTGCCTAAGTCAAGAGAGATCAAGTGCGTGTGAAGGAGAATGAGTGAGTGTGCAAAGAGAGTGTGTGTGTGAAAGAGAAAGGGACAACAAATGATAAATCAGAGAGAGGTGTGTTCGTTTCTTGTGCAAACATATCACGCATGCATCTCTGAGATAGAGAATCGAGGTGAGGAGATACATGAGGATAGCTAGTCCATGATTGTTTGCAACGGAGAGAGACACCCCTATAGCACATGTCCAATAGAGGTCTCTCCAACAAGGGACAAAGGTCAAGAGGGACGCATGGAGAAGAGGGACGCATGGGGAGGAGGAGAGGGTGTGTGTGTGATAGAGAGATCTGCTCGAGATCGTGAGGGGACTATATATGTGGGTGGGAGATCGAGGGACGAGGTGTGTGTGTGTGTGATAGAAAGATGCCCCGAGAGAAATCAAGATAGACCAAGTGAGGGAAAGATACAATGCACATGTTTGTGATGGAGACTAAGAATTAGTCATATACATATAGGGGGGACTGCGTGTGCCTACAATTGAGTGAGAGACAATCATACTTGGCTATGCTTGAGATTGTGTGTGTGTGTGCGTGTGAGATGGAGAGAGAACGAGGGAGAGAGGGAGAGTTTTAGATTGATCTATCAAGTGCGAGTGAGATATGCATGTGTATGTGTGACCCAAGGAGATGGAGAGTTCAAGAGAGAGAGAGAGAGAGGGAAGAACTCCGAGATGGCAAAGTGGTGCGTGAGAGAGTTACGGGCAACAAAAACAGTGAATTTGTAAGCGTACAATGAGTGCCCAAGATATTTAGCTTGGACTACAGAACCATACATAATGTGCCAAAGAGACCTATACATGGAGTGTGCATCCAAACTAGAAAGACCCCCCCCCCCACACACACACAAACGGAGAGAGATAAAGAGAGAGGGAGAGGGACCGACAAGGTTTGTGTTTGGATGCGTGCGATAGAATTGAAGATTGTCGGCGAGAGAGAGAACACGAGCCCGGGAGAGGGGGAGGTCGTGTTTATGCATCAAATATTTGAATCGGAGAACATGTTGTATGCAATCCACACATGAACGGAGATATGTGTATCAAACAAGTTCATTCATTTGACTTTCAACATGTTCATGGAGTACTATAATACTGTACAACATGCTACTCAATTGAGGTGTTCAACTTTGGATTTAGTTCACTATTTTGACTTGTTGAACGATCTATTTCGTTGAATCGAGATATTTCATTTCGGGTTTGATTCCCGTTTTCGAGTGGGTCAACTATTTGTCATATAGTAAATCATTAACAACGAGCATGTAAAAACACATTAGTCCCGAGCATCATCTCACCATATAAAAAAGAAGTGGCAAGCTAATATTTCAAAATTTGTTTCGAATCGACTTGGTAAGGTAGACGTGGATGCTCGTTCTCCCAAATTTTGAACGAACTGCTAAACACCCTCTGCTCCGTGGAATTCGCCCGAGCAAATAAATGGGAGACGCGAAATTACCGGCGTATATGGGGACACACATAAATTGGCCCGTTGTACATCGAGGGTAGGTTCGTAACTTCACCCAAGCGTGGCTTCTCCTTGGCCGGAATGACAGGTGCCAAATAATTCATAAACCATGGGCGGCAAAACACCCCTCCTTGGCCGAAATCACTCACACCGATTATTTCAAAACACGCCCTCCTCGCCCGAAATTGCTCGGGCCCACTATTTCAAAACACGCCCTCCTCGCCCGAAATCGCTCGCACCCACTATTTCAAAACACGCCCTCCTCGCCCGAAATCGCTCGCGCCCACTATTTGGGAGAAGCAAAGTTACTCTACTATCCCTGACCCTCAGTACACAGACCCAAGCCCAGAAGCCTAAAGGCAGGGGTAGAACTGTAACTCCCCCCACATTTCAAACAAATGCATCCGTAAGACATGGTTCCCCCTCTCAATTCCCCATTCATAAGTTGTGGGCGCCAAATCACCTTCTCTCCAGCCATGAAACCTCAGCCCCTCCTCCATGGCGCCCCACCACACCAAATTCATAGCCGCCCTCCCACACAATGTCGAAGACGTTGTCCGTTCGCCGTCGTGCACGGGCCCATGGGCCTCTTCCTGCATGCTGCCGGAGCTGCCTCAACGACGGCCACGTGAACCGTACCAGAGCAGATTCACCCCCGCCATTGTGCACGCTGCCGGAGCGGCTCCAACTTCGGATGCGTCCAGGGCCCCGGTGCTGCTTCCCCGTTGTCGTAGACCGTCGCGACATCTCTGCTTTCCTGCCGCTGGTAGCCACCGCAACCGCGACGGCCTCACCGACTTCACAGCTGGATCTGCCTACTTCACCGGGCCGCAAGATAGGTCGTACAGTCATCTCAAATCACTTTATTTAGGCGTCAGTTGTCTGAATTTTTATTCTTGGCCAATCGATTTTCAATGGGAAGCATCACCCCTCGAGGCGGCGGAGCTCCTAGGCTGCCGGTTGGCTGGTGTCTAACGTAAGGGTGTGGGCCGCAAGTTCGCCGTGGAAGCAACACTTAGGTGGCTATCTTAGAGTTGCGTGGGTTGAAGGTACTCCCGCCGCCCGATCTAGAAGACGTTGAGTCTTTGTGGATTTGCCGGGGGCGGTGCAACCACGGCAGTGCGGTCGGGCAAGGAGCGGGGTTTTGGTCGATGCTCTCACGGCCAGGGACATCATAGGCAGGCTGCTCTGCCGGTGGTCGCTGCCTCAACCGGGAGGCATAAGACGACCATCAAGTCGTCCAGTGTAGAACAAACGGTACCAAAAGAAAATAAAATCGTGTGACCCCATTTTAGTTTTCAGTCAACAGACGTGTGACCACTCTCGTACCTTACTGTTGATCTCTTAGGGTATTTTCTCATATCAGACATATGTGTCGTTCTTAACATTTTGCCTTTTCTGCATCTTCAGTCACACCATCTTCCTTCTCACCACAACTGCTCCAACAAGGGAAGCATACATCAGAACGGAGCTATAATCCCCACTCAATAGTTCCCTGCATCGAATGTGTGTGCCCTACTATGACAACCACAACAACTGCAGAGCCACTGACAAGTCCGCACATGATGCTCATTCCTATGGATGGCGGCCAGATAGGTTGTACCCTCATCTTACTTGTGTGCAACATTTATGGCATTGTTATTCATCTAAGCATGGAAAATAGATTATCACATTTCACTGTATATTCATGTTGATCTCTTAAGAGTCTTGTTCAGGAGTTAACATTGTTCCATAGTTCAGATAAGAGACTTGTTCTTTATGTAACGTTGTTCCATAGTTATCATCCATCAGCCAATGTTATCCCAGAAGTTGGTGATTATACCACTTCTAGTATTACCTATGTTGTTCTTTAATACTTTTGTGTGCCATCTAGTTAATCTCAAGTATAAACAATACATATTCTGTAGCTTTCATATGTGTTCTCCCTTTAGTTTTTGTGACATGTTGCTGCTAGTTAAGCCCAGTCCTACTATTTTTGTCGTCTCCTACATGCACTCATTACATAAATCTAATTATACTAGTTGTCTTCCATGCATATCAAATATAATTGCACACACTGATATATCCACAAGAACCTCAGAGAGAAATGTAACTGCCCTCAAACTTGATGTCAATGATACCCAATATGATGGAACATGTAAAGGCGATTCTTCAGAAGACTTGCAGAAAGATGCCGAATCCTATTCAACCCATAAGGTCCTTGCTCTAACTTGGCCCGTGATATGGGTACAACATGCATATAATGTCCTGGAGTGCATCTACTCTGTTGCAATGACATGTGCTTAGCCTGCTGATCATGCATGTAAGACTAGTCACAATGGAGAGTAACATACACTAGTAACATACACATATCCCTAGACTATGTTACTACCTTCATAGTGGGTAGTAACATAAGTGTGGTGTCATGCAAGGCTTCATTTATTAGGTTATAGACTCATATTGCATTGGGAGATGTGATGTTACAGTAACTAGCTAAGTTACTCTACCTCTCTCCTCATTAACTCACTGCCACATAAGCAAATTTGTTGATTTGGACTCGATGTTACAGTTGAAGTTACTCCCACTGTGGCTAGTCTAAATATGTCATGCCTTCCTGTTTTTCAGTACCTATTACATTCATGATAACATGTTTTCAAATTCAAGTATTGTCATTCTACTCTATTGCAATGACATCTGCTTAGTTTGGACATCATGCTTCTGAATATCTTATGCATTGTTATTCATCAGTATGTACTTCATCTGTCTACCATACCATGTTTTTTACATTGAAGTGATGTTCTAGTGGTCTGTTGCAATGCCATCTTAGTTTCCCAATCATACAAGCAGATGTTGCCTTAGTGTTTTTCTGTATGTATTTTGCTATCACACAGTTTTGCATTCAACTAGTGTCTTTTTACTCTATTATCCTGTCGTATCCCTAAATCTTACATCATACTCCCTCCGTCTGGATTACAGGTCACATAAATCGATAAAAATGGATGTATCTAGAACTGAAATATGCCTAGACACATCCATTTATTTCCGGATGGAGGGAATACATGTCAATATGTCATGCCTTTCTATTCTTCAGTCTGTATTCTATCTCTCTACCGTATCATGTTTTATAACTGAAGCACCATTCTTCTATATAAGGCATGCAAGGAGATGACGACTATGTTAGAATCTGAAGGGTTACAAAGGTCTTTGCAAAAGATCAAAATGCCAGGAGATAGTAAACCAACTCCAGTGTTCATAGATACTTCTCCAGCACAGAGAAACCCAATTCCTACTGATAATAAGCAGATTCAAGTGGCCAAAGAACTAGTCCGCTCCAGTCCAGCAAAAATATGTCAACTCCATTCTAAAAAGTATGCGCCTATCCTCACATCATGAAATTTTATAGCATTTAGCTCATATTTTCTACATGTTTCTTACCCATCTCTCTTTTAGAAAATAAGCTTAAAGGATAGAAGACTTTCTAAAGTGGGATCATGTTTGAGGAAAGTATCTTGCGGGAATTCTCTGTGCTCCAATGCTGATGTAAGTACCCGTTGTATATCACTAGTTTTTTACATCAACATGTATTTTGTTAATCAGCGTTAATCAAACCTTTATCTGATCTAAATTTATTGGTAGAAAAATGTATAATTAAAGGCGACAATGTTTATTTTTGTAAGTAAAACTGCCGGGTAGTTTTACATACTAAGTTGCATGAGTGTACTATCTCATATCAGGCACATTACTAAATTGTAGTGTTGTTCTGGTTGCCCAATCATTCATTGTGTTAATGTTGCTTTCCTATTACCTTACCTGGATGATGATAGTTGTGCCATATTGTGTTAGTTTGGTGTAGGCTGGTGTGGTCTGGTTTTCCAAACGTTCGTTGTGTCAATGTTGCTTTTCTATTATCTGACATGGCTAATTTGATGCAGGCTGCTGAAGATAAGAAGACAAACTTTGAAAACAGCAAGGCAACCCCATTGTTTCTTTCCAATAAATCTTGTCCAGATAATATGGAAATAACTCTCGATTAATCTGTTCGGTTCCCATCCTAATTTATGTTATGATCCAGTGGTCGAGACACTCTCCACTATCAATAATACAAGCCTGCCAAAATCCCCATCTGAATCTGTTGAGTTTCCTCTGTCTCGAATCCAACAGAAAAAATGTATGTTTGTGAATGAATTACTGAGCAAAGAAATCATGGAAATTGTGGAGGAATCAGAGGTGCACATTCTTGCGCAACAAGAACTGATCAATGTTTTCAGAGACAGTGTAGCAAAGAAGAAAGAACTTGCTCACATGCTTATGGGCGTCATCCGCGCTGAGGTTGCAAATTGTGATGTTGTAGATCCTTAAGTTCTGTTCATTTATTTGCACTAGCATCAATCTTTGATTGCCCGGTGGATGTAATTTCATGTATTATATGCTCGATGTGCAACGTTTTTCCTTGTATGCCGTATGGTTGCTTAGCGCACCTCGCATTCCAGCTAATTAGTCTTTAGGAAGGCAAAAAATAGTGAAATTATTAGTTAGTAGTACAGTCATGGGCCCAAATAAAGGAAGTGGCCCACTGAACTTAATGGGCTTCTCTAATGGGCTCACATGGGCCAAATTTGTCATAGGCCTTTGATTGATCGGTTTTTGTCCTCTCCATAATTGTTCATCGTAATGTGCTCAAATTATCGCTGGGCTGGAATCGACGATATCTAATTGGGCCTAAAGACACATGCTCGAACTCTACTAGGCCCATTATTTTAATGGGACGTAAACAGACCGGGCCACTAGAAATGAGCCAATAGTTAATGCTCGGCCTATTACCTCCCAGGTCGTTAACTGGACGCCATCGAAGCATGTAATAAGTGGGCCCATTTGATTTCACATGCCGTTAACAGGTCGATTCTAAGGCCGGGCTATATATGGCCCAACTGTATTGTGGGCCTTTAGCAAGCTGAAAGTGACATCGGGCTCGTACTGGACCATGAATAGCATGGGCCTTTGAGAGGCCGAAACTCGGGTCGAACTGTATTTGGCCCAACTTTGTTGTGGGCCTTTAGCAGGCCGAAAGCGAAACCGGGCTGATATTATTGGTCATGAAGAGCATGGGCCGTTAAGAGGCCAAAACACAGGTCCGACTGCAAATGGCCCAACTCATTTATGGGTCGTTAATGGGCTGAAAGACACACCGGGCTGGAAATTGGCCCAACACTTAAATGGCTCGCTAACAGGCTGAAAGACGTACATCCTGAAAATTGGCCCATCCCTCGAATGGGCCGTTAATAGGCCGAAACCACATAGGGCCTATATATAGCCCAAATAAATAGCGGGTTGTTAATAGGCTCGAACTGACGACGGGCTACAATGCTGTCAAATAGTTAGCGGGCCGTTGACGGGCCGAATTGGCACATCTCGTATGGGCCATGGGCTTAAATGGATCAGACACCAGTAGGCCCAATATGGGACGGCCTACTAATTTTGACTGGGCTGGCCTCTTTCACCTGAATGGGCCACTGTTGGTGTAAGTGCATCTAGTGCCCCTTAGTGATTTTGGTGTACTGAAGACTTATAGGTTAAGGGACTAATGTGTTTATTTGTGTACACGGGTCTATAAGTCTATGAGGAGTTTGATATTTACAAAGAAAGTCGACCCCTAAAAATTAAGTTCTTCGACTGAAGACTTTGGATTTCTGAAGACTTTGAAAGTGAAGAAATTGGTGTGACCTTGAAGACTTGGTACTCATTTGAGAAACATGAAGCGTGAAGACTTTTGTTTTCATAGTTTCATTTTCTCTTTCACGAGTCATAGGAAACACCGCACTGTTAAAGGGGGTCGAGGAAATACTAAGGAAAAAATTCCATGTGATGCTCAACTCAAAATCCTACACCTACCAATCCCTTCGAGTGAAGCCATTGGAAATCTCATACAGTTCAATCATATTCTTTAGTGACAGAGACGAAGTTCTTCTGGTTTCTGAGGAATTTGTTCTGACTCAGGAGTTAGGAATTCGCTAGTGCGGATTTCCTACAAGTGAGGTACATGATAGCCCTGAGGAATTTGATACTCAACATTCCGACCGTTGCTGTGCTATGCGCCAGCTGTCCCAAAATATCTACCCACCTAACGGTCATATTATTAAAGGGCATTGATGTCTTATCATGTCAGGCTGCTCCCTAGGCTATAAATAGCCGCCCCTACAACCACTAGCTGGTTGGCTGCTCCAAGAGAAACTGACACTTGTCATAAGAGCAACCCATCCTCCGAGGACTTTGAGCGAAAATCATAAAGTGAGGAAAACCCCAAACCCAAACACCTAAAACCCAAAAGTGATTGAGCATCACTGAAGAGATTGATCATATGTTGCTCAACCCCCAGGTTTTGAAGATCCAAAGAATCCTGACAAAGTCTTCAGACTCAATAAGGCCCTCTATGGCCTCAAGCAGGCCCCTCGAGCGTGGAATGATACTTTGAAGGAATTCCTCATGAAGAAAGGCTTCAAACCGAGTTCACTTGATTCTACTCTTTTCACTAAATCTTTGTTGGGGAACGTAGCAGAATTCAAAAAAATTCTAAGCTTTCACCAAGATCCATCTAAGGAGACATCTAGCAACGAGCATATGAGAGTGCATCTACATACCGTTTTGTAGATCGCGAGCGGAAGCTTTCGAAGAAGCGTGGCTGAAGCAGTCATACTCTTCTCGTTCTTCGTCACCGATGATCTAGCGCCGAACGGACGGCACCTCCGCGTTCAACACACGTCCGGTACAACAACGTCACCTCCTTCTTGATCCAGCAAGGGGGGAGGAGAGGTCGTCGGAGATCCAGCAGCACGACGGCGTGGTGATGGATGCAACGGGAATTCCTGCAGGGCTTCGCCGGCGCCCTGCGGAGGAGGAGGAAGGTGTGACGGGAGGGGGAGAGGCGCCAGAGACTTGGGTGCGGCTGCCCCCTCCCCCCCACATATATATAGGGGGCCAGGGGGTACGCCAAGCCCTGTAGATGGGATCTGCAGGGGGGCGGCGGCCTGGGGGGGAGACTTGCCCCCCAAGGCGTAGGGGGCGCCTCCCTCCCCTAGGGTTTCAACCCTAGGCGCATGAGGGAGGGCCCAGTAGGGTGCGCCAGCCCACCAGGGGCTGGCCCCCCTTCCCCTTGCGGCCTAGGGGCCCCACCGAGATGGGTGGCCCCACCCGGTGGATCCTCGGGACCCCTCCGGTGGTCCCCGGACACTCCCGGTGACCCCCGGAGTTCACCCGATGGCCGAAACTGGACTTCCTATATATCATTCTTTACCTACGGACCATTCCGGAACTCCTCGTGACGTTCGGGATCTCATCCGGGACTCCGAACAACTTTCGGGTTTCCACGTGCATGTATCTCTACGACCCTAGCGTTACCGAACCTTAAGTGTGTAGACCCTACGGGTTCGGGAGACACGTAGACATGACCGAGACCACTCTCCGGTCAATAACCAACAGCGGGATCTGGATATCCATGTTGGTTCCCACGTGTTCCTCGATGATCTTCATCGGATGAACCACTGTGTCAAGGATTCACTCAATCCCGTATGTTATTCCCTTTGTCCATCGGTACGGTACTTGCCCGAGATTCGATCGTCGGTATTCCCGATACCTTGTTCAATCTCGTCACGGCAAGTCTCTTTACTCGATCCGTAATCCATCATCCCGTGACTAACTCCTTAGTCACCTTGAGCTCATTACGATGATGTCTTACCGAGTGGGCCCAGAGGTACCTCTCCGTCATACGGAGTGACAACATCCCAGTCTCGGTTCGTGCCAACTCAACAGACACTTTCGGAGATACCCGATGCGTACCTTTATAGCCACCCAGTTACGTTGTGACGTTTGGCACACCCAAAGTATTCCTACGGCATCCGGGAGTTGTACAACCTCATGGTCTAAGGAATAAATACTTGACACCGAAAAGCTTATGCACTTTACAAATATTCAGATCCGTATGCACTTTACAAATATCTATACCCGATGCGTGGAAGGGGTTTAGTCAACGGGTCTACAACATTCAGATCCGTATGCACTTTACAAATATCTATATCTCCATCTTGAACATAATTCCGGATGGAGTTGAAACGGCGCTTGATGTGCTTGGTCTTCTTGTGAAACCTGGGCTCTTTGGTAATGGCAATGGCACCAGTGTTATCACAGAAGAGAGTCATCGGGTTTGACGCACTTGGAATGACTCCTAGGTCGGTGATGAACTCCTTCATCCAGACTCCTTCCTGCGCTGCTTCGGAAGCAGCTATGTACTCCGCTTCACATGTAGATGCCGCCACAACGCTTTGCTTGCAACTGCACCAGCTGACTGCCCCACCATTCAAAATATACACGTATCCGGTTTGTGACTTGGAGTCATCCAGATATGTGTCGAAGCTAGCATTGACGTAACCCTTTACGACAAGTTCTTCGTCACCTCCATAAACGAGAAACATATCCTTAGTCCTTTTCAGGTACTTCAGGATGTTCTTGACCGCTATCCAGTGTTCCATACCGGGATCACTTTGGTACCTCCCTACCAAACTTATGGCAAGGTTCACATCAGGTCTGGTACACAGCATGGCATACATGATAGAACATATGGCCGAGGAATAGGGAATGACACTCATCTTTTCTCTATCTTCTGCCGTGGTCGGTGACTGAGCCTTGCTCAATCTCATACCTTGCAAAACAGGCAAGAATCCCTTCTTGGACTGATCCATATTGAACTTCTTCAATATCTTGTCAAGGTATGTACTTTGTGAAAGACCGATGAGGCGTCTTGATCTATCTCTATAGATTTTGATGCCTAATATGTAAGCAGCTTCTCCAAGGTCCTTCATTGAAAAACTCTTATTCAAGTAGGCCTTTACATTTTCCAAGAATTCTATATCATTTCCCATCAACAATATGTCATCCACATATAATATGAGAAATGCCATAGAGCTCCCACTCACTTTCTTGTAGATACAGGCTTCTCCATAAGTCTGTATAAAGCCAAACGCTTTGATCACATCATTAAAGCGAATATTCCAACTCCGAGATGCTTGCACCAGCCCGTAAATCGAGTGCTGGAGCTTGCATACCTTGTTAGTGTTCTCTGGATCGACAAAACCTTCCGGCTGCATCATATACAACTCTTCCTTGAGGAAGCCATTAAGGAATGCCGTTTTGATGTCCATTTGCCATATCTCATAATCATAGAATGCGGCAATAGCTAACATGATTCTGATTGACTTCAGCATCGCTACAGGAGAGAAAGTCTCGTCGTAGTCAATCCCTTGAACTTGTCGATAACCCTTAGCGACAAGCCGAGCCTTATAGATGGTCACATTACCATCCGCGTCTGTCTTCTTCTTAAATATCCATTTGTTTTCTATGGCGTGCCTGTCATCAGGCAAGTCCACCAAAGTCCATACTTTGTTTTCATACATGGATTCTATCTCGGATTTCATGGCTCCAAGCCATTTATTGGAATCCGGGCCCGCCATTGCTTCTTCATAGTTCGAAGGTTCACCGTTGTCTAACAACATGATTTCCAGGACAGGGTTGCCATACCACTCTGGTGCGGAACGTGCCCTTGTGGACCTTCGAAGTTCAGTAGTAACTTGATGTGTTTCTTCATGATCATCATCATTAACTTCCTCCCTTGTCGGTGCAGGCACCTCAGGAACAATTTCCTGCGCTGCGCTACTTTCCGGTTCAGGAGGGGTGACTGTCACCTCATCAAGTTCTACTTTCCTCCCACTCACTTCTTTCGAGAGAAACTCTTTCTCCAGAAATGATCCATTCTTGGCAACAAAGACTTTGCCTTCGGATCTGTGGTAGAAGGTGTACCCAATCGTTTCCTTTGGGTATCCTATGAAGACGCATTTTTCTGATTTGGGTTCGAGCTTTTCAGGTTGAAGTTTCTTGACATAAGCATCGCAACCCCAAACTTTCAGAAACGACAACTTAGGTTTCTTGCCAAACCAAAGTTCATACGGTGTCGTCTCAACAGATTTCGACGGAGCCCTATTTAAAGTGAATGCGGCAGTCTCTAAAGCATAGCCCCAAAAAGATAGCGGTAAATCGGTGAGGGACATCATAGATCGCACCATGTCCAACGGAGTACGATTTCGACGTTCGGACACACCGTTACGTTGAGGTGTTCCGGGTGGTGTCAATTGTGAAACAATTCCACAGTTCCTAAGGTGCGTGCCAAATTCATGACTTAAATATTCACCCCCACGATCTGATCGTAAGAACTTTATTTTTCTATCACGTTGATTCTCAACCTCATTCTGAAATTCCTTGAAATTTTCAAAGGTCTCAGACTTGTGTTTCATCAAATAGATATACCCATATCTACTCAAGTCATCTGTGAGGGTGAGAACATAACGATAGCCTCCGTGAGCCTCAACACTCATTGGACCGCACACATCGGTATGTATGATTTCCAACAAGTTGGTTGCTCGCTCCATTGTTCCGGAGAACAGAGTCTTGGTCATCTTGCCCAAGAGGCATGGTTCGCACGTGTCAAATGATTCATAATCAAGAGACTCTAGAAGTCCATCTGAATGGAGCTTCTTCATACGTTTGACACCAATATGACCAAGGCGGCAATGCCACAAGTATGTGGGACTATCATTATCAACTTTACATCTTTTGGCATCTACACTATGAATATGTTTATCATCACGTTCGAGATTCATCCAAAAATAAACCATTGACCAGCGGGGCATGACCATAAAACATATCTCTCAAATAAATAGAACAACCATTATTCTATGATTTAAATGAGTAGCCATCTCGCATAAGACGAGATCCAGATACAATGTTCATGCTCAAAGCTGGTACTAAATAACAAGTATTAATGTTTAAAACTAATCCCGAGGGTAGATGTAGAGGTAGTGTGCCGACGGCGATCACATCGACCTTGGAACCATTCCCGACGTGCATCGTCACCTCATCCTTCGCCAGTCTCCGCTTATTCCACAACTCCTGCTTAGAGTTACAAATGTGAGCAACTGCACCGGTATCAAATACCCAGGAGCTACTACGAGCGTTGGTAAGGTACACATCAATAACATGTATATCATATATAGCTTTGACGTTGCCGACCTTCTTGTCTGCTAAGTATTTGGGGCAGTTCCACTTCCAGTGCCCCGTTCCCTTGCAATGAAAACACTCAGTTTCAGGCTTGGGTCCATTCTTTGGCTTCTTCCCGGCAACTGGCTTACCGGGCGCGACAACTCCTTTGCCGTCCTTCTTGAAGTTCTTCTTACCCTTGCCTTTCTTGAACTTAGTGGTTTTATTGACCATCAACACTTGATGTTCTTTCTTGATATCCACCTCCGCTGATTTCAGCATCGAATACACCTCGGGAATGGACCTCTCCATCCCCTGCATATTGAAGTTTAACACGAAGCTCTTGAAGCTTGGTGGGAGCGACTGGAGGATTCTGTCAACGACCGCTTCATCTGGGAGATTCATTCCCAGCTGAGACAAGCGGTTGTGCAATCCAGAAATCTTGAGGATGTGCTCACTGACAGAACTGTTTTCCTCCATCTTACAGCTGTAGAATGCGGCGGAGACGTCATATCTCTCGACTCAGGCATGAGCTTGGAAAACCATTTTCAGCTCTTCTAACATCTCATATGCTCCGTGATTCTCAAAACGCTTTTGGAGCCCCGACTCTAAGCTGTAGAGCATGCCGCACTGAACCAGGGAGTAATCATCACAACGCGACTGCCAGGCGTTCATAACGTCTTGGGTCGCCGGGGGAACGGGTGCATCACCTAGCGGTGCTTCAAGGACATATGATCTCTTGGCAGCTATGAGGATAATCCTCAGGTTACGGACCCAATCCGTATAGTTGCTACCATCGTCTTTCAGCTTGGTTTTCTCTAGGAACGCGTTGAAGTTGAGGGAAACTTGAGCGTGGGCCATTTGATCTACAAGAGATATTGTAAAGAATTTAGACTAAGTTCATGATAATTAAGTTCATTTTAATCAAATTTTAATGAACTCCCACTCAGAATGACATCTCTCTAGTCATCTAAGTGATACATGATCCGAATCGACTAGCCCGTGTCCGATCATCACGTGAGACGGACTAGTCATCAACGGTGAACATCTTCATGTTGATCGTATCTTCTATACGACTCGTGTTCGACCTTTCGGTCTTCCGTGTTCCGAGGCCATGTCTGTACATGCTAGGCTCGTCAAGTAAACCCTAAGTGTATTGCTTGTGTAAATCTGGCTTACACCCGTTGTATGCGAACGTTAGAACCTATCACACCCGATCATCACATGGTGCTTCGGAACAACGATCCTTAGCAGCGGTGCACAGTTAGGGGGGACACAATTCTTGAAATTTTAGTGAGAGATCATCTTATTTACTACCGTCGTTCTAAGTAAACAAGATGCATAAACATGATAAACATCACATGCAATCAATTAAAGTGACATGATATGGCCAATATCATCTTGCTCCTTTGATCTCCATCTTCGGGGCACCATGATCATCTTGTCACCGGCTCGACACCATGATCTCCATCATCATGATCTTCATCATCGTGTCTTGAAGAAGTCGTCACGCCAACTATTACTTCTACTACTATGGCTAACGTTTAGCAATAAAGTAAAGTAATTACATGGTGTTTATTCAGTGACACGCAGGTCATACAATAATTAAGACAACTCCTATGGCTCCTGCCGGTTGTCAAGTTCATCGACATGCAAGTCATGATTCCCTATTACAAGAACATGATCAATCTCATACATCACATATATCATTCATCACATCTTCTTTGGCCATACCACGTCACATAGCACATGCTGCAAAAACAAGTTAGACATCCTCTAATTGTTGTTGCAAGTTTTTACGTGGCTTCTATAGGTTTTCTAGCAAGAATGTTTCTTACCTACGCCAAAACCACAACGTGATTTGTCAATTTCTATTTACCCTTCATAAGGACCCTGTTCATCGAATCCGATCCGACTAAAGTAGGAGAGAGACACCCGCCAGCCACCTTATGCATCTAGTGCATGTCTGTCGGTGGAACCAGTCTCACGTAAGCGTACGTGTAAAGTCGGTCCGGGCCGCTTCATCCCACAATACCGCCGAATCAAGACTAGACTAGTAACGACAAGAAAATTGAGCAAACTCAAACGCCCACAACTGCTTTGTGTTCTACTCGTGCAAGATGCTACTCATAAGACCTAGCTCAGATGCCACTGTTGGGGAACGTAGCAGAATTCAAAAAATTTCTACGCTTTCACCAAGATCCATCTAAGGAGACATCTAGCAACGAGCATATGAGAGTGCATCTACATACCGTTTTGTAGATCGCGAGCGGAAGTTTTCGAAGAAGCGTGGATGAAGCAGTCGTACTCTTCTCGTTCTTCGTCACCGATGATCTAGCGCCGAACGGATGGCACCTCCGCGTTCAACACAAGTCTGGTACAGCAACGTCACCTCCTTCTTGATCCAGCAAGGGGGGAGGAGAGGTCGTCGGAGATCCAGCAGCACGACGGCGTGGTGATGGATGCAACCGGAATTCCTACAGGGCTTCGCCGGCGCCCTGCGGAGGAGGAGGAAGGTGTGACGGGAGGGGGAGAGGCGCCAGAGACTTGGGTGCAGCTGCCCTCTCCCCCCCCCCACATATATATAGGGGGCCAGGGGGTGCGCCAAGCCCAGCAGATGGGATCTGCAGGGGGGGCGGCGGCCGGGGGGGGGGGAGACTTGCCCCCCCAAGGCATAGGGGGCGCCTCCCTCCCCTAGGGTTTCAACCCTAGGCGCATGAGGGAGGGCCCAGTAGGGTGCGCCAGCCCACCAGGGGCTGGCCCCCCCTTCCCCTTGCGGCCTAGGGGCCCCACCGGGATGGGTGGCACCACCCGGTGGACCCTCGGGACCCCTCCCGTGGTCCTGGGACACTCCCGGTGACCCCCGGAGTTCACCCGATGGCCGAAACTGGACTTCCTATATATAATTCTTTACCTCCGGACCATTCCGGAACTCCTCGTGACGTCCGGGATCTCATCCGGGACTCCGAACAACTTTCGGGTTTCCACGTGCATGTATCTCTACGACCCTAGCGTTACCGAACCTTAAGTGTGTAGACCCTACGGGTTCGGGAGACACGTAGACATGACCGAGACCACTCTCCGGTCAATAACCAACAGCGGGATCTGGATATCCATGTTGGTTCCCACGTGTTCCTCGATGATCTTCATCGGATGAACCACTGTGTGAAGGATTCACTCAATCCCGTATGTTATTCCCTTTGTCCATCGGTACGGTACTTGCCCGAGATTCGATCGTCGGTATTCCCGATACCTTGTTCAATCTCGTCATGGCAAGTCTCTTTACTCGATCCGTAATCCATCATCCCGTGACTAACTCCTTAGTCACCTTGAGCTCATTACGATGATGTCTTACCGAGTGGGCCCAGAGGTACCTCTCTGTCATACGGAGTGACAACATCCCAGTCTCGGTTCGTACCAACTCAACAGACACTTTCGGAGATACCCGATGCGTACCTTTATAGCCACCCAGTTACGTTGTGACGTTTGGCACACCCAAAGTATTCCTACGGCATCCGGGAGTTGTACAACCTCATGGTCTAAGGAATAAATACTTGACACCGAAAAGCTTATGCATTACGAACTATACGATCTCGTGCTATGCTCAGGATTGGGTCTTGTCCATCACATCATTCTCCTAATGATGTGATCCCGTTATCACTGACATCCCATGTCCATGATCAGGAAACCGTGACCATCTGTTGATCAACGAGCTGGTAACTAGAGGCTTACCAGGGACTCAATGTGGTCTATATATTCACACATGTATCGTTGTTTCCGTACAATACAATTCAAGCATGAATAACAGACAATTATCATGAACAAGGAAATATAATAATAATACTTTTATTATTGCCTCTAGGGCATATTTCCAACAATCTTATGATGGTGAATTATTTGTGTGCCAAATATATGTTGATGATATTATCATTGGCTGTACTGACCAACGTTATGGTGATGAATTTGCCTATATGATGAGTGAAGAATATCAAATGTCTATGATGAGAGAATTGAAATTCTTCTTAGGTCTTCAAATTCGTCAACAACGCAATGGCACATTCATATCTCAGGAGAAATACCTCAAGGATGTACTGAGGAAATTCGGCATGCAAGATTGCAAAGGCTTCAAAATTCCTATGCCCACAAATGGCCATCTATGCACTGATGACAATGGTAGTGACTTCGATCATAAGGTATACCGCTCCATGATTGGTTCTTTATTGTACTTATGTGCATCTAGGCCAGATATAATGCTTAGTGTTTGCACGTGTGCCCGATTTCAAGCTACACCGAAGGAATCACACCATAAGGCTATGAAACATATTCTTCTATATCTAGCTCACACACCAACACTTGGATTATGGTACCCCAAGGGCTCGGCTTTTGATCTCATTGGATATTCAGACTCTGACTATGCTGGTGATCGTGTGGACCGTAAGTCAACATCTGGTACATGTCATTTCCTCGGAAGATCTTTGGTTTGTTGGTCTTCGAAGAAACAGATCTGTGTATCACTGTCTACTGCTGAAGCTGAGTACATTGCTGCTGGTTCGTGCTGTGCTCAATTGTTGTGGATGAAGCAAACTCTGAAGGACTATGTGTAAGTGCATCTAGTGCCCCTTAGTGATTTTGGTGTATTGAAGACTTATAGATTAAGGGACTAATGTGTTTATGAGTGTAAACAAGTCTATAAATCTATGAGGAGTTTGATATTTACAGAGAAAGTCGACCCCTAAAAATGAAGTTCTTTGACTGAAGACTTTGGATTTCTGAAGACATTGAAAGTGAAGAAATTGGTGTGTCCTTGAAGACTTGGTACTCATTTGAGGAACATGAAGCGTGAAGATTTTTGTTTTCATAGTTTCAGTTTCTCTTTCTTGAGTCATAGGAAACACTGTACTGTTAAAGGGGGTCGAGGAAATACTAAGGAAAAATTTCCATATGATGCTCAACTCAAAATCCTACACCTACCAATCCCTTCGAGTGAAGCCATTGGAAATCTCATACAGTTCAGTCACATTCTTCAGTGACAGAGACAAAGTTCTTCTGGTCTCTGAAGAATTTGTTCTGACTGAGGAGTTAGGAATTCGCCAGTGCAGATTGCCTACAAGTGAGGAACATGATAGCCCAGAGGATTTTGATACTCAAATTTCTGACCATTGCTGTGCTACGCGTCAGCTGTCCCAGAATATCTACCCACCTAACGGTCATATCATTGAAGGGCATTTATGTCTTATCATGTCGGGCTGCTCCCTAGGCTATAAATAGCTACCCCCTACAACCACTAGCTGGTTGGCTGCTCCGAGAGAAACTGACACTTGTCATTTGAGAGCAACCCATCCTCCGAGGACTTTGAGTGAAAATCATCAAGTGAGGAAAAACCCAAAACCAAACCCAAACACCTACAAACCCAAAAGTGATTGAGCATCACTGAAGAGATTGATCCTTCGCGGATCCAACGCTTGTTACCATTGAAGACTGTGCATCTTCCGGACGGTTAGGCGTCATGGTCTAGAGCATCCAAGAGGAAATTGTGGATCGCCGAGTGACCGAGTTTGTGAAGGTTTGGAAGTCGCCTGAAGACTTTCCACGAGTGATTGGGCGAGGTCTGTGTGACCTTAGCTCAAGGGGAATACGGTGAGGACTGAGTGTCCTGGACTGGGTGTTCAGGACTGGGTGTTCGGAACTATGTGTTCTCAGGTTTAAATACCTAGCCGCCCTAACCAGAGGTACAACTAAGACAGCAGTTGGAACTGGTCTACCAAATCATTATCTTCACCAAGCTTACTTGTTCTATTTCCACAACTCTTTCATTTCCTCATAACTGTGTTGTGTGCTTGTTCATATCTGTTTGAAGACTTTGACTGAAGACTTTCTCAATTTCCTTAGTTCAATTTCTTCAGTCTTTTTGTCTTCATCTTGTGTTATCCCGTGTTTACGCTTTCTGTACTCTGTGCTTGTCTTTATTTCATCATGATGACCATGCTTGTGTTCTGCTATGTTTACTTTTAAGTACTTATTCCGCTACAAGTAGTTCTTCGCTAAGGAATTTCCTCACCAGCAAATTCCTCAGTGAAGAATTCATAAAAATCGCATATTCACCCCCCTCTAGTCGATATAATGCACTTTCAATTGGTATCAGAGCAAGGTACTCCCTTGTTCTGTGTGATTTTGGTATAACCGCCTGGAGTTTTAGTTATGTCGACCACATGAATGAAGACTGTGTCATGCCCCATCTTTGACGGTCACGAGTATCCCAAGTGGAAGGCCATGATGAAGAAGCGCCTCATGGCGATGAACAGTGAGCCGTGGAACATCACTGAGATTGGTCTTACTGATCTGTGCAAGATGGCAGAAGCTGATGACATTCGCAAGTTCATCCTTCTCACCCTCACAGCAAAGGACGTCATCTGCTCTTGTCTATCTCAAAATCAGTTCAGGAACATCATGCATCTCGATCATGCGAAGCTTATCTGGGACCGTCTCTCTGAGGTCTATGAAGGTCATCGAACCCGTCATGATCCTTGGTTTGAGGACTTCAAGGAATCTCTCAAAGCGATGACATTCGAACCAGAATCATCATCTTCTACACCATGCCTTATGGAAAATGATGCTAAGGTAACTGAATGCTATCTATCTGAATCCAGTGATGATGAATCTGGTGATGAATTTGGACCCAGCTATGTCAAACTTGCTACCCTTGCCACTAAACAACAAAGAGCTTTGGAAAAAGTTCAATACATGCTAAATAAGAGCGATGATATGTTGGGTGAAGAAATGGATCAATTGAAGGCTTTGGTTGAGATTCTTCAAAGACTTCAGACTAGGTTTGACACCCTTCAAAGTCATCATAACACTCTCTTATCTGATCATGAGAAGCTTTCTTATGAATTTCTTCAAAGAAAGCAAGATCTTGAAAAGCTAAGAGTGAGTTATGAAGATCTTCAGAAGGAGCGTGATTCATTACTTGCTCAACAAATCAGCGCTTCTCAGGAAGAATTTGTTCCTCCATGCTTGAAATGCATTGAACGTGAATCTGCTAATTTTCACCTGAATGTTCAAATGCTTCTAATGCTAAAAATTCTTCAACTATCTCTGCTATCACTAAATCCTCATCTGAGGACATTGCTAGTATCACTGATGATGCAGGGCTGAAGGAATTGTACATGACAGGCATGTACAAAAGCCTCAAAGGGCATCAGACCCTTTGTGATGTGCTTAAAAAGCAGATCCTCAACAGGAACCCTAGGAAAGAGGGTATTGCCTTTGAGAGGAAACTTAATGCTGATGGTACATATTGGAAGCCTGAGCAGTACCCCAAAACCTCATGGGTTGCTGCAAAGGTACCTCTAGTTGATCCATCCAATTTATCTGGCTTTACTTGTGAATCTCCTCATTCTTCTGATGAGTCATTTGACTCCA
Organism: Secale cereale; assembly: GCA_902687465.1. NCBI lineage: Eukaryota > Viridiplantae > Streptophyta > Magnoliopsida > Poales > Poaceae > Secale > Secale cereale. The sequence goes on from LR738713.1 coordinate 359,214,723, forward strand.
ACTATAAACTGTTCAAAAATCAGAATGGTGAAGTATTTGCTAGATATGTTGGCACTAACTGCAAGAACGGTTCCCCTATGAAGAAAATCTGGGTTCCCAAAAGGTGCCTTGAAAGTCTTCAAGTGAATGTCCTCATGACACCACTTGTGAAGAATAGGAACCCAAGATCAAATTCTTCATATGGACCAAATTCTTCACATGGATCCAAGTCCTCATACGGACCAAATTCCTCACATGGATCAAATTCCTCAAAAGTACCAAAGTCCTCATATGAATATCATCGTGCTAACAACTCTGTTTCGCAGGGTAGAGCTAAGGGCTATGAATATGAGCATTATTCTTCTAACCATTATGTTCATAAGTCCTCGAAGAATTTCTCTACTTATTCATATGCTTATCCTAACTTCTCTTATGTGAAACGAAATGGACTGGCTTCTATGCCACCTTTCTCGTATGGAGCTCGCAGAGTGATGAACTCTTTGCCAACCATTCAGATGTGGGTGGTGAAGAAAAAGAACTAATCTCTTCTGCAGGGTGAGGTCTCCAGACATGCTCAAACGTGAAGAATTTGGTGGAGACCTGAAAAGTGCCTGAAAGGACGTAGGCTAATCATGAAGAAATGAACTCTCATTTCTCACGTCCTCATACTGCCTTATCTGTTGCATTGCTCGATGAAATTGATCTGATGAATTGATGTCATATTCTTCACTGATGAAGTATATGAGTTTGTAAGCTACACTAATTCATCTGCAGGATGATCAACCCAAAGTCACTGAGTGGTTCCTCGATAGTGGATGTACAAATCACATGACTGGTGACAAGAATCTATTGATGGATGCTACCTTATCTCCATCTCATCTGAAGCATATCATCTTCGCTGACAAAGGCAAAAGCCAGGTATTGGGTCTAGGTAAGGTTGCGATCTCAAACGATCGACACATGGTCAAAGTCATGCTTGTCGAGTCCTTAGGATACAACCTCATGTTTGTCTCAATGCTTTGCGATCTTGATATGGTTGTAGTCTTTGGCAAGTATCGTTGTGTTGTGATCATGGAATCTGAAAATTCCAAAGTCTTCGAAGGCTTTAGGAGAGGAGACTTCTATATTGTCAATTTCTCTACAGGACCTCAAACAGCTGCGTGTCTACTTGCAAAAGCTTCAGAAGGCTGGCTATGTCATCGACGACATGGTCATGCAGGCATGAGGAATTTGCACACGCTTGCTGTAACACCCCAGATGTAACAATTCCATTTATGGCAATATATGCAACGTTTGCTTCATCAATTCCATTCTGGGCTCTTCCTTCATTTCGGGTTTTCTTCGTTTTGTCGTGTGCGTGTGTGCATATCATCCATGTCATGTCATCATGTGCATTGCATTGCATTCAGGTTGTCACTTGCACCCGGTCATGCCTATCTCTTCTTGTTGTCCGTTTTGAGTTCCGACACTCACACACGTGCCCGTGGCACCTCTGAGTCCTTCTTTCGTATGAGGTCATGGAACGTTCTCGGAATGAGGTGAGACTTGTCGTACGTTGTTGTTTTAGTACGTGTGGGCCGCTTGTCAAGTTTCATCGCGTTTGGAGGTCGTTTGATATTTCAACGATTAAAATCGTGGGCTAAAAGCTCTTCTTTCTTTTGGCCCAACCCCCCTCCACAACAGCCCGCTAACCCAGCACAACCACTCCCATCCTCTCGGTCGTCGGATCGTGATCGTGTGGGCGAAAACCGCACCCCATTTGGACACTCCTAGCTCCCTCTACCTATAAAAGGCCCCATCCCCTCCATTTTCGGGCGAAACCCTAGCGCCTCCTCCTCCGCGCCACGCCGGACAAGTCCGCCCGGCGCCGGACACGTCCGCCCCCGCCCCGCACCACTCCCGTAGCAACACGTGGCAGCCCAGCTGCCGCCTCCCACCGCGCGGGCCCGCCCGGCCCGTCCACAGCCCCCCGGCCCGCGAGCCACCCGCCGCCGTCCTCCGCCCCGGGCATCGCCTGCGTGCCCCCCGCGTCCTCAGGTCCGCCGCGCCCGGCCGCCGGCTCGGCCGCGCCGGCGAGATCGCCCCGACCACCACCACCGGGCCATCGCCTCCGGCCGCGCCGCGGCTTCCGCTTCACCGTGCCCCGCCGCCGGGGATCCCACCGCCGGCCAGAACCCTCGCCGCCGCCCCGTCTCCCCTTCTCCGCCTCGCCGCCCTTCACTCCGGCTGCCGGTCGCCGCCCCGCCGCCGTCCTCGCCAACTCCGGTGAGCGCAGGACCCGCTCCAGATCCAGATCCACCGGTGGGTGGATCAGATCCACCCACACATCGATCCAAACGCCCCGTCCCCGCCGGATCTCTCCATCCTCGGACATCCCTGTCCCGGCTTGACTTTTCGTTTGGTATAATTTCTTCTAAGTCCTAGATCCGCGTAATTATGGTGCCTCCTTTGACATGTGGTAACTTCGTGCTTGTTGCTCCGTTTTGCGCATATAATATATCGAAATGTTCATCTCGTCGTGCTCTACATGTTAGCATCAGTTTCATGCATGTTAGAGTTCATCTAGTTTACTTAAACTTCGTGGTAAGAGTGCTTCGTGATGAAACTGTTTCAGCACTTGTTGTCTGTGTAAATTTGTTGGCATGTTCGTGAGCTAGTAACTTTGTGCATGTTGGTCTGATTGGAGTGAATGATACGTCCAGATGTTCATTGTGAAGTGCTCTACATGATGGTTGCTGTAGCATTCATGTTAGGTGTCATATTGCCATGCTTATCTCTGTTGCAAAAGTGCATTGGGCTGATAAGTTTCAGCACTGGTTATGAGATGATGTTTTGTCTTGCTTGTGCATATTAATCCATGTGTCGTATGAGCTAGGTGTCAACATCAGTTTTGCTCTTTGGAATGTGCTCTACATGTTAGATTCATTTTCATGCCATGTTATGTCTTGAAATGAGTGCAACAAGCTTGTTAACATGTCATCATGATGTTAAATTTCTGCTAAGTGTGAATCTATTAATTTTTATGCCATGTTCCCATGATGCCACCGTCGTTGTTGTGCATGTTTAGAGTTGTCCAGTGGGTGTTCCTTGATGTATATGTTATGATCTAGCTATCCATGCTCTTGTTTGCCATGATGCCATGATGTAGCTTGTTTTTACGAGGCCCTCAAGTTGCTATAAAATGTTTCTGTCAGCATGACCAGATTTTGCTATGTCTAGATAAACTTTTGCATTTTTGCCATGATGTTTGGGACATGTTCTAGTATGTTGTAGAAGTAGCCATGTGGTTATTCTTGAAAAGCATGTCATGTATGTGATTGACATGCCTTTTGCTTGCATGATGGCTTGTTGTAGCTTGTTGTTTTCATGCTCTCAAGTGGCTATAAAATGTACCTGTCAGCATGTTATCAACAAGTTCAGTTTTGTCATGTGAATATCTAGTGTTCTATGCACCCTATGTCAATGTTCTTGCCATGAGTAGCTTCTCAAATATGTCTTCTTGCTGTTGGATATCTTCACAAGCCATTCTATGCTTTGAGTTGAGTTGCACAAGCTTGCAAACATGCATACTCATTGTAATTTTGCAATGCCTTGTAATTTTCACTAAGTCTAAGAATTATGTAAATTTATTGCAACTTGCCATGCTAGTTTAATTGTGGTCCAGCAAGGTTTTGGGTGTGCTCTAAGTTCATTCTTATTAAGTATCATGTCTATTTCACATCCATGCCTTTTGTCTCCATGTTTGGGTGTTGTAGCATAATTATTTCTTGCTCCACAGATGCCATGTTGCTGTAAACTGCAGTTTTGCCTTGCATCTTGTTTTGCTTGTCAGTTGCAAACTGTGCATCCGTTTCCAGTGATCTTTATATCGATTTCAACCGAAATCTTCCCCTCTATCCAGTGACTTGCTTGGTTTCCCAAGATGAAGCAATTTCCATCATCTTCTCCTTAGGCTCAAGAGCATTCTCATGCATACGCACATCATACTTGCATCCCATGGCATGTCTTGCATCATGTTTTTTGTGCATTGCACCGTGTTTGATATTGTGATGTTGTTGTCCTCTTGTGTTGGGTAGAGCTGGGAGCCGATACCAAGTTCGAGGATCTTGTCGAGACTGATTTCGAGGAGCCGTCTTACCATCCCACCGACGACTCACCAGGCAAGATGACCATTCCCTGATATCACTTCTATCTTTGCCTATGCTAGATGTCTCGTTCTTTAGATATTGCCTCGATGCCTATTCCTATTTGTCAGCCCTCCTATTGTTGCCATGAAACACTCTAACCACCTTCCTAGCAAACCGTTGTTTGGCTAAGTACGCTTCGCTCAGCCCCTCATATAGCATTGTTAGTTGAAGGTGAAGTTTTTGAAGATTTCTCCACGATCAACTTGTTTGGGATAACACAATATATTACTTGTTAAACTAATGCACCTATATATTGGTAATGGGTGGAAGTCTAAGCCTTTCTTCTTGGTGTTTTGTTTCACTCATGCCACCTTAGGAACCGATAAACCGATGTTATGTTCCTTGATTTTGCGTTCCTAACACGGTTGGGGTTTATGGGCCCCCCTTGATAATTCGCTCTGTTTAAAGCTTTTCCAGCAAGGTCCAACACTGGTTTTACTTTTGCCTAAGAACTAAAACTTGCATAGGGCGTTGCAAACCCGAGTTCTTAATCAACAACCCGGGCCAGTGCTCCTCTTGAGTGTTGGTCCAAACTGGGGGTTATGCGGGGCCACCACGAGGAAACTCGAGGAATGGTTTTACCTGTAGGATCACCCAATCAGTCGTGGCCTGAGGCGAGATACGCGTGGCTACTATCAGTGTGTCGGCACGCCGGGAGGTCTTGCTGGATTATTTTTACCTTTGTCTAAATATCTTGAGCACGGGATTCCAAGAATACTCGGGTCTTCCCAATTTGGAGTTGCGACTCCGCAGATCGTGAGCTTGTGATGGGCTAAGTTGGGACACCCCTGCAGGGTTTTGATCTTTCGAAAGCTGTGCCCGCAGTTATGTGGCAGATGGGAATTTGTTAATATCCGGTTGTAGATAACTTGACACCTTATTCATGAATACACTACCTGTGTGAGTAACCGTGATTGTCTCTTTCCGCAGGGCTTCGGGAAGTGAACACGGTGGTGTTATGTTTGATCGTGAGTAGCTAGGATCACTTCTTGATCAACTTGGCCATCGTTGGCACTTGTTCTCTTCTTGCTCTAAACTAGTAAGCTAGTGCTTAGTGCTTGCTGCAACCCTTGTTTATAGCCTTTCCACACCTAAGGCTTTGGTAGTTTTGATACCCGGGAACGGGATTGCTGAGTCCTCTGTGGCTCATAGATTCAACACACACCAGATGCAGGTACCGTTGAGAACTATGCAGGAGATGGTTCAGAACTTCACTGGGAGTTCGATGAAGAGCGTGGACGTTACTATGTGTCTTATCCCGATGATCAGTAGTGGTTCTTACTAGGAGGATCCGGGCTTGTGTTATTTATGGTATTTATCTCGTTTGGATTTCATCCGTAGTCGGACTCTGATGTTCTTTGGATGATGTATGCTATTGTATTATTTGTGTGACGTGGTGAGTGTAAGCCAACTATCATTTTACAATTTCATCCCTGAATTTTACATGAGATGTGCAAAGATACCATACTTGAGATCATTCTAGTATGCGTTTATGTCCTTAAGTCGTGCCTGGGCACATGGGGGACATAGCCACATATTGGGCATTACAAGTTGGTATTCAGAGCCTTCTCCGACCTAGGAGCCCCCTGATTGACCGAATCGCTGACGGTTGAGTCTAGGCACACACACAAAATGTTTTGAGTCCTATATATATCGGAGAGTAGGATTTCTTTTTACTCCTTATCCCCTTCATCGCTCTGGTGAGGACTCCTGACGTTGTTCTATCCCCTCTACTCTCAAAAATTCACTAATTTTTTTAGGATCACGCGAGTATTTGGATTGTTTCGATATCTTTGTGACGAGAACATTGTTCTCGATGTCTCCTGTCATTTAGGGGTCGTGGCAGTGTCCCGGGAAGTTGAGATCCGAGGTGTTGTCGTCACAAATGTATCGTAGCGGTTCTAGAATACTTACGATGGCCGACATCGAAAACTCTTCTATGCGGTTAGTGGTGAGATAACCCCGACGTCACCCAGTACTGGTGGGATAGTTCGGGAGTATTGCCAGAGCTAGTGTAACGGATGCGTTTCGAAGGTCCGAGGTAAACAGTTTCCGAGGATGACTGGTTATGTGTTGAAGGATGGATACAACTGGATGTAGGTTTAGAGTTGAGTGTGCGGTGCTTCCCCTGTATCCCCAACACCAGATTGCATAACCGGAAAGCTTCGTGAATTAATAGGTGGGTTCCAAGTAGCTCGTAGGCATTCTTCCAACGAGTGCTTGGTATGAGGTTTGGGGTTCAACATCGAGTGAAGAGGTTTCATGGGTGTTGTTCCAATTGGGAGTTGCTTCTTAAAGGGTCCTTGGCTATGCTAATCCGGGGATTGCAACACCCTTTGTAACACGTACCATGGGGCATTCAGCACAAACATGTGGGACGAAACATCTATCATGTATTTGTTCCATATGCACCTTGTTGTTTTATTTTATCTTTTTGTCTCCCAAGTGGCTTCTCGACAAGATTGTTGTACCATTAAACTGTGGAATTCATTCGTTCATTTTGTTTGAATGTTCATTGTGAAGACTTTATGTTGCAAATATCTAACCGTTGATTCAGCTTATCTATTTGCATCAATGGCTAACGATTGTCATCATATTCAGATTGGCTCCCAAGAAGGTTCCCAACCCAAACCAAGAGGGCGAAGAAGAGTGTCCTCCAGAACGTCCTCCTTCCCCTCCTCCTCCTTCTGTGGCATGGAGAACAATTATGCAAGCAACCAACCAGAACACTCAGATGCTGATGCAAATGATGCAGAATTTCCAAGCCAATCAAGCAAATCAAGGCAATCATGGGAACCAAGGCCAAGGCAATCTGTTCAATCAACCTCACTTTGCGACACTGAACCAATTCCTGGCAAACCAACCAAAGTCTTTCAGTTACTGTGTGGACCCGCTAGATGCTGAAGATTGGATCACAGACATCAAGAAGCACTTTGAATGTAGTAACGTGAGACCTAAGGATTATGTCAATTTTGCCACTTTCCAACTCAAAGATCAAGCTGCTAATTGGTGGCAACAGTACAAAGACTCCAGAGGTGATCGTGAGATCTCGTGGACTGATTTTTGCAGAGATTTCCGTTCCCTTCACATTCCAACCAGTGTCATTGAAGGCATGCGTGAGCAATTCCGCAACCTGAAGCAAGGCACCATGTCCATCTATCAATACAATGTCAAGTTCCAGAATCTTGCCCGTTATGCGAAGCAAGACATCCCCGATGCCAAGAGCAAGATATATCAGTTCCGAGGTGGTCTGAAAGATGAACTCCAACTTGCTCTCACCTTGTTCGAGCCAGATGAATTTAACCAATTCTACAATATGGCTCTCAAGCAAGAGGCAGCTCAGCTCAAGTGTGAAGCTTCCAAAAAGAGGATAAGAGATGTTGTTCACTCTTCCTCTTCCTCTCAAGTGGTTGCCAAGCAGCAGAAGTTCTGGCTACCGCCTCCTCCAGTGCTCCGTCCTGTAAGCAACAACAAGCACTCAGGTGGTCGTGGATTCTCCCACCCACCCAACCCAAGAAACCAGTCCAAGTCGCAGTACCAAGCTCCAAGACCAAGTGTTCCTCCTTCCCGTCCAGTTTCTGAGGTCACTTGCTACAAGTGTGGTCTGAAGGGCCACTATTCCAACAAGTGCACAAACCAAAGGCGCCTTCCGCCTCCTCCACCTGTCAGCAATGCTATTGTCAAGCACAATCCCAAGTCAGCAAGAGTGAACCTGATGAATGCAGCTCAAGCAAAGAATTCTTCTCATGTGATAATTGGTAATCTTCCAGTTAACTCAATACCTGCTAAAGTCTTGTTTGATTCGGGTGCATCATGTTCTTTCATATCTCAACCTTTTGCATCGAAGCACAATGTTGACATCAAAAGTTTACCAAGGGAGTTATCAATTGTTTCTCCGGGAAACTAATGCATTCTAGCGTGTTTGCTCCGGACATATCTATTCATATGGGTGATTAGAGTTTTATGGTTTCTCCGGTTGTTCTCGGCAACTCCGATATTGATCTTATCCTTGGGATGGATTGGCTCTCCAAGCATGATGCAAACATTGATTGTGCAAACAAGGAGGTTAAGCTAACTCACCCTGACGAAGACGTGATTATCTTCGCAGCTCGAGATAACACAATCAGGCTATTATCTCTCAATGACAAGGGCAAGATTAATGCCATTTCTCAGATTTCGGTGGTTCATGAATATGAGGATGTATTCCCTGAAGAACTTCCACGCATGCCTCCCCATCATCAAGTTGAATTCGTCATTGAACTCGAACCCGGTACCGAGCCAGCATGTCGGCGTCCGTACAAGCTTCTCCCGATGAGTTGAAGGAGCTGAAGAAACAACTCGATGATCAAGAACATATGGGTCTAATAAGGCCTAGTACTTCTCCTTGGGGTTGTGGTGTTCTATTTGTCAAGAAGAAGGATGGCACGGAACGCCTTTGCGTTGATTACCGGCCATTGAACAAGAAGACAATAAAGAATAAGTACCCGCTCCCCAATATCAATGAATTGTTCGAGAAGCTCAAAGGAGCAAAGGTGTTCTCGAAGATCGATCTCCAGATGGGTTACCATCAGATTCGTATCCGTGAAGAGGATATTCCTAAGACCGCATTCAGAACGAGTTTTGGCTCCTATGAATACACGATCATGTCTTTCGGCCTTGCAAATGCTCCACCCACTTTCTCTCGGATCATGCACTTCATATTCAACCCCTACACCAATGAATTCGTTCTCGTCTATTTGGATGATATCTTGCTATTCTCCAAGAATGAAGAAGACCATGCCAAACACCTCTGTTTGGTCCTTGACTCTGTGAGCACAAGTTCTATGCGAAGTTCTCCAAATGTGAATTCTGGCTGGATAAAGTCATCTATCTTGGCCATATTATCTCTGCCGAGGGCATTTCTGTGAACTCCGAGAAGGTTGAAGCTATTGTCAACTGGGAACCTCCGCAGAATGTCAAGCAACTCCGAAGCTTCCTTGGTCTCGCTAGCTATTGCAGAAGGTTCGTTGAGAACTTCTCCAAGATTGCCAAGCCTCTTTCCAACTTGTTCCAGAAGAATGTCAAGTACTCGTGGACTCCTGATTGTGATGTGGCATTCAAGACACTCAAACAGAAGCTCATTTCTGCTCCGGTTCTTACTCCTCCGGATGAGTCCAAGCCTTATGAAGTCTTTTGTGATGCTTCATTGCAAGGTCTTGGTGGTGTTCTCATGCAAGACAAGAAGATTGTGGCATACACTTCTCGTCAGCTGAAACCAAATGAGAAGAATTATCCCACACATGATCTTGAGCTAGAAGCAGTTGTTCATGCCTTGATCACGTGGAGACACCTTCTGTTGGGTAGAAAAGTGGACATCTTCACCGATCACAAGAGCTTGAAGTACATCTTCACTCAGCCAAACCTTAACCTTCGCTAGACTTGTTGGGTTGAGATGATTCAAGAATACGATCCAAGCATTGAGTATACTTCTGGCAAGGCCAATGTCATTGCAGATGCCTTGAGCAGAAAGGCGTATTGCAACAGTCTCCTTCTCAAACCGTTCCAGCCTGAACTTTGTGAATCATTCAGGAAGCTCAACCTCCAAGTCGTTCCGCAAGGCATTCTTGCAAACCTTCAAGTTGCTCCTACCTTGGAAGATCAAATCCGTGAGGCCCAACTCAGTGATGCTATGGTGCAGAAAGTGAAACATGGTATTGCAAAAGGTACTCCCAAGTACAAGTGCTATTGCATTGATGAGATAGACACTTCGTTCTTTGAGGACAGGATTGTGGTTCCCAAAGGTGATCTCAGAAAGCTCATAATGAACGAAGCACATGACTCACTCCTCTCGATACATCCAGGAAGTTCCAAGATGTACCATGCCCTCAAGCAATCATATTGGTGGACTCGCATGAAAAGGGAGATTGCCCAATTCGTGAACGAATGTGATGTCTGCCGGACTCCTTCAACCTCTACCTATTCCCGAGCGGAAACTCGATCACATTGAGATGGATTTCGTCACCGGTTTTCCCAAGTCCAAGAAGGGAAATGATGCTATCTTTGTGGTGATTGACAAGCTAACTAAAGTAGCTAATTTTCTTCCCGTCAAAGAATCCATTAACGCAGCTCAGCTGGCAGAGCTGTATACCTCCAGAATTGTTTCTTTATATGGCATTCCTCAAGTGATCTCCTCAGACCGTGGAAGCTTGTTCACTTCCAAGTTCTGGGATTCTTTTCAGTTAGCCATGGGCACAAAGATTCGCTTCAGCACTGCGTTTCACCCTCAGACTAGTGGTCAAGTTGAAAGAGTGAACCAGATCCTCGAAGATATGCTAAGAGCTTGTGTCATATCCTTCGGTATGAAATGGGAAGATTGCCTTCCGTTTGCCGAATTCTCCTACAACAACAATTTCCAAGCAAGTGCTGGCAAAGCTCCTTTTGAAATCCTCTATGGCAGAAAGTGTCGTACCCCACTCAACTGGTCCGAGATTGGTGAACGTCAACTCCTTGGAAATGACTTGATCTCAGAAGCCGAAGAAATGTGCAAAGTCATACGTGAGAATCTCAAAGCCGTGCAATCGCGTCAAAAGAGCTACTATGACGTCAAGCATCATGACTTAGATTTCGACATTGGAGACCATGTCTATCTCCGTGTTTCTCCCATGAAGGGCACTCAGAGGTTCGGTATCAAGGGCAAGCTTGCTCCAATATACGTGGGCCCTTTCAAGATTCTTGGCAAGAGAGGCGATCTAGCCTACCAACTCGAGCTTCCCTCCAACTTTGCAAATGTGCATGATGTGTTTCACGTGTCTCAACTCCACAAGTGCTTCAAGACGCCTGAACGCACCATTCCGTTCAAAGAGATTGATCTTCGACAAGACTTGCCTTATCGTGAGCACCCCGTTGCTATTCTTGAAGAAACTGAGCGCAAGACCCGCAACAAGTCCATCAAATTCTTGAAAGTGAAATGGTCACACCATACCGACCGAGAAGCTACATGGGAATGAGAATATCTTCTCCGTTCCGAGTATCCCGCTTTCTTTCAGTCCTAGATCTTGTGACGAGATCTTTTTGTAGTGGAGGAGAGTTTGTAACACACCGGATGTAACAATTCCATTTATGGCAATATATGCAACGTTGGCTTCATCAATTCCATTCTGGGCTCTTCCTTTATTTCGGGTTTTCTTCGTTTTGTCGTGTGCGTGTGTGCATATCATCCATGTCATGTCATCATGTGCATTGCATTGCATTCGGGTTGTCACTTGCACCCGGTCATGCTCGTCTCTTCTCGTTCTCCATTTCGAGTTCCGACACTCACACACGTGCTCGTGGCACCTCCGAGTCCTTCTTTCGTATGTGGTTGTGGAATGTTCTCGGAATGAGGTGAGACTTGTCGTACGTTGTTATTTTAGTATGTGTGGGCCGCCTGTCAAGTTTCATCGCATTTGGAGGTCGTTTGATACTTCAACGGTTAACCTCGTGGGCTAAAAGCTCCTCTTTCTTTTGGCCCAACCCCCCTCCACAACAGCCCACTAACCCAGCACAACCACTCATATCCTCTCGGTCGTCGGATCGTGATCGTGTGGGCGAAAACCGCACCCCATTTGGACACTCCTAGCTCCCTCTACCTATAAAAAGGCCCCATGCCCTCCATTTTCAGGCGAAACCCTAGGTCCTCATCCTCCGCGCTGCACAGGACACATCCGCCCGGCGCCGGACACGTCCGCCGATGCCCTAGACCAATCCCGCAGCGACACGTAGCAGCCCAGCCACCGGCCGCCGCCTCCCACCGCGCGGGCCCGCTGGGCCTGTCCCCGGCCCCCCGGGCCCGCAAGCCACCCGCCGCCGTCCTCCGTCCCGGGCATCGCCCACACGTCCCCCGCGTCCTCGTGTCCGCCGCGCCCGGCCGCCGGCTTGGCCGCGCCGGCGAGCTCGCCCCGATCGCCGCCACCGGGCCATCGCCTCCGGCCGCGCCGCGGCTTCCGCTTCGCCACGCCCCGTCGTCGCCCCGGCTCCCCTTCGCCGCCTCGCCACCCCTTCACTCCGACCGCCGGTCGCGGCCCAGTCGCCGGCTGCCGTCCTCGCCAACTCCGGCGAGCGCCAGACCCGCTATAGATCCAGATCCACCGGTGGGTAGATTAGATCCACCCACACATCGATCCAAAAGCCCCGTCCCCGCCGGATCTCTCCGTCCCAAGACATCCCCGTCCTGGGTTGAATTTTCGTGTGGTATAATTTCTTCTAAGTCCCAGATCCGCGTAATTTTGTTGCCTCCTTTGACATGTGGTAACTTCGTGCTCGTTGCTCCGTTTTGCGCATATAATATATCAAAATGTTCGTCTCATCATGCTCTACATGTTAGCATCAGTTTCATTCATGTCAGAGTTCATCTAGTTGACTTAAACTTCGTGGCAAGAGTGCTTCATGATGAAACTGTTTCACCACTTGTTGTCTGTGTAAATTTGTTGGCATGTTCGTGAGCTAGTAACTTTGTGCATGTTGGTCCGATTGAAGTGAATGATACATCCAGATGTTCATTGTGAAATGCTCTACATGATGGTTCCTGTAGCATTCATGTTAGGTGTCATATTGCCATGTTTATCTCTGTTGCAAAAGTGCATTGGGTTGATAAGTTTCTGCACTTGTTATGAGATGATGTTTTGTCTTGCTTGTGCATATTAATCCATGTGTCATATGAGCTAGGTGTCAACATGAGTTTTGCTCTTTGGAATGTGCTCTACATGTTAGATTCATTTTCATGCCATGTTATGTCTTGAAATGAGTGCAACAAGCTTGTTAACATGTCATCATGATGTTAAATTTCTGCTAAGTGTGAATCTGTTAATTTTTATGCCATGTTCCCATGATGCCACAGTTGTTGTTGTGCATGTTTAGAGTTGTCCAGTGGGTGTTCCTTGATGTATATGTTATGCTCTAGCTATCCATGCTGTTGTTTGCCATGATGCCATGCTGTAGCTTGTTTTTACGAGGCCCTCAAGTTGCTATAAAAAATTCTGTCATCATGCCCAGATTTTGCTAAATCTGGATAAACTTTTGCATTTTTGTCATCATGTTTGGGACATGTTCTAGTATGTTGTAGAAGTAGCCATGTGGTTATTCTTGAAGAGCATGTTATGTATGTTATTGCCATGCCTTTTGCTTGCATGATGGCTTGCTGTAGCTTGTTGTTTTCATGCTCTCAAGTGGCTATAAAATGTACCTGTCAGCATGTTATCAACAAGTTCAGTTTTGCCATGTGAATATCTAGTGTTCTATGCACCCTATGTCAATGTTCTTGTCATGAGTAGCTTCTCAAATATGTCTTCTTGCTGTTGGACATCTTCACAAGCCATTCTATGCTTTGAGTTGAGTTGCAAAAGCTTGCAAACATGCATACTCGTTGTAATTCTGCCATGCCTTGTAATTTTCACTAAGTCTAAGAATTCTGTAATTTATTGCAACTTGCCATGCTAGTTTAATTATGTTCCAGCAAGGTTTTGGGTGTTATCAAAGTTCATGCTTGTTAAGTATCATGTCTATTTCACATCCATGCCTTTTGTTTCCATGTTTGGGTGATGTAGTTTAATTATTTCTTGCTCCAAAGATGCCATGTTGCTGTAAACAACAGTTTTGCCTTGCATCTTGTTTTGCTTGTCAGTTGCAAACCGTGCATCCGTTTCCGGTGATCTTTATATCGATTTCAACCGAAATCTTCCCCTCTATCCAGTGGCTTACTTGGTTTCCCAAGATGAAGCCATTTCCATCATATTCTCCTTAGGATCAAGAGCATTCCCATGCATACGCACATCATACTTGCATCCCATGACATGTCTTGCATCATGTTGTTTGTGCATTGCACCGTGTTTGATATTGTGCCGTTGTTGTGCTCTTGTGTTGGGTAGAGCCGGGAGCCGATACCGAGTTCGAGGATCTTGTCGAGACTGAGTTCGAGGAGCCGTCTTACCATCCCATCGACGACTCACCAGGCAAGATGACCATTCCCCGATATCACTTCTATCTTTGCCTATGCTAGATGTCTCGTTCTTTAGATATTGCCTCGATGCCTATTCCTGTTTGGCAGCCCTCCTATTGTTGCCATGAAACACTCTTACCACCTTCCTAGCAAACCGTTGTTTGGCTAAGTACGCTTCGCTTAGCCCCTCTTATAGCATTGTTATTTGCAGGGGAAGTTTTTGAAGATTTCTCCATGATGAACTTGTTTGGGATAACACAATATATTACCTGTTAAACTAATGCACCTATATATTGGTAATGGGTGGAAGGCTAAGCCTTTCTGCTTGGTGTTTTGTTTCACTCATGCCACCTTAGGAACCGATAAACCGGTGTTATGTTCCTTGATTTTGCGTTCCTAACACGGTTGGGGTTTATGGGCCCCCTTGATAATTCGCTCTGTTTAAAGCTTTTCCACAAGGCCCAACATTGGTTTTACTTTTGCCTTATAACTAAAACTTGCATAGGGCGTTGCAAACCCGAGTTCTTAATCAACAACCCGGGCCACTGCTCCTCTTGAGTGTTGGTCCAAACTGGGGGTTATGCGGGGCCACGACAAGGAAACTCGAGGATTGGTTTTACCTGTAGGATCACCCATCCGGTCGTGGCCCGAGACAAGATACGCGCAGCTACTATCAGGGTGTCGGCACGCCGGGAGGTCTTGCTGGATTAGTTTTACCTTTGTCGAAATATCTTGAGCACAGGATTCCGAGAATACTCGGGTCTTCCCAATTTGGAGTTGCGACTCCGCAGATCGTGAGCTTGTGATGGGCTAAGTTGGGACACCCCTGCAGGGTTTTGATCTTTCGAAAGTCGTGCCCGCGGTTATGTGGCAGATGGGAATTTGTTAATATCCGGTTGTAGACAACTTGACACCTTATTCATGAATACACTACCTGTGTGAGAAACCGTGATGGTCTCTTTCCGAAGGGCTTCGGGAAGTGAACACAGTGGGGTTATGTTTGATTGTGAGTAGCTAGGATCACTTCTTGATCAACTTGGCGATCGTTGGCACTTGTTCTCTTCTCGCTCTAAACTAGTAAGCTAGTGCTTAGTGCTTGCTGCAACCCTTGTTTATAGCCTTTCCACACCTAAGGCTTTGGTAGTTTTGATACCCGGGAACGGGATTGCTGAGTCCTCTGTGGCTCACAGATTCAACACACACCAGATGCAGGTACCATTGAGAACTATGCTGGAGATAGTTCAGAACTTCACTGGGAGTTCGATGAAGAGCGTGGACGTTACTATGTGGCTTATCCCTACGATCAGTAGTGATTCTTACTAGGAGGATCCGGGCTTGTGTTATTTATGGTATCTTTCTCGTTTGGATTTCGTCAGTAGTCGGACTCTAATGTTCTTTGGATGATGTATGCTATTGTATTCTTTGTGTGATGTGGCGAGTGTAAGCCAACTATCATTTTACAATTTCATCCCTAGATTTTACATGAGATGTGCAAAGATACCATACTTGAGATCATTCTACTATGCGTTTATGTCCCTATGTCATGCCTCGACACGTGGGGGACATAGCCGCATACTAGGCATTACACTTGCGAAGAAGAAGCACGTCATGGGCATTGAGAATGTCAAATTCCTCAAGGATCACTTATGCGGGGCCTGTGAAGCTGGAAATATGGCGAAGGCCAAGCATCCAGCGAAGACTATCATGACTACTACTCGACCATTTGAATTGCTTCACATGGATCTCTTCGTTCCTAACCATTATACTTCAGTTTCAAATGATGCATCTCAATATGGCTTTGTTATTGTTGATGATTACTCTCGATACACATGGGTACACATTGTTACTTACAAACATGAAGTGCAGGAAGTCTTCAAACGATTTTCCTCGAGGGCTTCAACCAACTTTGGTGTGAAGATCAAGCACATCAGAAGTGACATTGGAACTGAGTTCAAGAATTCTAGTCTTGATGACTATCTTGATGAACTTGGTATTACTCATGAGTTATCTGCTCCTTATACTCCTCAGCAGAATGGCGTCATGGAGCGCAAGAACAGGACTCTTGCTGAGATGGCTCGCATTATGCTTGATGAATACAAAACACCTCATCATTTCTGGATTGATGCAATTGATACTGCGTGCCACATCATCAACAGAATATATCTTCACAAATTCTTCAAGAAGACTACCTATGAACTCCGCACTGACAAGAAACCCAATGTGTGTTATTTCAAAGTCTTCGGTGCTAAATGTTGGATTAGAGATCCTCATCACAACTCAAAATTTGCACCGAAAGCACATGAAGGGTTTATGCTTGGTTACTGAAAGGACTCGCACACCTATAGAGTCTTCAACAACGTTCTTCACAAGGTTGTTGAAACTGTAGATGTGTCGTTCGATGAAACTAATGGATCGCAAAGAGAGCACCTACCTTCTGTGATAGATGAACCAGCACCTGAGGAAACTATCAAGTTCAAGGCTACTAAGGAGGTCATTCCGACCGAAGAATCTGCTGAAGAATTCATTCCACAACGTGAAGAACGTCGAGCTAATCCACCTGAAGAAAATGCTGAAGAAAATGGTGCTGAAGAAAATGCTGATCAAATTCCTCGACGACAACCAGCTCATCATCGCGTTGCAAACGAAGTGCAGATTGAGAAAATCATCGATGACATTGAAGCACCAGCTCCTCTCACACGCTCAAGAGCTTCACATTTATCTAACTTTTGTGGGCACTTTGCTTTTGTCTCTATCACAGAGCCCACTAAGGTAGATGAAGCATTTATGGAGCCTGAGTGGATTCAAGCTATGCAAGAAGAATTACATCAATTCGAGCTCAACAACGTCTGGGATCTGGTCAAACGTCCAGATCCTCGCAAGCACAATATCATTGGCACAAAGTGGATCTACCGCAACAAGCAAGATGAAAATGGCCTTCTGGTAAGGAATAAGGCACAACTTGTAGCTCAAGGCTACACACAGGTTGAAGGAATTGATTTCGATGAAACTTTTGCACCTGTTGCTAGACTTGAGGATATTCACATATTACTTGCTTATTCTAACCATCATGATGTCGCTCTATATCAAATGGATGTGAAAAGTGCATTCCTCAATGGTAAGCTTGAGGAAGAAGTATATGTTGCTCAACCCCCAGGTTTTGAAGATCCAAAGAATCCTGACAAAGTCTTCAGACTCAATAAGGCCCTCTATGGCCTCAAGCAGGCCCCTCAGGCGTGGTATGATACTGTGAAGGAATTCCTCATGAAGAAAGGCTTCAAACCCGGTTCACTTGATCCTACTCTTTTCACTAAATCTTATGATGGTGAATTATTTGTGTGCCAAATATACGTTGATGATATTATCTTCTGTACTGACCAACGTTATAGTGATGAATTTGCCTATATGATGAGTGAAGAATATCAAATGTCTATGATGGGAGAATTGAAATTCTTCTTAGGTCTTCAAATTCGTCAACAACGCAATGGCATATTCATATCTCGGGAGAAATACCTCAAGGATGTACTGAGGAAATTCGGCATGCAATATTGCAAAGGCATCAAAATTCCTATGCCCACAAATGGCCATATGTGCACTGATGAAAATGGTATTGACTTCGATCATAAGGTATACCGCTCCATGATTGGTTCTTCATTGTACTTATGTGCATCTAGGCCAGATATAATGCTTAGTGTTTGCATGTGTGCCCGATTTCAAGCTACACCGAAGGAATCACACCATAAGGTTGTGAAACATATTCTTCGATATCTAGCTCACACACCAACACTTGGATTATGTTACCCCAAGGGCTCGGCTTTTGATCTCATTGGATATTCAAACTCTGACTATGCTGGTGATCGTGTGGACCGCAATTCAACATCTGGTACATGTCATTTCCTCGGAAGATCTTTGGTCTGTTGGTCTTCGAAGAAATAGAACTGCGTATCACTGTCTACTGTTGAAGCTGAGTACATTGTTGCTGGTTCTTGCTGTGCTCAATTGCTATGGATGAAGCAAACTCTCAAGGACTATGGCATCAACGTGAAGAATGTGCATCTCTTCTGTGACAATGAGAGTGCCATGAAGATTGCTCACAACCCTGTTCAGCACTCGAAGACAAAGCACATTCAGATTCGTCATCATTTTCTTTGTGATCACGTGTTGAAGGGCGACATTTCTATTGAGCATGTGAAGACTGAAGAATAGCTAGCCGATATCTTCACAAAGCCCTTGGAAGAGAAGAGATTTAGCAAGTTGCGGTATGAGCTAAATATCTTAAATCTTCGAATGTTCTTTGAATAGGACACTCATCCTAACACTTACGCAAAATTGATGACTTAGATGTGCGACACATGAAGAAATGTTTTTCTTCAATCAATGAAGAATAACACTCTAAGCGTGAAGAAATTAACGAAGAATTTGATTCTCGTAACCCTATGACAATTGTACGCGGTGTCTGAAATCATCATTCTTATACGGTGGGTCACGCCACCGCCAAAGTTGAAAATCTTCAATTTGAGTTTTTTTTTTGTTTTGAAATTCCTTAGTTGTTCATGTTCTTGAACTTTCCATTGTCTTCACCTTTTCGTCATTTTTCTTCATTGGCTATATATGTATATGAGTTTATGTCCTCTACAGTATTCACTTATTGCTAATTCTTCAAGTTGTTTTTCCTGCTAAGTGAATGTGATCGGACCCTTCCCCCTTTATGCTAAACTCAACCCATTCTATTCACAAATTCTTCATGTGCATTCTATTTGAAACTCGTTCAAAATCTTCACTGTGAACTTGACAGCTGAAGAATTTGCGAATGCAACGTTAAAACTTATCTTATCCAAAAATTTCGGTTTTGCCTCTCAAATCGTTCCGCATCCCACGATGATACTTATCTATTCACCCACGATCTCACACGATCTCCACTTCTCAGTACGTGAGTGACACATGTCAAGCGAATGAGAAGGGTCAGGGGCATGTTCGTCCAATTTCTTCGGGCAAACAGTTTTTCACGGTGGCTATAAATACCCCTCCCCTTCCTCACTTCTCTTTTACTCCGCTCAATCTCTCTCCCGCTCGAGCTTCTCAAACCCTGGCGCCGCCGCTACTTCATCGTCGCCGGTGAGGAAGAGCTTCACTGCCTTGACCTCGTCGCCGTCGTACTCGCGCCGGCCGCGGATTTCTTCACTCCGCCGCCGCCGTCTTCCTCAGCCAAGTTAGGGCGTGGAAGATCTGCACTGACGAACTTCACATCTCCACTTCCCAGTTCGTCGTGTTCTTTGTCCAGGGTAATTAAAAGTTTCTTTTACTACCCTCTTTGATTCAAATGATTTCTACAAAATCCTCAATGGTGTTTTTCTTCAAATCTTCACACACTAAACACCTCACATGTCATCTGTTTTTGATTCATTTCTCTAAGCTATGTTTTTCTTAAAGATTCCTCAATTGTGTGGATTCTCAATCAATACAACTCTGGAACCTAAGACAAAGAACGCTTAGTGAAATCCTTCAAGACTCATCTGGTCAATTTCGTCAAACTTGTTCTTTTTACAAAACCTTTTGAGAACGCATATGACCTCTCCAAATTCCTCGCAACTATACTCTGTTCACAGGTACTCATGTCCGCTGCTGAATCACTAGGTTCTCATCAACTTAACTCATTTGCAGCGTTCCTCGAAGAAACGTTGCATACTTCTTCAGAGAATTCCATTGTTCAATTACCTCATCTGAAGAAAATGGCTGATGGAAAGAAGCCACAAGAGGGAGGAAAGAGGCCTGACGTTAATACTGCTTTTGAGATCCCTGATGACATATATGCAGACTACTGCACTCCTGATGAGACCAAGTTTGGAAAAGAGGACAAAAATCAACGCAAGGTGCGCATATAGAGGATAGAGAGGAGATGCGAAAGAGAGTGGAGGGAGTACAAGTATGTAACTCCCAAGTACATGAAGAAATTCGCACTCAATCCTCCATGCCCAAGACCTCCATTGGCACATGGCCAAGTAGCAGATCCCACTAGCCTCAAGCGCGGTGAGGATTATCCTGATGAATGGGCCAAATGCCAGGCCAAGTTGGCCAGACAAGCAAAAGAAGCAGTGAGGAAATTCAACGAAGACTCTGCTGCTGCCACTGTCGAGGCCTCTGCTAGCAAGCCGAAGAAGGCCATGGAAAAGAAGCATGTGCATAAGCCAAGTGCTCCACTTTCAATGCCCTCAAGGCCAAGTTCCTTAGCAATGCCCTCACGGCTAGATTCCTCAAAGCCCTCACGGCCAACTCCTCAAACTGCTCCTGCCCCTCCAAAGTTCTCACCTCTTCCGCCAAAGTCTTCAGCTGCTCCGACCAGATCCTCTGTACCAGTGCATCTCGCCACGTGCCAAAGGACTACTGGCATATCTATTGCCTCAGGAGCCTCTGCAAGTTCCTCAGCTGCTCCAAGTTCCTCAGCTGGCCCCTCTCTACCGAAGAAAAAGGCCACTGCTGGACGAGGTTCTCGCCCAAGTCCTCACAAGAAACAAGTCACCTTCCAAGTGCCGTCTGATGATGACAAAGCTGATGATGAAGAACTAGTCGAAATCATCAGAGACAGGCAACACAGGGCCGCTAGTGCCAAAGGAAGCAATGTGCCACTGCTTTTGGATCCAAAGTTGATCCTCAACTTCATTGATCTCTCGCACAAGGATCCCAACACTCCTATGCTTGACTTCAATCTGACTCCTGGCCAAAGTCACATGCTGACCGCCTTCATAGGTGAAGAAAAGTGGAAATTTGAGAAGGCCACGCAGACGAAGAAAGCGCAGTACAAGAAAGAGCGCTACCTAAAGAAGAATGTTGTCAATATGACAACTGATGAAATTGTGAAGATTCAGGGCAAAATCAAAGCCCTCAGTGATGAATTTGAATCATACCGTGCAGACTGGATGGGATCCAAAGTCAGATTTGTAAATTTCGCAAAAGGATTTTCTTCAAATGTTGCACCTCCAACGCACATTGAGATTCCTCAGGCTGAAGCATCTGTTCAGTCTACAGAAGAGCATGCCAGCACCGCTAAAGAAAATCAGTCTGCTGAAGAAAATGAGAATACCAGGGCTGATGACTATATTCCAGCCGCTGAAGAAATTGCCAGTGCATCCACTAGTGGTGCGCCTGAAGAAAATGAAGAAGTCAGGGCAACTGCATCAGTTGTGAATGAAGAAACTCAACCAAATTCCTCTGCTCCTCTTGCGCCTACTCCAACTCCTATCCTTCCATCTGCATCAGATGTGAAGAAGACCAAGGCTGCAGAGCGTGCAGCTGTGAAGAAAAGGAAGGCATCAACTTCATCAGATTCTTCAGCACCGAAGAAGATGAAGCCATTGACTAGCACATTTGACAACCCAATTGATGATGTTCCTATCTCAACCATGCCATGAAAGGACCTTGTTCCTGTTGATGAAGATTATGTGATTCCAAGTGAATCCGATGAAGACATTCCCTCTGCTCCATCGTCAGAGTAGATGGATGAAGAAATTGAAGTGGATGCAATCCCTTCAATACCAACTGTCTCCACGCCTATGCCTCAGTTCACCGCTGAAGAGGTCGGCTTTGAGGAATTGGATGAACAAAATTCTGACGTGTACATTGGGATAACTCCATTGATGAATGATGACTTTTGGGATAGTCAGCATCCCAACTCCCCTTTGTTCACGCCATTGCAACAAATCCCTAAGTCCCCAGCACATACTGTTCCATTGGGCTCTGACGAAACTCACCCCACTCTGTCTGTTCATGAAGACATTCCGGCCCCTAGTGCTTTAAAAACTGCTGCTGCTGAATCATTGAAGACACAGACTGCCACTAAAGAGGAACCAGAAATTCCTCAGCTCGAAGAACCTGAGATTGCGATTCCTGAGGTTGTGTTGCAACTGGCTAACACTCCTCAACCCAAGCCAAAGGATCCATTCTCAAGGAAGCAAAAATTCAAGACTGCTGATTTCTTTAGCGAGCACGTATTCTTCACTAAATACAACCCCTATGACTCTGCTCGCATTAGGAAGAGGCATTTCTGGACTGCCAGCTAGACCAATTTTTATTCCTCAGTGATGTTCAACAAAGACAAAGTCTTCGATCATGAGCATATTCCTCACCTGGATATGGAATCTCTGTCGTGCTTCGTGCCAGTCCTCAGTGTTCTTCATGATGCTGGACTGTTAACTTTCTGAACTGACATCTATGATTAGAATGAAGAACTCATTCTTCAATTCTTTGCAACGCTGCATATCACCGGAGACTCTGAAGATACGTATTCATGGGTGCTGGACTGGATGACTGAAAATACTCACTACAAGGCACCAGCTACTGAATTGCTTCATGCTTTGCCTCTCAGTCCTCCCCTTGAAGCTGCTCGTTGCATGTACCAAGAGCCTAAGCTTACAGATCACTATATGCAAGTGCTGATGAAGCCATTGAAGCCAGGTCAGGCCCCAAGAACTAAATTCCTCGTGAAGGAATTGCTATATGTGCCTCGGACTATGTATCGCATTCTGACGAAGACATTGAGTCCTATCAGGGGCCACGACTCGAATGAAGAAGAAGTCGTTGGCATCATGAAAAATCTGCTATTCAATATCATCCATGGCGTCCCCGTCAACTTCCATGATTTCTTCATGAGGACCCTGGCCAATGTCGCAATGTCACCGTTTGAGTTGAAGCCTTATGCTCCGTGGATTATGAGATTCATCAGAACAAGGTCTTCACTCAACTACAAAGCTGATACACTGAACCATTGCAACTACTTGCCCCCGATTGAAGTCCTCAAATTGACATTTTCCTCAGCTGATGACAAGGGCAAGGCTTCTGCTGTTATTGATGAAGGCATTCGTCCATTGGATGGTCAATTTCGCAAAGCTGCATCCTACTCCACCAATGACGACTCTGCCACCCATGACTCTACCGCCAACGCACCCAAGCAAAATCCTCAAGGCACAGCTCCTAGGGTGTTGACTGATCGTGAGCTTCTCCTCAGTCTTCACCAGAAGATTGATTGCAATCACAAATGGGTCAAGCGTCTGTTTGGTTCCATTCTTCACAACATAACTGCTACCCACAAAGTAGTGAAGAAAAACCATTACTACCCCCATGAAACCTTCAATCGTACCTGGGCTGTTCTATCTCACATTTATAGCAAAGAAGATCTGAAGAAAATGGGTCTCAAGGAAGATTTTGACTGCTCTGCTCCTCCACCGAAGAAATACAAGAAGTTCAAGGTTCCTTCCTTGGTGGCAAGCTCCTATTCTTCATCACGCGACACCGACGAACATTAAGACTTGGACGACACTGCGGCAGGCCCTACATCAACCAACGACCCAAACAACACTGGCGCTCCTTCATCAACTTGAGATTCTTCAGGGGCGTTAGTCCTCAGTTTCGATCCTTTTGGTCATTCGATGACAAAGGGGGAGAAATTTGAGTTAATCTTCAAGCGGGTCTATTTATATGGGAGTTTTTTTGCTAAGTTACAATTCTCGTTCTTCTGATGACTTTGCTGGATCGAGTTGTAAACTTAAACTCTATGGTGGCCTGATACTTTTGCTGTGGTTTTTCTGCATGCTTATTCCTCATTAATGTTTATGCACGAATGCTGAATTACATCAGTCACCATATTCCATCATGCATTTCAAGTTCTTCATATTATATGTCAAATGCGTGTATGAATTACAAGATATAGGGGGAGATCTCCATGATTCTACTCTTCATGTGTGCATTGCTTCAAAAGCAAATTCCTCACTATGCACATCTTCAGGGGGAGTTCTTCTATATCTTGCAATCAAACTACTCAATATCAGTATTTACACTTCATATGTTTATCCCCATTGAAAACATAACCTATATTGTCATCAATCACCAAATAGGGGGAGATTGTAAGTGCATCTAATGCCCCTTAGTGATTTTGGTGTATTGAAGACTTATAGATTAAGGGACTAATGTGCTTATGAGTGTACATAGGTCATTAAGTCTATGAGGAGTTTGATATTTACAGAGAAAGTCGACCCATAAAAATGAAGTTCTTCGACTGAAGACTTTGGATTTCTGAAGACTTTCTAAAGACTTTGAAAGTGAAGAAATTGGTGTGTCCTTGAAGACTTGGTACTCATTTGAGGAACATGAAGCGTGAAGAATTTTGTTTTCGTAGTTTCATTCTCTCTTTCTTGAGTCATAGGAAACACCATACTGTTAAAGGGGGGTCGAGGAAATACTAAGGAAAAAATTCCATGTGATGCTCAACTCAAAATCCTAGACCTACCAATCCCTTCAAGTGAAGCCATTGGAAATCTCATACAGTTCGGTCATATTCTTCAGTGACAGAGACGAAGTTCTTTTGGTCTCTGAGGAATTTGTTCTGACTAAGGAGTTAGGAATTCGCCAATGTGGATTGCCTACAAGTGTGGAACATGATAGCCCTGAGGAATTTGATACTCAAATTTCCGACCGTTGATGTGCTATGTGCCAGCTGTCCCAAAATATCTACCCACCTAACGGTCATATCATTGAAGGGCTTTTATGTCTTATCTTGTCGGGCTACTCCCTAGGCTATAAATAGCGGCCCCTACAACCACTAGCTGGTTGGCTGCTCCGAGAAAAACTGACACTTGTCATTTGAGAGCAACCCATCCTCCGAGGACTTTGAGCGAAAATAATCAAGTGAGGAAAAACCCAAAACCAAACCCAAACACCTACAAACCCAAAAGTGATTGAGCATCAGTGAAGAGATTGATCCTGCGTGGATCCGACACTTGTTACCTTTGAAGACTGTGCATCTTCCAGACGGTTAGGCGTCACGGTCTAGAGCATCTAAGAGGAAATTGGGGACCGTCGAGTGACCGAGTTTGTGAAGGTTTGGAAGTCGCCTGAAGACTTACCACGAGTGATTGGGCAAGGTCTGTGTGACCTTAGCTCAAGGGGAATACATGAGGATTGAGTGTCTTGGACTGCGTGTTCAGGACTGGGTGTCCGGGACTGTGTGTCCTCGGGTTTAAATACCTAGTCGCCCTAACCAGACGTACAACTGAGACAACAGTTGGAACTGGTCTACCAAATCATTGTCTTCACCAAGCTTACTGGTTCTATTTCCTCAACTCTTTCATTTCCTCATAACTGTGTGGTGTGCTTGTTCATATCTGTTTTAAGACTTTGACTCAAAACTTTCTCAATTTCCTCAGTCAATGTCTTCAGTCTTTTTGTCTTCATCTTGTGTTATCCTGTATTTAGGCTTTCAGTACTCTGTGCTTGTCTTCATTTCATCATGATGACCATGCTTGTGTTTTGCTATGTTTACTTTTGAGTACTTATTCCGCTGCATGTAGTTCTTTGCTAAGGAATTTCCTGACCCGCAAATTCCTCAGTGAAGAATTCATAAAAATCGCCTATTCACCCCCGTCTAGTCGATATAACGCACTTTCACTATGGCGTCAACATGAAGAATGTGCCTCTCTTCAGTGACAATGAGAGTGCCATCAAGATAGGTCACAACCCAGTTCAGCACTCGAAGACAAAGCACATTCAGATTCGTCATCATTTTCTTCGTGATCATGTGTTGAAGGGCAACATTTCTATTGAGCATGTGAAGACAAAAGAACAACTAGCCGATATCTTCACAAAGCCCTTGGATGAGAACAGATTTAGCAAGTTGCATTGTGAGCTAAATATCTTAAAATCTTCGAATGTTCTTTGAATAGGACACTCATCCTAACACTTACGCAGAATTGATGACTTAGATGTGCAACACATGAAGAAATATTTTACTTCAATCAATGAAGAATAACACTCTAAGTGTGAAGAAATTAACGAAGAATTTGATTCTCAGAACCCTACGACAATTGTACGCGGTGTTTGAAATCATCATTCTTATACGGTGGGTCACGCCACCACCAAAGTTGAAAATCTTCAATTTGAGTTTTTTTGTTTTGAAATTCCTCAGTTGTTCATGTTCTTAAACTTTGCATTGTGTTCACCTTTTCCGTCATTTTTCTTCATTAGCTATATATATATATATATATATATATATATATATATATATATATATATATATATATGAGTTTATGTCCTCTACAACATTCACTTATTGCTAATTCTTCAAGCTGTTTTTTCCTGCTAAGTGAATGTGATCAGACCCTTCCCCCTCTATGCTAAACTCAACCCATTCTATTCATAAATTCTTCATGTGCGTTCTATTTTAAACTCGTTCAAAATCTTCACTGTGTCCTTGACAGCTGAAGAATTTGCGAACGCAACGTTAAAACTTATCTTATCCAAATTTTTGATTTTTTCCGCTCAAATCGTTCCGCATCCCACGATAATACTTATCCATTCACCCACGATCTCACACGATCTCCACTTGTCAGTACGTGGGTGACACATGTCAAGCGAATGAGAAGGGTCAGGGGCACGTTCGTCCAATTTCTTCGTGCGAATAGTTTTTCGCCGTGGCTATAAATACCCCTCCCCTTCCTCACTTCTCTTTTTACTCCGCTCGAGCTCCTTAAACCCTAGCGCTGCCGCTACTTCATCGTCGCCGGTGAGGAAGAGCTTCACTGCCTCGACCTTGTCGCCGTCGTACTCGCGCCGGCCGCGGATTTCTTCACTCCACCGTCGAGGTAGCTGTCTTCGTCAACCAAGTTAGGGCGTGGAAGATCTGCATTGACGAACTTCACATCTCCACTTTCGTCCAGGGTAATTAAAAGTTAGTTTTACTACCCTCTTTGATTCAAATGATTTCTACAAAATCCTCAAAGGTGTTTTTCTTCGAATCTTCACACACTAAACACCTCACATGTCATCTGTTCTTGATTCATTTCTCTAAGCTATGTTTTTCTTCAAGATTCCTCAATTGTGTGGATTCTCAATCTATACAACTCTGGAACCTAAGACAAAGAACACTTAGTGAAATTCTTCAATACTCATCTGGTCAATTTTCTCAAACTTGTTCTTTTTACAAAACCTTTTGAGAATGCATATGACCTCTCCAAATTCCTCGCAACTATACTCTGTTCACAGGTACTCATGTCCGCTGCTGAATCACTAGGTTCTCATCAACTTAACTCATTTGCAGTGTTCCTCAAAGAAAAGTTGCATACTTCTTCAGAGAATTCCATTGTTCAAATTCATCATCTGAAGAAAATGGCTGATGGAAAGAAGCCACAAAAGGGAGGAAAGAGGCCTGAGGTTAATACTGCTTTTGAAATCCCTAATGACATATATGCGGACTACTGCAATCCTGATGAGGCCAAGTTTGGAAAAGAGGACAAAAATCAGGGCAAGTTGCGCATACAGAGGATAGAGAGGAGATGGGCAAGAGAGTGGAGGGAGTACAAGTATGTAACTCCCAAGTACATGAAGAAATTCGCACTCAATCCTCCATGCCCAAGACCTCCATTGGCACATGGCCAAGTAGTAGATCCCACTAGCCTCAAGCGCGGTGAGGATTATCATGATGAATGGGCCAAGCGCCAGGCCAAGTTGGCCAGACAAGCAAAAGAAGCAGTGAGGAAATTCAATGAAGACTCTGCTGCTGCTGCTGCCACTACTGAGGCCTCTACTAGCAAGCTGAAGAAGGCCATGGCAAAGAAGCCTGCGCATAAGCCAAGTGCTCCACCTTCAATGCCCTCAAGGCCAAGTTCCCCAGCAATGCCCTCACGACCAGATTCCTCAAAGCCCTCACGGCCAACTCCTCAAACTGCTCCTGCTCCTCCAAAGTCCTCAGCTCCTCCGCCAAAGTCTTCAGCTGCTCCGACCACATCCTCTGCACCAGTGCATCTCGCCACGTGCCAAAGGACTACTGGCATATCTATTGCCTCAGGAGCCTCTACAAGTTCCTCAGCTGCTCCAAGTTCCTCAGCTGGCCCCTCTCTGTTGAAGAAAAAGGCCACTGCTGGATGAGGTCCTCGACCAAGTCCTCACAAAAAGCAGGTCGCCTTCCATGTGCCCTCTGATGATGATGAGGAAGAACTAGTCGAAATCATCAAAGACAGGCAACACAAGGCCGCTAGAGCCAAAGGCACAACTGTGCCTCTGTTGTTGGATCCAAAGTTGATCCTCAACTTCATTGATCTCTGGCACAAGGATCCCAACACTCCTATGCCTGACTTCAATCTGACTCCTGGACAAAGTCACATGTTGACCGCCTTCATAGGTGAAGAAAAGTAAAAATTTGAGAAAGCCAGGCAGACGAAGAAAGCGCAGTACAAGAAAGAGCGCTACCTGAAGAAGAATGTTGTCAATATGACAACTGATGAACTTGTGAAGATTCAGGGTGAAGTCAAAGCCCTCAGTGATGAATTTGACTCATATCGTGTAGACTAGATGGGATCCAAAATCAGATTTGTAAATTTGGCAAAAGGGTTTTCTTCAAATGTTGCACCTCCAACGCACGAGATTCCTCAGGCTGAAGCATCTGTTCAGTTTATAGACGAGCATGCCAACACCGCTGAAGAAAACCAGGCTGCTGAAGAAAATGAGAATACCAGGGCTGATGACTGCATTCCAGCCGTTGAAGAAATTGCCAAGGCAACCTCTAGTGTTGCGCCTGAAGAAAATGTCAGGACAGCTAATGCTTCAATGGATGTGCCTGAAGAAAATGAAGAGGTCAGGGCAACTGCAACAGTTGTGCCTGAAGAAATTCAACCACTTTCCTCTGCTCCTCCTACACCTACCCCAACTCCGATCCTTCCATCTGCATCAGATGTGAAGAAGACCAAGGTTGCAGAGCGTGCGGCTATGAAGAAAAGGAAGGCATCAACTTCATCAGATTCTTCAGCCCCGAAGAAGTTGAAGCCATTGACTAGCTCATTTGACAACCCAATTGATGATGTTCCTATCTCAACCATGCCATCAAAGGACCTTGTTCCTTTTGATGAAGATTATGTGATTCCAAGTGAATTCGATGAAGACATTCCCTCTGCTGCTTCCTTAGAGCCGATGGGTGAAGAAATTGAAGTGGATGAAATCCCTTCAACACCACTTGTCTCCTCGCCTATGGCTCAGTTCATTGTTGAAGGGATCGGTGTTGAGGAATTGGATGAACAAAATTCTGACATGGACATTGGGAGTACTACTCCATTCATGAATGATGATTTTTGGGATAGTCAGCATCCAAACTCCCCTCTGTTCACGCCATTGCAACAAATCTCTCAGTCCCCAGCACATACTGTTCCATTGGGCTTTGAAGAAACTCACCCCACTCCATCTGTTCATGAAGACATTCCAGCCCCTAGTGCTGAAGAAACTGTTGTTGCTGAATCATTGAAGACACAGAATGCCACTGAAGAGGAACCTGAAATTCCTAAGCCTGAAGATCCAAAGATTGCGATTCCTAAGGTTGTGATGCAACTGACTGACACTCCTCAACTAAAGCCAAAGGATCCATTCTCGAGGAAGCAAAAGTTCAAGACTGCTGATTTCTTTAACGAGCACATATTCTTCACTGGTAACAACCCCTATGACTCTGCTCGCATTAGGAAGAGGCGTTTCTGGACTGCCAGCCAGGACAATTTTTATTCTCAGTGTTGTTCAACAAAGACAAAGTCTTCGATCATGAGCACATTCCTCATGCCAGCCAGTCCTCAATGTTCTTCACGACGCTGGATTGTTAACTTTCTGCACTAACATATGTGATTAGAATGAAGAACTCGTTCTTCAATTCTTTGCAATGCTGCACATCACCGGAGACTCTCAAGATGTGAATTCATGGGTGCTGGACTGGATGACTGGAAATACTCACTACAAGGCATCAGCTACTGAATTGCTTCATGCTTTGCCTCTCAGTCCTCCCCTTGAAGCTGCTCGTTGTATGTACCAAGAGCCTGAGCTTACAGATCACTATATGCAAGTGCTGATGAAGCCATTGAAGCCAGGTCAGGCACCAAGAACCAAATTCCTCGTGAAGGAATTGTTATATGTGCCTTGGACTGTCTATCGCATTCTGACGAAGACATTGAGTCCTATCAAGGGCCACGACTCGAATGAAGAAGAAGTCGTTGGCATCATGAAGAATCTGCTATTCAATATCATTCATGGCGTCCCCGTCAACTTCCATGATTTCTTCATGAGGACTCTGGCCAATGTCGCAATGTCACCGTTTGAGTTGAAGCCTTATGCTCCGTGGATTATGAGAATCATCAGAACAAGGTCTTCACTCAAATAAAAAGCTGATACAATGAACCATTGCAGCTACTTGCCCCCGATTGAAGTCCTCAAACGGACATTTTCCTCAGTTGATGACAAGGGCAAGGCTTCTGCTGTTATTGATGAAGGAATTCGTCCATTGGATGGTCGATTTCGCAAAGTTTCATCCTACTCCACCAATGACGACTCTGCCACCCATGACTCTACCACCAACGCACCCTAGAAAAATCCTCAAGGCACAACTCCCAGGGTGCTGACTGATCGTGAGCTTCTCCTCAGTCTTCACCAGAAGATTGATCGCAATCACAAATGGGTCAAGCGTCCGTTTGGTTCCATTCTTCACAACATGACTGCTACCCACAATGCAGTGAAGAAAAACCATTACTACCTCCATGAAACCTTCAATCGTACCTGGGATGTTCTGTCTCACATTTATAACAAAGAAGATCTGAAGAAAATGGGTCTCAAGGAAGATTATGACTGGTCTAGTCTCCACCGAAGAAATACAAGAAGGTCAAGGTTCCTTCCTTGGTGGCCAGCTCCTATTCTTCATCACGCGACACCAACGAGCATGAAGACTTGGATGACACTGCGGCAGGCCCTACATCAACCAACGACCCCAACAACGCTGGCGCTCCTTCATCAACTTGAGATTCTTCAGGGGCGTTAGTCCTCAGTTTTGATCCTTTTGATCATTCGATGACAAAGGGGGAGAAATTTGAGTTAATCTTCAAGCGGGTCTATTTATATGGGCGTTTTTTTGCTAAGTTACCATTTTCGTTCTTCTGATGACTTTGCTGGATCGAGTTGTAAACTTAAACTCTATGGTGGCCTGATACTTTTGATGTGGTTTTTCTGCATGCTTATTCCTCATTAATGTTTATGCACACATGATGAATTACATCAGTCACCATATTTCATCATGCATTTCAAGTTCTTCATATCATATGTCAAATGCGTGTATGAATTACAAGATATAGGGGGAGATCTCCATGATTCTACTCTTCAAGTGTGCATTGCTTCAAAAGGAAATTCCTCACTATGCACATCTTCAGGGCGAGTTCTTCTCTATCTTGTAATCAAACTTGTCAATATCAGTATTTACACTTCATATGTTTATCCCCATTGAAAACTTAACCTATATTGTCATCAATCACCAAAAAGGGGGAGATTGTTAGTGCATCTAGTGCCCCTTAGTGATTTTGGTGTATTGAAGACTTATAGGTTAAGGGACTAATGTGTTTATGAGTGTACACAGGTCTATAAGCTTATGAGGAGTTTGATATTTATAGAGAAAGTCGACCCCTAAAAATGAAGTTCTTCGACTGAAGACTTTGGATTTCTGAAGACTTTCTGAAGACTTTGAAAGTGAAGAAATTGGTGTGACCGTGAGGACTTGGTACTCATTTGAGAAACATGAAGCGTGAAGACTTTTGTTTTCGTAGTTTCATTTTCTCTTTCTTGAGTCATAGGAAACGCCGTACTGTTAAAGGGGGTCGAGGAAATACTAAGGAAAAATTTCCATGTGATGCTCAACTCAAAATCCTACACCTACCAATCCCTTCGAGTGAAGCCATTGGAAATCTCATACAGTTCAGTCATATTCTTCAGTGACAGAGACGAAGTTCTTCTGGTCTCTGAGGAATTTGTTCTGACTGAGGAGTTAAGAATTCGCCAGTGCGGATTTCCTACAAGTGAGGTACATGATAACCCTGAGGAATTTGATACTCAACATTCCGACGGTTGTTGTGCTGTGCGCCAGCTGTCCCAAAATATCTACCCACCTAATGGTCATATTATTAAAGGGCATTTATGTCTTATCATGTCGGGCTGCTCCCTAGGCTATAAATAGCCGCCCCCTACAACCACTAGCTGGTTGGCTGCTCCAAAAGAAACTGACACTTGTCATAAGAGCAACCCATCCCTCGAGGACTTTGAGCGAAAATCATCAAGTGAGGAAAACCCCAAACCCAAAAACCTGAAACCCAAAAGTGATTGAGCATCACTGAAGAGATTGATCATGTGTGGATCTGACGCTTGTTACCTTTGAAGAGTGTGCTTCTTCCAGACGGTTAGGCGTCATGGTATAGAGCATCCAAGAGGAATTGTGGATTGCCGAGTGACCGAGTTTGTGAAGGTTTGGAAGTCGGCTAAAGACTTACCACGAGTGATTGGGCGAGGTCTGTGTGACCTTAGCTCAAGGGGAATACGGTGAGGACTGAGTGTCCTGAACTGCGTGTTTAGGACTGGGTGTCCGGGACTATGTGTCCTCGGGTTTGAATACCTAGCCGCCCTAACCAGACATACAACTAAGACAGCAGTTGGAACTAGTCTATCAAATCATTGTCTACACCAAGCTTACTGGTTCTATTTCCTCAACTCTTTCATTTCCTCATAACTGCATTGTGTACTTGTTCATATCTGTTTGAAGACTTTGACTGAAGACTTTCTCAATTTCCTCAGTTCAATTTCTTCAGTCTGTTTGTCTTCATCCTGTGTTATCCTGTGTTTAAGCTTTTTGTACTCTGTGCTTGTCTTCATTTCATTATGACGACCATGCTTGTGTTCTGATATGTTTACTTTTGAGTACTTATTCCGCTACAAATAGTTCTTCGCTAGGGAATTTCCTCACCCGAAAATTCCTCAGTGAAGAATTCATAAAAATTGCCTATTCACCCCCTCTAGTCGATATAACGCATTTTCTGTTGGGCCTTGCCACGTGCCAATGTATCATAGGCGCCTCTTGTACAATGTGTGGACAACATCTGCCCCAACGCTGAGCATACATGTTTATCCTATGGCGAATAAGAATTTTACACGTGGAAAATCCCCATTAGTCGAGGCTGTTAACGGGTTATCGGATCCAAACCGGAACCCTATAGCTTAACGGTGACCCGTTATAGTGGATGCCACGTGTCGGTTACCCTTGACGAAAGCACTTCCATGACGCGTGATTTATCGTCATGGAAGTGGACAGTTCCGTGATGATAATTTTGGTATTCTCATGGAACACTTCTACGACAGCACAGGTACGTCTATCTTGATTCTGTCATAAAATCGTCATGGATGTACATGCATGACAGAAAACGTGACCTACTGTGACAAACACGTATTATCACGGAAGTGGTATTTTTGTAGTGTATGTTCATGCTTATACTGGCTCCAATTCCTTTTCATCTCTGCTAACTTAGCTGAGTGTGATAGATTACCATGACTGAAATATATGTCCGGCTCACAAGTCCAAGAGTGATTTCTGATCGATGTGTCATCCAGCACTGATAACCTTTCATGAAGTTGTGGCCAAATTTTACCGTTCTCTTGATGGATTCTGACTTCTCGCAGGGGTTTCTGAATCCTTTTGAATGGATCCACAGCCTTGAGTATCAGATTCATACCAAATAGTTGGTTGTCACCTATCATGGCCAGCAGAAAAGGGTACGACCCTATATGCTGATATCTGTAGACTCAGCTGACGGTGGTGCTTGCAGAAGAATTTTGTTCATGACCGTCTGCCCTTTGATGCTTCACATAATGGAGGGCACATGCTTCAAGACTATTATTCCACATACTGATTACTCATTTTGTAGGCATATCCATGGGGATAGTAGGTGATGATGCTTTACCATAGTCAGTAAGGTTGAATTGTTGAATTGACCTTTGGTCTAACTAGATAGACTCAGATATTTGATACTGACAAATCTGAGCATATATTGTTAACTGAGCGGATTGTCTGGATATGGGGTCCTTACCAAAATTGAGCAGACCCCTTAGGTGAATATTCATGGTATTCGATGCTAACTCAGAATCTCCGGGGTATCTGCATCATGTGGGTCATGCAACAATTATCATACCTGCATTGCTGGTCTTGCTCTTTCATTACTGTTTTCTTGTTCCGGATCCTTCGCTTGTCGGGTATGAGGAAACTGGCCTTGCCGAGTACTGTCAAAATCTGTTGTCCCATGTTGCTTTTCTCCCAACACTTGTCGGTTCTTACATCACCAACTGAGGTATATAACTGGATTTCTTTCTCATGCATGACTCGTGAGATTGTCGGGTTCTTGCCTTGACTTCATCAGCATACCCGTGTCTTGCGAGAACTTGACGACATGCTCACAATATGATAATGTGATTCCTAAGGCAGACTTATTTTCTGACATATTCTTTCTTCTGACCCAACTGATGCGGATCTGGTTCTTGGGATGCACTGCCATATACTGTCAATTCATAGTGTACTATTTTGCACCAATGTCGTACTGAGGGAGATTGGATGGCGTATGCTGGAAACCAGCGAGGGTATCTTGCTGAGGAAGACTGTATATCATGCTTCTGAAGCTTCCCCCCTTAAAGACTTGTTGGGGAAGGACTTGGTTCCTTATGCCGGAAGCTTTTGCGGTTGCTTACTGCAGAAGACAGAGTACCTTGCACAAGAAGTTATCCATGTATCGTATTGAGGAAGATAGAGGAATCTTGCACTGGAAGCTTCTGTGGTAGCTTGCGAGGAAAGGCTGGGTGCTTACAGCAGAAGCTTCTCATTGTGATATGCGGACTGATTACCACATATACATACCACCTTAATATTTCTTTTGTTGATTACTTGCATGAAACGGGGTTCGCTGGAATATCCTCCGTTTTGAGCATTGAATACATGGCACATTCACGCTTGCTTCCAAGTATATCATGTTTCAAAATCATCCTCAACGGAGCATCAAACCTTGCATCTGAACCATACCTTTGACTGATAATATATTGTCGATCTTGCACACAATTTATCTTCTTGCTGATTTGATCATCACTGCTATGAATAGTGCATGCTGAGGTGGACTTGATTTATCAGTACTGTTGTGAGGAGTACACACTAAGGCAAACTTGATTATCAGCGTCAAGATCAGATATCCCCCATTTTACTATGGTCGGCTAGGAATTCCATACTGTTAGGCTGAGTTTCCAAATATTTGAATTCCTTTCTGATTCTTTAGGTCCGGTGTCAGTTGACGAGCAACTTTAATAAGGGGAAAATATGTAACAACCGAAGGCGCAAAGAAATAAGAAAAAGAAACGACGAAAACAAAAGCACACAAGCATACAAATAGTATAAATAATAAAGCAACATCACATACTGCTATTCACAACAATAATATGCATGCACACCTAAGTACACAAATCTCGTAGAAACTCCGGTAGTACGGTCTAATATGCTATGGCATGTGCACGAAAGTGAATCCACGTGTGGAAGGAGTTGGTGCAACCAAGGCTACGCCAAGTGCTGGCTAGACACTGGTTGGATCGGGATGAATATGGAGGCGAGGACGGTCTTCGTGATCATGTAGCAAAACACAAGTTCATGACCACATCATCATCAACCGTACGAAACAGAACCGTACACATCCAAAGAATTGGATGACAGGGTAGGATAGCGGTGGAAAATTGGGCTTGCTGGCATTGCCCTTTTTTCTGATAATAAAGATCAGTAAGGGTTGCCAAAGGGACTAGATGGATGGCATGATTCGGGATAGAAACAAATCTATCACCGAAATAATATGGGTGGATGGCGGAAAGATATCGAAGCGATACTTGAGCATAACTCCTGCAAATGGTGTCTAGAACACTTGGTACCAGGGCATCACCCTGCTGGGACAGAGATGACGCCGAACACCGAAGAGCGGGTATGTACAGAGGAAGGGTGCAGGTAATGGATCAAAACCAATACCACCTACACACGCAAGATTACTATCAGCAACCATATACTAATATATATGCATGCTATGCAACAAAATAATGCAACGATCAAGTGCAACAGACCAACTGGGCTCTATACTACCGCTTTCTAATGCTCGTGTGGGCTAGGGCATCCTACAGCCAGACTTGCTCTGATACCAAGCCTTGTGGCACCCGGCTCAGAGAAACCAGAACGCCCCGTATTCCAGACCAGAGATCGAGGAGAAGTCTTTCGGAATACGACACTTCTTAGCAAAGAACAAAACAACTCTTTGTTACAATCTATGTGGGTACAAGGGGATAAGATCGCACGGCGACACTACACCTACCACGGTTGCTCCATGCAAGCAGCAGAACAACGCACAGCAGCGGAATGACTTCTAGCAGTGGAACAACAACGACGGTGGTGAACTCCACATGGACTCTGGCTGGAACACTTATCCTAGCTCGCAAACAAGGAATCCACAGCAAACAAGCAATCAAATCCGGCATGACCTGCAAACTGGCATGACATGCCATGTCAGTACATTGAATGTATTTGCAAGCTCACAGCAACCAAGAGCAATCAAGATAGACAACAACATGGGAATTAAAGGTTAACAAGGATTAACATGATAATATCAGATTGATCATAGCATGAACAAGATGAACATGATACAGCTAGAACAATATGAGCATGCATGACCATATTAACATGATGATACTAGCATGCAACATGATGACGCTATCATGCACCAACTTACTCTGCTCGGGTTACCTTGTAACCATCACACGCATCACTTACCATCACAGACATCACACGATCATCTCAGGATCCAATCAAGCTTGTAACCATACCGTAGTAATCATTACATGACCACAAGGAGCTTGATCTTTACCCATGATTCTCGCACAACATCACAAATATCCATCAACTCGGTATCCATGATACCTCCGTGATCCTCTCTTGATCACGACAAATCTCTTTCTCATCATCGAACTGGGGTTGTTATTAATCACATTATTATTATTACTATTGACCCATAGTGTTACCAACTACAAACGGGGACCATATCCACGGGCGCGGCTATCGATAGATTTAACACACACTCTGTAGAGGTTAGTACAATGTACCCACACCACGGAACCCATGGCCTTGCACACCCATTCGGGTGGACCAACGGTGTTCCGACAAAACCGACCTATTGCCCATGACATTCTCCCGGTCACTCCGACCAACTCCCCTTTGGGCTAAGTCCTAGGTGGCCCCCTGTCTACCAAAGACACCCAACGACCACCATCGTGGAAAAACAATGAGCGGTCCCAAACGGGGACATGTGCACATAACCAAACTCGGGCTCACAAGGTTTATACCGTCCTACCCGACCAAGGTAGCGCCCGCGCATAACCTTCCCTCATTGGAGGCACCGGCAAGAGGCATGACAATAAACCCAGTTAGGACCTTCCCACAAAATGCAAATGTGGTTGCACTGGTCAACTCGATTTGGTGGCACCATGACTTAGTCAACAATTGTTCAAGTTCATTATTATCCGATTAAACTTCAATGCAATAAGCAGAGTCATATTAAAATAACATGATGCAACTACAATGCATGAGCATGATACCAACATGAGCATGGATGTGCAACCATAAATCATTGAGCATAACAACAATGAAGCATATATCCAAATGAGCATGGCATACTAACGAGCATAACACTACACATGATCATAGTGTGACCACTAGCATAATAAATATATACCATGCAAAACATGATAATTATACTACCGAGTAAGCATTTAACCTACTAGATGCAAAGAAACATGCATATCAACGGTACTTGGTAACCGACCATAGTCATGCAACGAAGAACATTAACAACACCAACCTGTAATACTACCAAGCATGACATACACCAGAAATACCAGCAACTAGTACATGATAACCAGGTGCATAAAAACATAGCATCAAGTGAACACAAATCCTTAAGCATCACCGAAACAACGATAAATGTATCAAAACAAGTAGACATTTCTTAAATATTCAAGTAGAAAACCATGGCTACTGCATGGCCATCGTGCAAGTGGGTGTTGTGGCTTGCCTGGGGGAGAAGAATACACCGGGGAGAAGTGCGGAACGATCGCGGAAGTACTCGCCGGAAAAGTTTCTCCCTCGCAGGGGGAAGATTAGGGGCAAGGGAAAAATGGTCATTTTCAGTATGTCAAACCATAATGAAAATGATGCGAACAGAACGGGATCGACGAGACGAAGATGTGGGCATTGGATTCACCTCATTCGGAGTCTCGAGCAAAAAGTTATAGCTTGATGAAGTCCAGGGACCAATCTGTAAAATAACATCTACAAATAGGCCCGTAGAGGATAAAAAAGAAAGCGTATTTTAGAGAAATACGCTTTCAGAATCGAGGAAACATATTTTGAGCCAAAGTAAGATGAAACGCGCTTTCAGAATAGGAAAACGTCTTCTGTTGAATACTTGTCCACTTACTCCACGTCAACAGCGACGGGGCCGGGCTCCTGGGTCACAGACGAGTGGGTCCCGCTGCTGACATCTCCCCCTCCCACTCTACCTTCTTCTCCCTCGACGCGGGCGCAGAGCAGAGGGAGGGTTCATCGGCGCCGGCGAGTTGGAGATATGTCCTAGAGGCAACCTTGTATGATGTTATATCCTATGCGTTTATGAATAAAGATTGTCCTTGGATGTAATCAATGATACTTGTTGGCAAGTACGTGACTTGTCTGTGAGATCTTGTGTTGTATGATACATCCTAAATTGTCCCTAGTCGCAAGTGATGTGTGGGCACACATCGGACTAGACTAGCATATGACACGGTGGATGGCTCGGTCTCGCTAGCCATGGAGCATTGGATGCTTGCTAACCAGATAATATGGACTTGGAAAGGTCTGGTCGGATTCAAGGTAGTCAGACCCAAGTCGAGATAAGGTCCGAGTCGGACAGACCCAACTATGAGACGTAGCGATATGTCATCTGTGAGTCTCTAGTACAACATACGTTCTATGTCCTAAGACCTGAGCTGAACCATGTACTTGGGATGGTGACAGACTTGCTTTGGGTTGACTAAACGCTACTCCATAACTGGGTAGTTACAAAGGTAGGTTTCAGGCTTATCCAGACCCATGCTGCGAGACATGGTCGAGCAAGATTAGATTTTCCCCTTCGATCAGGAGAGATATACTCTGGGCCCCTCGTGTGATCCGACTAGGATAAGCATGGTCATGCGACAAGGATTATGAGATAATCCGGTTTGGGTCAGCATCAATGGAATGAGAAAGAGGTTGGGCTAGCACAAGGATGACAGACTCGCATTGAGGCCGACAACATATATCATGTGGCAATGGGAATGGAAGTGTGACATGTTGTACAAGTTCGCTAACCAGCTTCGTAGTCTGCTTGGTAGTTGGCACGCCTTGCTAGCGGCTGCTACCAACCGTACAAGTCGGAGGTGATCCGAACTGTGACCAAGCCGACATGAACCTAAGGGGTCGCGCGCTTAAGGTAAGGAACATGTAAGTTTGGATCCGACTCCACGAGTCAGACTAGGTCCTACTCGGACTCAGATACAGACCGAACAGACTTTGGGCTTTAGGGTTCATGTGAGGCCCAAGTGTTGAGCTCGCGACGGATGCCTATATATAGTGGAGGTGCGGCACACTCATTAAGTTGATCGCTTCGGCGCCGTCATTAGGGCTTTGCATGTGTTGTAACTAGCCACCTCCACTCGACGTCGGTTGTGTGATCGGACCTAGTAGTTCGCCGCACGACGTTCCTCCTGCACACGCGGATATCATTTGAGGCGGTGCACTTGCGCTGCTCCAGCAATCCTGTTCGCGGGATCCGATCGGCTACGTGGCAGATCAGCAAGGAGGAGACGACCTTAGGAACGCGCTGCCTCAACTCTACTTCCGCTGCATAGCACTACGCGTCTAGTGGTAACGATCTGTGATCCATATCCCTTACCATGTTCCTGGATGTTCTGTGCGTAGGAAAATTTTAATTTACAGTCGACGCACCCTACGGTAGACCCAACACGGCATTCGTCCGGCCTGCTCCGGCGGAGCTTGGACCACCGGAGCGACCATAGAGGAGGGCCGCATCTGCCCCAACTGGTGGTTGAAGCCGAGGAGCATAGGGATGGGCGAGGCATGGGTCACGACGGAGGAGGGCTTCGACCGGAGTTGGCTCGGTGCTCCAGTCACTGGGAAGGAGCGGCGGGGTTCTCGGGAGGCTATAGGAGGTCAGGGGAGTGCTTTGGTGGAGGGGGGAGGGGAGGCAGGGGCTGGGGCGCCCGAATTTGAGAGGAAGTGGGCGGCGGCCACGGCGGCCATAGGCGGGGCAGAGAGCTCCTTGAGCTCGGGCAGGAGGCTAGGCGGGGCACTTGGAGTTGGTGGAGGCGAGTGGTGGGCTCGGAGGGGCTCGGGAGGGGCTTAAATAGGCAGGGGTGAGGTGCCGAGCTCAGTTGTCGCCGCGGGGGTCCAGCCAATGCTCTAGCGATGCCCAGCGGTCACGGAGAGGCGCGGGAACGCGACGAGGGGGAGCGGACGAGCTGCAGAGATCACGGAGCAGAGGAGGCCAAGGGGACACAGGGAGGAAGCGGACACAGGAGGAAGACGACGGCCGGCTATAGTGCTTCCTTGGGTGTGCGGCTACGAGCGCCAGTGAGCATGCTGACGGAGGGGAAGTGAGATCAGGGAAGAAAAGGATAGCGAGGGCGAGCTGTTGGACATGGCCGGACGGGCCAGAGCTGGCCGGAGTAGTCTTGCCGTCGAGAATAGTGGCTAGACCACCGTTTTGGCTGGCATGACCCGTGGTCACCGCATGAGCTAGCATGCGTGGCGTGTTTTGGCCATTCTGATCATGTCCAGTAGATAGGACATCCAATGGAGAGTGCCAAAGTGCAAGAAAATGAGCACATGCACTTAATTGGTGAATAGGGCTTGTAGTGTTTCAGTCGCACAACAAGGTGTTCGTAACTTTCTGAAGAAGATTGGTCGGGAGGATAAGACTGGGCTTTGTCAGGGGGTGATCAACTACTAATGTGAGTATCTCAGCTAATTTTCAGCTCATAAGGATGAAGATAAGTGGCACTTGCTGTACAAAGTGCCACAGGGTCCAGAAATGCAAATATTGAAGTTGCACTCAAATAATAGCTTGGATTGAGCTGGAACTTGGCAAGGCAGGATGATTTGATCATATGAGAGTAATATAAAAATTTCATACCATTTGGTCAAGCCAAAGTGGTACTTCCTTCATATAGCACATCTCTCGACAGAATCTTGGGAAAAATCCTGAGGGAAATTAGCTAAATAAAATGTGTGCAAATCTTGTGGAGATAGGTTATGGGGATAGGAGAAGGCTCGGGAAAAGTTTCAGCAATAATGGATCAATATAAAAATACACTTGCTTCACTAACTGAAAATTTGGACAGAAAGAAAGAGTTGATCCTGGGCTCACATAGATCAATGGAATGAGATGAAACTTGTAGGAGGGTTATTATATGAGCACATGAAGGAGTGTGCAAAATTTCAACTCATTTGGATAAACCTAGCTATACTTCCTTCACAAAGGCTTCCCTCGGACAGGAACTTTGAAAAATCACTGAGGAAGCTTTACTAGGCAAATGAAGTTGAATTTTGGCATGAGGAAATTGTATGGACATGAAAAGGTGCCAAAAAAGATTGGAGACAAATGGGCAGGGATAAATGGCACAATTCACAAAGTGCCATTTAGGGCAGAATAGGAAAATGATTATTTGAGAAATATTTTTTAACATGTCAAGGAAAAGTTTCACCATATTTGATGAAGATATGACCCAAACAATTTATGAGAATTATTTGGGAATTTTAGGAGTGATGTAAATATAGGTTGCTTCACAACCTAGGGCAAATTGGGTTATTCCTTTAATAGAAAAAGGAATATTTCCTAGAAAAAGAATATTGAGGTTGGTCCAAGATGGAAATGGCAAGGTCTAGGGATGGATATGAGGATGACAAGCCACTGTGGAAAGGAAGACGAGTTTATCTTCACCAGTTTCCATGCCCCATAGCCATGGAAAAAGAAAACTCAAGCAAAAATCTAAGAAAATCAAAAGAAAAATAAAGGGCCAAAAATGAGGCTGTGACAGAACGATGCGAGGGGGCGCATGTGGATGATGGCGGCTGCACGCACAGACACGCGGAGACGCCGTCTTGGTTCCCGAAGCGGCACCTTAACGGTGACCGCCTGATGAGCCACAAGTGCAGGGGATCTATCGTAGTCCTTTCAGTAAGTACGAGTGTCGAACCCAACGAGGAGCTGAAGGAAATGACAAGCGGTTTTCAGAAAGGTTTTTTGTGCAAGCACTAAAATTATCGGTTACAGATAGTTGTGTGATAGTATAATTTGTAACGGGTAACAAGTAACAAAAGTAAACAAGGTGCAGCAAGGTGGACCAATCCTTTTTCTAGCAAAGGACAAGCCTGGACGTACTCTTATATAAAGCAAAGTGCTCTCGAGGACACATGGGAATTGTTGTCAAGCTAGTTTTCATCATGCTCATATGATTCACGTTCGCTACTTTGATAATTTGATATGCGGGTGGACCGGTGCTTGGGTGTTGTCCTTCCTTGGACAAGCCTCCCACTTATGATTAACCACTCTTGCAAGCATCTGCAACTACGAAATAAGTATTAATATAAATCTAACCATAGCATGAAACATAGGGATCCAAATCAGCCCCTTATGGAGCAACACATAAACTAGGGTTTAAGCTTATGTCACTCCAGCAACCCATCATCTACTTATTATTTCCCAATGCCTTACCCTAGGCCCAAATAATGGTGAAGTGTCATGTAGTCGATGTTCACATAACACCACTAGAGGAAAGACAACAAACATCTCATCAAAATATCAAACGAATACCAAATTCACATGATTACTTATAATAAGACTTCTCATGTCCTCAAGAACAAAAGTAACTACTCACAAAGCATATTCACGTTCATAATGAGAGGAGTTCTGAATAGCATTAAGGATCTGAACATATGATCTTCCATCGAATAAACCAACTAGCATCAACTACAAGGAGTAATCAACACTACTAGCAACCCACATGTACCAATCTGAGGTTCTGAGACAAAGATCGGATATAATATATGAACTTGGGTTTGATAGGAGATGGTGCTGGTGAAGATGTTGATGGAGATTGACCCCCTCTTGATGAGAGGATCGTGGGTGATGACGATGGCTTCGATTTCCCCTTCCCGGAGAGAAGTATCTCTGGCAGATAAGCCCAGCCGGAGCTCTAGATTAGTTTCGCTCAGGTTCTGCCTCGAGACGGCGGCGCTTCGTCCCGAAAACCTCCTTATGATTGTTTCTAGGTCAAAACACGTAATATAGCAGAAGATGGACTCTAGGGGCCAGCTAGGGGGCCCACAAGGTAGGGGCGCGCCCAGGGGGTAGGGCACACCCCCCACCCTTGTGGATGGCTGGTGGCCCCCCTCTGGTGCTTCTTTCGCCCAATATTTTTTATATATTCCAAAAATATTTTGTGTGAAGTTTCAGGACTTTTGGAGTTGTGCAGAATAGGTATCTCAGATTTGCTTCTTTTCCAGTCCAGAATTCCAGCTGCCGGCATTC
The DNA here is from genome assembly GCA_902687465.1 of Secale cereale. Taxonomy (NCBI): domain Eukaryota; kingdom Viridiplantae; phylum Streptophyta; class Magnoliopsida; order Poales; family Poaceae; genus Secale; species Secale cereale. Next base: position 359,258,339 of record LR738713.1, read on the forward strand.
TCCCTCTTCATGCAAACCTTTTAAAATAAGAAAGAAAAGGCATAAGTATTGTGATATAATGTGTAATAATAGCCCATGATGTAATAAATATCAATACAAAAGCATGATGCAAAATGGACGTATCAACTCCTCCAAGCTTAGACCTTGCTTGTCCTCAAGCGAAAAGCCGATATCGAAAAATATGTCCACATGTTTAGAGATAAAGGTGTCGATAAAAATAAAATACGGACATGAGGGCATCATGATCATCTGTAGGACATCAACGTAACTTGTCATATGAGTTCTTATGTTAAAGTAACAATTCATTCACAAAGTAAAGTATGAATCGAAAACTTCATTGATAGCCAACAAACTTTGATCTCAGTCATCGAAGCAATTGCAATTTATCATACATCATAAAGAGTCAAATATAAGAGCTTTTCAGCAAGTCCACATATTCAACTTTCATTTAGTCTTTCACAATTCCTAACACTCACGCGATACTAATGAGTTCAAAGCTTCAGTCGGACACTAGAAAGATAGGGGCTTATAGTTTCGCCTCCCAACGATTTACCTCAAGGGTAATGTCAACAATAATGGTTCATGGCTTTCTACATCCACATGGGTATATATATCTAGATCTAGCTCCAACATATTGTGATTTCCAAAGGATAAAAGCAAAAAGGAAAGGTGGTGATCACCATGACTCTTTTATGAGGATATGAGATGAAAATAAAAGATAGGCCCTACGTTGAGGGAAGCAGAGGTTGGCATGCGCTTTTATGGTTGGATGCACAAAATCTTAATGCAAAAGAACATCACTTTATATTGCCACTTGTGATAATGGACCTTTATCATGTAGTCTGTCGCTTTTATTTCTTCCATATCACAAGCTCGTATACAGCTTATTTTCTTCACACTAATAGATCATACATATTTAGAGAGTAATTTTTATTGCTTGCACCGATGACAACTTACTTGAAGGATCTTACTCAATCCATAGGTAGGTATGGTGGACTCTCATGGAAAAACTAGGTTTAAGGGATGTTTGGAAGCAAGTAGTATCTCTACTTGGTGCAAAGAATTTTGGCTAACATGAGAGGGAAAGCAAGCTCAACATGTTGGAGGATCTATAACAATATAACTTCTGTTAGGATGTAAGAAGACATAACCTATTACGTTGTCTTCCTTGTCCAACTTCAACTTTTTAGCATGTCATATTTTAATGTGCGCTCACCATTATAAAAGATGTCCAAGATAGTATATTTATATGTGAAACCTCTCTTTCTTTATTACTTCCTATTAATCGCAACAATGACCAAAACTATGTTTCTCAACACTCAACAACTTTTATTCTCCATACTCTTTATATGTGAAGTCATTACTTCACGTAAGATCAACATATGATCTTTATTTATTTCTTTTTATTATCTTCTTTTCTTTAATTAACAATTCCCTCAAGATCATAGCAACATAGCAAAGCCCTCAACACAAAACTATTCTTTATTATATAACTCGAGGACTCGATTACATAGATAGAGATCAAAGCAAAACTCAAAGCTAAATCATACTAAAAACTTTATTGATGTGCTGCTTAAGATCCATTATTTCCTTGCGAAGTTTGCCAATGACGGCTAGAGCTCCAACTACCCATGGATGTTTCATAGCCGCGGGAGAAAATTCAACAATCCTTTTCATATTTTCATATGAGAGAAATCTAGCATTGGGAGGGATGACCGATTTTGGGATCGCGGCACTCTGAAGTTCCTCCATCATGACTTTAGTTTGGAGACGAGAGGTAACTTCTTGATCCCCTTCCATGGCATCTATCCGCTTCAAGTCGGCCTCCATCTTCTGTTCTGTTTCTGGACCAAAGTGCTCCGGTGTTGGATGAGAGACACGACTCTCACCATCCGACTCTTGAGATGACATCTTGCTCTAAATCTGCTACAGAAACAACTCAAAAACGAAAATAAAGGATTCTATCATGGTACTGGGGTCAAAAACTTTAGGAGATTATATAATGAATTTTTATCGACCAAAATACGTATCGTGCAAGAGAACGGAGTCCGGGAGATACATGGGGTGGCCACAAGGTAGGGGGCGCGCCCAGGGGGGTAGGACGCGTCCAGGGGGTAGGGTTTGATAGGAGATGGTGCTGGTGAAGATGTTGATGGAGATTGACCCCCTATCTATGAGAGGATCGTTGGTGATGACGATGGCTTCGATTTCCCCCTCCCGGAGGGAACTATCCCCGACAGAACAGCCTTGCCGGAGCTCTAGATTGGTTTCACTCAGGTTCCGCCTCGAGACGGCGGCGCTTCGTCCTGAAAACCTCCTTATGATTTTTTCCAGGTCAAAACACGCAATGTAGTAGAAGCTGGACTTCGGGGGCGAGCCAGGGGGCCCACAAGGTAGAGGGCGCGCCCAGGGGGGTAGGGCGCGCCCCCACCCTTGTGGATGGCTGGTGGCCCCCCTTTGGTGCTTCTTTCTCCCAATATTTTTTATATATTCCAAAAATATTCTCCGTGAAGTTTCAGGACTTTTGGAGTTGTGAAGAATAGGCATCTCAGATTTGCTCCTTTTCTAGTCCAGAATTCCTGTTGCCGGCATTCTCCATCGTCATGTAAACCTTGTAATATAAGAGAGAAAAGGCATAAGTATTGTGATATAATGTGTAATAACAGCCCATAATGCAATAAATATCAATATAAAAGCATGATGCAAAATGGACGTATCACCGCCATTGCCGAGCACCGGCTTCACCCCCCCCCCCCGAGCACACGTATGTCCGTGTTATTAGTCGTATGCCCTCTGTACTCTCTGTAGCATCGATTTTCCTATGGCCGCGTCCGATTTATCGTCGATTGTACATTGCACACATTCAATTCAGGGTTAGACTTCAATTTGGGACCAATTGAATCGATTCCAATTAGGGATTCGATTCAAGACGGTTGCACGCACAAACATACGGAGATGTCGTGTTGGTTGTTACGTCTCCAACGTATTTATAAAATTTTATTGTTTCATATTATTATAGTATCAATTTTGGATGTTTTATATGCAATTATATTTTTTTTGGGACTAACTTATTAACCTAGTGCCAAGTGTCAGGTTCAGTTTTTTTTCTTGTTTTCAGTTTTTCAAAATTTTTGTACCAAACAAAACCCAAATAACACAAAAAATTACGATTTTTTCTAGACAAAAGAGACACTATAAGCTTCAGTAGGAGACCAGACGTGCAACGAGGAAGCCATAAGGCACTAGGGTTGTTTGTGACACTTATAGGAATAGCTCAAAAGACAACTCGGAAAGAATAACTTTGAGATGGTTCTGTACCCTGCAACAATTTCATCTTATGTTCTCCGCTAGATAAGAACTTTGGAGTGATTCTTTGCCGCACGTTGAGGGATTGTAATATAATTCGATTACGTTAACATGTGGAGAGATTGCATTAGTGAAAGAATGAACCCTATTCCTTGTTTCTAAGCATTGCAATATCGTTTGTGCTCGTTTTATCACTTGTTACCTTGTTGTGTTTATAATTTCATATTACAAAACCTATATCTACTATCTATACTACACTTGTAACACCATCTCTTCGCTGAACAAGCGCACCTATACAATTTACCATTGTATTGGGTGTGCTGGGGACACAAGAGATTTGTTGTATTTGATTGCAGGGTTGTTCAAGAGAGACCATCTTCATCCTACACCTCCCACGGATTGATAAACCTTAGGTCGTCCATTTGAGGGGAAAAAGGCTACTGTCCTACCAAACTCTGCCCTTGGAGGCCCAACACGACTCTACAAGAATAAGTTGGGTAGTAAACATCATGATCTCTCAAGGGAAGTTATGTTACAATTTTTTTACGCTTGGCTTTCTCATGATGATCGAGCCATGCTCGGTTCTTCTTCTACAGGTTCCTTTATGAAGAAAACTATTGAATTCAGGTGGGATCTTCTGGAAAGAATTAAATGCAACTCTGAATATTAGGAAATCGACAAAGGTAAGGAGTCAAGTATAATACTTGAGTTTGATTGTGTTAAATCTTTTATGATTATTGAGGCTTTCCATAAGTTTAGCACTAAATATGGACTTGACTCTAAGATAGTAGCCTCCTTTGTGAATCATTTGCTACTCATGTTGATCTCCCTAAGGAAAAGTGGTTTAAATATCATCCCCCTATTAAATAAAAAATTGAGGATCCCGTTATAGTTAAAGATGAAACTATCATTTACAATGTTGATCCACTTGTGCCTACTTCTTATATTCAGAAACCGCATTTTCCTGTTAGGATAAAGGATAATGCTAAAGTTTCAACTATGATTAACAAAAGTAATATTAGAGCACCTAGACCATCTGAACAAATTAAAGTTGAACCTAATGTTGCTATATTTCAAGATCTCTTGGTCGATAATATAGATGGGCATTTTATTTATTTCTATAGTGAAGCTACTAGAATAGCTAAACCTGGCCCTAAAGATAAGAATAAGCATGTTGTTGGCATGCCCATTGTCTCAGTTAAAATAGCATATCATTGTTATCATGGTTTATGTGACTTGGGTGCTAGTGTGAGTGCTATTATGTTTACCTTATATCAAGAAATTATGAATGATATTACACCTGTTGAGATAGAAGACATGGATGTTACTATTAAACTTGCGAATGGAGAAACTATTTCACCGCTTGGGATTGATAGAGATGTTGAAGTCTTGTGTGGAAAAATAAAATACCCTACTGATTTTCTAGTCCTTGGTTCTCCACAAGATGATTTTTGTCATATTTTGTTTGGTAGACCTTTCTTGAATACAGTTAATGCTAAGATTGATTGCACTAAGAAAACTATGAGTGTTAACTTTGGTGATGTATCTCATGAGTTTAATTTCTCTAAGTTTCATAGACAACCTCGTGATAAATAATTTCCTAGTGAGGATGAAATTATTGTTCTTACCTCTATTGCCGTACCTCCCACTGATTCGATAGAACAATATTTGCTAGACCATGAAAATGATATGCATATGAACAAAACAAATGAAATAGATAAGATGTTCTTTGATCAACCACATATTCTTAGACGTAATTTTCCCGTTGAAACTCTTGGTGGTCCTCCTCCACCTAAAGGTGATCATGTTTTGGAGTTGAAACAATTGCCTGATACACTGAAATATTCTTATCTCGATGAAAATAAGATATATCATGTTATTACTAGTGCTAACCTTTCAGAGCATGAAGAAAAGAGATTGCATTGTGTGTAGAAGTCATGTTGTGAAGAATTGAATCAAACTGATGCTTGACCCATTTGTGGTTGCGATCAACCTTCTGGTGAAGACTGAGGAGAAGCTCACGATCAGTCATTGATAACCCTCAACCATAAGGGATCGAGATAGTCTTCGCGGGTAAGAATAACCCAATTTATTGATTCGACACACGGGGAGCCAAAGAGTATTTATAAGCTTTGACAGTTGAGTTGTCAATTCAACCGGACCTGAAATATACTTACTTGCAACAAAAGATAAGTGGTAACAGTGATATGATAGTGATAATAGTGATAGTAAAAGTAAACAGCAAAAGTAAATAGTGAAGGTAAATGGCAAAAGTAGCAACTAGTGACAAGCAGGGTTTAAAACACTGTAGGCTAGGGAGATGGATGGTTGGGCGCTGCATGGATGAGATAGATTCTAACTTGGAGCACGGCACACGGAAAAGTAATGATCATCTAGGCAAATATCAAACATTAGGCATGTATCCCGTTGGTAGTTGTACGTGCTTGCAATAAGAACTTGCACAACATCTTTTGTCCTACCATTCCGCTACGAACGGGGCCAAAAGGAACTTATGGAGATTAAGGTGCTCCTGTCAAAGAGCACCGGAACAAAGCAATGAACTCAATGGATACATGTAATCCTCAAACTACGGACCATCCCCTTTGGTGTCCCAAGCTGTCACTTTTGGGATCGCCGATTCCGAACCGTAATAGGTGCAAACAACTCATAGATAGGATCACGAACACAAATATATTCATGCAAACACATATGGTTCAGATCTGAGATCATGGCACTCGGGCCCTAAGTGTCAAGCATTAAGAATAACAAGTTGAAGCAAAGATGATAAACACCATAGTAGATGATAGGCAACATGCCCCCAACGATCTGACAAACTATAACATGATCTAACTCATCCAATCCCTACCATCCCCTTCACCTACAGCAGGGGAATTACTCACACATGGAGGGAGAAGTCATGGAGGGATGATGGAGTGGTGATGATGATGACGATGGCGACGATCTCCCCTCTCCGGAGGCCAATTCAGCCTCCAGATTAGCCCTCCCGAGGAAGAACAGAGGGTGGCGGCGGCTCCGCGACGGAAAACTGCGAAAAGAACTTCTGATCTGGGGTTTCCGTGTCGTGAGTAAAAATACGAGGCAAAGTAGGGCACCAGGGGGTGTGGGCCCCACCCAGGCGACCCCCCGGTGCGGCCCAGGGGGGGGGCCGCGCCCACAGGGCGCCTGGGCACCCCCTGGCCCCCCTCTGGCCCCTCTTCTGGCCCCTGGTTCCTTCGGGTGCGTGGATTTTCTGTGATTTTTCATGGATTTTTCTGAGATACGTAAAAATCCGTTTTCCTGCACACAATAAAACCATACAGGCAGCTCTGCTGAAAACAGCGTCAGTCCGGGTTAGTTTAGTTCAAATCATGCAAGAATGAGTTCAAAACAATATCAAAAGTGTTTGGAAAAGTAGATACGTTTGAGACGTATCAACTCCCCCAAGCTTAGCATATTGCTTGTCCTCAAGCAATTCAATTCAACGAACTGGACGCGACAAAGAAAACTTTGACAAACTCTTTTGCTTCATTAGATGTATATAAGCATGTACTACGAAAAGAGTCTAGCAAGTATTAAAACAGTACTATGAGGACAATGCAAGGAGCAATTCTTCTTTCAAGTGATTAGTCACAAATACTTAAAAGTAAATAATATACTACTGAAAATCAAGACAAGATTACATTGCACATAGCTTGAGCATACTAGGGTGGTATCTCGCTAGTCTCCATGAGTGAAGCAAAACATAAATGCAGAAACTCCTCCAGAGTTTTAAAGGAGACTAGAACTAAGAATTTCAGAATAAATCATATCACAAGTATGCAGAAGACAATGTAATACTTTGGGACAATGCACATTACACTCAGAATGAAAATTATGCTCTCCTAGTTAGTGCTTTGAAGAAAGAAGGTGAAGACTCTCGAACCGTGGCTTTTGTTGGCAAAGTTGAAAACCCGTGATCGGAAACAAAAACTAAACATGTACCAGAGCTCTTGGTTTTTAGAAACAGAGGTAAAAACGTTTTTGAGAGGTGCATATTTCGTCAACGAATGCTAGTAGATAACTCAATCACTTTTTGAGTGGACAAGTCTCGAGGAACGGCTCTCGCATGAGGACAATCACATCCTCTTAATCTCCTTTGTTTATCACTGCCAAAGTTTTCTGATTTCTCATGAACAAAGCGTGAAGGAGGGTTTGTTTGTTATATTATCTTTTTGAGCCGGGCGCACTCGATGCCAGTTCCTTCTCGTATTAAGGGTTTGCACATTAGACATGCAATCCAGGGGTGAAACTTGTCCAACTTAAAAAGATCATGAATTAACTACTACTTCCTCATGAGCTAAAACATAGGCACAAAAAGAGAAATGCTTTTTATTAATTTCGAGATGGTACACAAAAGTCTTCGTTAGGAATGGCAGGTAAATACCATGTATAGGAAGGTATAGTGGACTCATATGGCATAACTGGTTTTAAGTATTTTGGATGCACAAGCAGTCAGTCCACTTAGTACAGGTGGAAGTTTAGCAAAAGACTGGGAAGCGACCAACTAGAGAGCAATAACGGTCATAATCATGCAGAGCGACAAAGCAACATTGAATCGGGCATGAAAGTAATATAACTATTCTGAAACTCAAAGATCATCAAGGCAGAGTAGACTTTTTAGTCTTAACATGTGTAAGCATGTGCCAAGTCAATCCAAAAATTCTCTAAAGGGAAATACCACCTTAGTATACCAGACTATGAACAGTGCAATGCATGTAGATCATTTCAATAACACATTATATACTCTTGTTATTCGAGACTAGCCACAAGTAAAGCATGAACCACTGAAAGAGCATTGTAAACATAGCACTATGTCGTTACAAGCTGGTCTCTAGATCATAAGTACAGGCATATGTACAAAAGTAGACACAAAAAGAGTTCATACCGGTTTCCTTGTTGCTTCCCTTCAGTCGATCTTCGTCATTACTGCTTGTCACTTGCACGATCGAACGTAGGAAATATAATTAAATGCCATCACGGACTCGAGCTGAACTCTGAAAACAAAGCAAACTAAAGAGAGAAAGGAAACCTTTTTGGATTTTTCAAAGGTTGAATAAAAGCAAAAGAAAGAGAAAATCTTTTTGTTGTTTTTGCAAAGAGAGAAATAAAGAAGAACGGGCAAAAACTTCGAAAAGATCAAAGTGAATAAAATGGATAATACAATGAAAAAGTAAGAGGGGCACGTACTCCCCCAAGCTTAGGCTTTTGGCCTAAGTTGGTAGCAGCTACTGCCCCCAGGAGCCTCCTGCTCCGGGGGTATGGTGGTGAGTCCAAGGGTCGTAGAAGGATGCTGGCGCGTACACCGAACTCCTCGGAGTCTCCCACGAGGAAGGTTCCGAGCGCCAAACAGAGGAAGAACCTTCACCAAACTCGGTGGCGGTCTCTTCCTGAAAATGTGGTAACTCACCGTGCTTCTCCTCGTCGGGCACAACCCCCTCCATGGGGTTATGAAACTGATGCTGGACCATGAACTCATCGAATTGGACAACATCAAAGGACCATCCGTTCCTGCGAGAAAAATCAAAGAAAAGAGGTGCAGGTAGACGGATCTCGCGTTCCGCGGTAATTCCGAAACGCAAGATATAAACAAGATTATCAAGCTCAGAACCCATGGTGACAAACTTATGCCTTTTCATAGCAGCAAGATCAAAGCTTAAATAAGTAAAAGGATTATCATCAGGGTGTGGGGTGCCTCCAAGATGTTCTAAGATAAGTGTGGCATAAACGCCACCATATAAGTCCCCCTTGTTACCGTTCATAGCAAGGCGTCGAGCAATTAAGGCACCCAGATTATAATCAGACCTCCCTGAGAGGGCTGCTGCCAGGATAGCAATATCCGGAGCAGAAATGCTGCTCGTGTTGTCACGAGCTAACACCCCTCTAGAAATATAATATGCAAAATACCTGAGGTGAGGAAATAAGATGCTGGAGATCTTCGACCGATGAATATCCCTCGTACCCATGCTGCAGAGAGAGTTGATGACGGTTTTCAGCTCGAAGGGCTGAGTGGCCATCCTAGCCGTCCTCCCAACGTTCGGCACACCTATTATTTCACAAAAATTTCCCAAAGTCATGGTGATAAGATCATTGTAAATTTTAAACTCAATAGCACCTGAATCAGGATTATATCTAAAACTGTTAATGAAACTGGAGGTAACACGGCTCGTGACGAGTCGTGTCAAACCTGCATTAGCACAAAGATTATAAAACTCATCCTTGATTCCCGCAGCTTTGAGGAATTCATCACATGGAGATGTCATCGCACGTGCTGGACTTGTGTCTTCCAACAACTCCAGGGGCACATGATCTTCATTATAGCTCACCCTAGCAGTCAATGGTGAAGCTGTGGCTCTAGTAACTCGATCGGAGTGTGCGGGCCTCCTCTTCTCAAGCCACCCTTTTGCCCTTCCTAACAAACTCATTTCTGAATTTTTTTTGCAATTTACAAAAATGAGGATTAAAACAAGATGAGTTAAGGCAGACTACTCAACTCACTTGCCCAAGGCATAAACTTGCATCAAAACTTGGAAAATAACTTTCTACACATGCATGCAAGCTCATCTCTACAGCACCAAGAACTACTAAATACTCACAAATGAGGCCACAAATCAAAAATCTAATTGGAGGAGTGGAGGAGTCACATACCAGGGAGTATTTGCTCAAAATTTCAGCTCAAATGAGGGGCTGTAGAGAGAGATCGAAGAATCGCCTCCAAGAACAGCAAGAACACAAGAACAAGTGCAGAACTCGCGTTTTTGGAGAAAGAGAGAGAGAGAGAGGAAGAAGACATACCTGGAGGGGGGTCCTGTGGGCCCCAGGCGCCCTGTGGGCGCGGCCAGGGGCTGGGCCGCGCCAGCTGGCCGCCTGGGCCACTGGTGGGTCCCCCCTGGCTGGCCCCAGGTCCCTCTGGGTCTCTCCCGTCGTGGAAATTTTTATTTAAATTTTTCTGGAATTTTTCTGAAAACTTCACTGTTGAATATTTTTTGAAGTTCAAAAAGCTGCGGAACTCTCTGAAAACTTGAAGTAGTGAGTAGTATTGTGAAGCTTCAAAACATAAATACTTGGTACAGCAAGTAGGACAAAAACTAAAAACAAATGAAAACATAACAAGCTCAACTTTTTATCTATATAAAACATGTTTACTAGTAAGGTTGATCAAGTCTTACCAACAAACAGGCGATATATAGAGCAAAAAGTCTCACCTCCTACGAAGTAGTTACTAAACCTTTAATTTGATGGACATTGTCCCCACCATGATAGTTTTATATTTGTGAGGCACATGTAGTGGACAGTCCCATTCTCCAATTTTCACGGTCTCGATATTCTCTATAGAGTTGAGGGCATGCCTCCTGTCGATCTTCTTCGGAAAATATACCGTGTGTTCTTTATCATTCACATGGAAGGTAACCTTCCCTTTATTGCAATCAATAATAGCACCTGCGGTGTTAAGGAAAGGTCTACCAAGAATAATGGACATGCTCCCATCCTCGGGCATGTCAAGCACAACAAAATCAGTAAGAATTAAACAATTAGCAAGCTCTACGGGAACATCCTCACAAATACCTATCGGAACAGCGGTTGACTTGTCAGCCATCTGAAGGGAGATATCTGTAGGAATTAGTTTCTCTAAACAAAGCCTCTCGTAAAGAGAGAGAGGCATAACACTCACTCCTGCTCCAAGATCACATAAAGCAGTTTTGACATAATTATTCATTATGGAGCAAGGAATGGTGGGTATACCTGGATCACCGAGCTTCTCAGGAATCTTGCCACTGAAAGAGTAGTTAGCAAGCATAGTAGATATTGCATCATTAGGAACTTTTCTTTTATTAGTGACAATATCTTTCATATATTTTGAATAAGGAAGTAACTTAATAGCATCAGTCAAAGGGATTTGAAGAAAAAGAGGTTTAATCCACTCACAAAACTTATTGTAATGCTCTTCTTCTTTAGATTTGATGGACTTACCTGGAAAGGGCATGGGTTTCTGTACCCATGGTTCTCTTTCTTTCCCATGTTTTCTTGCGATGAAGTCTTCTTTAGTGGACCTCTTACATTTGTCAGGTGCTTCTTCCTCTTAAACTTCAGGCGGATCATTCTTCTCACTATCCTTACCTTCAGGTTCAGCACCCTCTTCAGTCTCAGCATTGGATATAGATACACTATTGGGATCAATAGCTAGCTCTTCATCTGCAATAGGATCATTAGAATTGTCAGTCTCCTTATGTTTCTTCTTTTTCTTTGGAGAGCCAACAATTTCTTCTTCCTGCATTTGAGAATCATGCTCGATTCTCTTCGGATGTCCCTCTGGATAGAGAGGATCTTGAGTGCTAGTTCCTCCTCGGGTCTTAATCCCGAAAGCCTGCAAATTATCTTGTTTGGCATTGTTAGCAAGCAGATCTCTTTGCACATTAGAAATTTGGTCAAGCTGAGTTTGAACCATATGAAAATGCTTCACAAGACATTGAACATCATTAGCTGTTCTATCTAAAACATCAAGCAATTTTTTGATAGCAAGAGAATTATCATGCAATTGACTTTGTATCCTCTCATTAAGATGGTTTTGTTTCATAATAAAATTATCAAACTCATCTAAACATTGATCAGGAGGCTTACCATGAGGGATGTCACTTGCGTTGAAATCTAAAAGAGAGTGTACCTCTACCATAAGAGGGTGAGTAGTAGGCTCACACAGCTTCTCAATAGGGGGTAGATTCTTCACGTCTTCAGCTTTAATACCTTTCTCTTTAATAAACTTCTTTGCTTCTCGCATATCTTCGGGGCTTAGAACAAATATGCCCCTCTTCTTTGGTGGTGGAGGTGGTTCAGGGACGGACCAATCTTCATGGTTTTTGGCAATCCTGCCCATCAAATCCTCCGCATCGTCCGGTGTTCTTTTCCTGAAAACACAACCAGCACAACCGTCCAAATAGGACCTGGATTCATCCGTTAGACCAGCATAGAATATATCGATTAATTCATTCTTAGGAATTTCATGTCCTGGTCTAGCCCGAATCAGACCGCAGTACCTCCCCCAAGCTTTAGGGAGGGACTCATCCTGCAACTGTTTAAAGTTATAAATTCTTTGTAAAGCAGCATGTTGCATATGAGCAGGAAAGTACTTATCAACAAAAGAGTGAGCTAAGTCTTGAGTACTCTTAATGGAACCGCATGGGAGTGAATCATACCATGCTTTAGCACCTTCCTTCAAGGAGAAAGGAAGAAGCTTGGTGATATAAAAGTATCGTATCTTCTCATCTGTGGTAAACAGGCCACCTAACTCACCGAGTTTAGTCAGGTGTGCAATAGCATCATCATTTTCTCTGCCATAAAAGGGGTCAGCTTCAACCATAGGTATAAGTGAAAGATCAACAGAGAAATCATAATCAGGATAATCAATGCATGTAGGAGATGTAGCAAATTCAGGATCAGGAACGGTTTTGTTCTTCAAAGAGTGTTTTTCAAATAGTTTCTTAATAACTTCAGGGTCAGAGCCAGAAAACTCTGTCAGTTCCCTGCATAAATCTTCATCAAGCATATAGTAATCATCATCAAGGAGCCTCTCTTTGAGTTTACTCAAATCAGGATAATCATAAGTTTCACCAATAGGGTAGCGAGTAACAGGAAGTTCAATTCCAGACTTTTTAGCAGCAACAACAATTTGTTTCTCAAGAGCATAACCAAGCGAACTAATATCATCAAAAGTAGTAGAGGCATCATCAAGAGTATCGGACATAGTAACAGATTCAGTAGGAGCATCATGTGGTGGTGGTGAGGCAAACTTACTTATAACAGAAGGTGAATCAAGTGTAGCACTAGTGCTCAGAGCAGTACCTCTTCTTGTAGTAGATAGTAAGATCGGAACCTTGGGGTCTCCTTTCTTACCCATAGTGGATGAAGTGCAGCAGGTAGGATACATCAAGTAGACTTGTAAATATTGCTATGCTCCCCAGCAACGGCGCCAGAAAACGGTACTTGATAACCCTCAACCGTAAGGGATCGAGATAGTCTTCGCGGGTAAGAATAACCCAATTTATTGATTCGACACACGGGGCCAAAAGGAACTTACCTGAAATATTTATAAGCTTTGACAGTTGAGTTGTCAATTCAACCGCACCTGAAATATACTTACTTGCAACAAAAGATAAGTGGTAACAGTGATATGATAGTGATAATAGTGATAGTAAAAGTAAACAACAAAAGTAAATAGTGAAGGTAAATGGCAAAAGTAGCAACTAGTGACAAGCAGGGTTTAGAACATTGTAGGCTAGGGAGATGGATGGTTGGGCGCTGCATGGATGAGATAGATTCTAACTTGGGGCACGGCACACGGAAAAGTAATGATCATCTAGGAAAATATCAAACATTAGGCATGTATCCCATAGGTAGTTGTACGTGCTTGCAATAAGAACTTGCACAACATCTTTTGTCCTACCATCCCGCTACGAACGGGGCCAAAAGGAACTTATGGAGATTAAGGTGCTCCTGTCAAAGAGCACCGGAACAAAGCAATGAACTCAATGGATACATGTAATCCTCAAACTACGGACCATCCCCTTTGGTGTCCCAAGCTGTCACTTTTGGGATCGCCGGTTCCGAACCGTAATAGGTGCAAACAACTCATAGATAGGATCACGAACACAAATATATTCATGCAAACACATATGGTTCAGATCTGAGATCATGGCACTCGGGCCCTAAGTGTCAAGCATTAAGAATAACAAGTTGAAGCAAAGATGATAAACACCATAGTAGATGATAGGCAACATGCCCCCAACGATCTGACAAACTATTACATGATCTAACTCATCCAATCCCTACCATCCCCTTCGCCTACAGCAGGGGAATTACTCACACATGGAGGGAGAAGTCATGGAGGGATGATGGAGTGGTGATGATGATGACGATGGCGACGATCTCCCCTCTCCGGAGGCCAATTCAGCCTCCAGATTAGCCCTCCCGAGGAAGAACAGAGGGTGGCAGCGGCTCCGCGACGGAAAACTGCGAAAAGAACTTCTGATCTGGGGTTTCCGCGTCGTGAGTAAACATACGAGGCAAAGTAGGGCACCAGGGGGTGTGGGCCCCACCCAGGCGACCCCCCGGCGCGGCCCAGGGGGGGGGGCGCCCACAGGGCGCCTGGGCACCCCCTGGCCCCCCTCTAGCCCCTCTTCTGGCCCCTGGTTCCTTCGGGTGCGTGGATTTTCTGTGATTTTTCGTGGATTTTTCTGAGATACCTAAAAATCCGTTTTCCTGCACACAATAAAACCATACAGGCAGCTCTGCTGAAAACAGCGTCAGTCCGGGTTAGTTTAGTTCAAATCATGCAAGAATGAGGTCAAAACAATATCAAAAGTGTTTGGAAAAGTAGATACGTTTGAGACGTATCAGTCATCACCCTGGGAGTTGTGCCTTGAGGATTTTGCTTGGGAGCATTGTCGGTAGAGTCATGGGTGACAGAGTCATCATTGGTGGAGTAGGATGCAGCTTTGCAAAATTGACCATCCAATGGACGAATGCCTTCGTCAATAACAGCAGAAGCCTTGCCCTTGTCATCAACTAAGGAATATGTCCTTTTGAGGACTTCAATCGGGGGCAAGTAGCTGCAATGATTCAGTGTGTCGGCTTTGTAGTTTATTGAAGACCTTGTCCTGATGAATCTCATAATCCACGGAGCATAAGGCTTCACGTTGAAAGGGGACAATGCAACATTTGCCATAGTCCTGGTGAAGAAATCATGGAAGTTGACGGGGATGCCATGGATGATGTTGAACAACAGATTCTTCATGATGCCAATGACTTCTTCATCATTTGAGTCGTGGCCCTTGATAGGACTCAATGTCTTCGTCAGGATGTGATAGACAGTCCGAGGCAGAAACACCAATTCCTTCACGAGGAATTTGGTCCTTGGGGCTTGACCTGGCTTCAAAGGCTTCATCAGCACTTGCATGTAGTGATCTGTAAGTTCACTTTCTTCATACATGCAACGAGCTGCTTCAGTGGGAGGACTGAGAGGCAAAGCTTGAAGTAATTCAGAAGCTGGTGCCTTGTAGTGAGTATTTTCGGTCATCTAGTCCAGCACCCATGAATTTACATCTTCAGGGTTTCCTGTGATATGCAGCGTTGCATAGAATTGAAGAATGAGTTCTTCATTCCAATGACAGATATCAGTGCAGAAACCCAACAGTCCAGCATCGTGAAGAACACTGAGGACTGCATGAAGCACGGCAGAGATTCCATTTCCACGTGAGGAATGTGCTCATGATCGAAGACTTTGTCTTTGTTGAATAGCACCGAGGAAAAGAAATTTGCCTGGATGGCAGTCGAGAAACGCATCTTCCTAATGCGAGCAGAGTCATAAGGATTGTAGTCAGTGAAGAATACATGCTCGTTGAAGAAATCAGCCTTCTTGAAAGTTTGCTTTCGTGAGAAAGGATCCTTCCGCTTGGGTTGAGGAGTGTCAGTCAATTGCATCACAACCTCAGGATTCGCAATCTCATTTTCTTCAGGCTGAGGAATTTCTGGTTCCTCTTCCGTGGCAGTCTGAGTCTTCATAGATTCAGCAGCAGCAGTTTCTTCAGCACTAGTGGCTGGAATGTCTTCATGAACAGATTGTGTGGGATGAGTTTCTTCAGAGCCCAATGGAACAGTTTTTGCTGGGGACTGAGAAATTTGTTGCAGAGGCGTGAACAGAGGGGAGTTGGGATGCTGACTATCTCAAAATTCATCATTCATTAATGGAGTAGCATTCCCAATGTCCACGTATGATTCTTGTTCATCCAATTCCTCAACGGCGGCCTCTTCAGCAGTGAACTGAGGCATATGCGAGGAGATGTTTGGGGTTGAAGTGATTGCATCCACTTCAATTTCTTCATCCGTCTGCTCTGAGGAAGCAGCAGAGGGAATGTCTTCTTCTGATTCACTTGGAATCACATATTCTTCATCAAATGAAACAAGGTCCTTTGATGGCATGGATGAAATAGGAATGTCATGAATTGGGTTGTCAACTGAGCTTGTCAAAGGCTTCATCTTCTTCGGAGCTGAAGAATCTGATGAAGTTGATGCCATCCTTTTCTTCACAGCTGCACGCTTTGTAGCCTTGGTCTTCTTCACATCTGATGTTGTCGGTGTCCTGGGAACCAGGGTACCCAGACTTGCCTGTCTGCGGGCCGCGACGCGCTCCTATCATGGCCTGGTATGGCCCAGCTGATCGACTAGCTGCCCAAGACCCTCGCGAGGGGGCTAGGCCTCGCGAGGAGAACGACATCAAGACCGCCTCAGGAGCGGCCTCGGCTAGGTAGCTCCGGAGGGGCGGAGAATCCAAGGCCAAGCCTGCCTCAGGAGGAGGCAGTGATGCAAGCAGTGACGCACCGCGCCAGCGGGTGCCAGTGCGTGCCAGCGGGGCAGTTGCCATTTCGGTGCAAAGGAAACAACGCAGGCGCAGGTTCCCAAGGAACGGGACAAAGGTTTCCCCTTCGGTGCAACAAGACCGAAGACCGCAAGGATGACTAGGAGGATGTCACCACCGAGCCCACCACCGCATCACTACCTGATCCTTTTGCAGGCAAAGACTGCTTTTTTCAGGGTAGGAGCGTCCTTGTGTTCCCGCTCAAATGGCCGCTGTGGGATCCCTTCCCGCCTAAACATTTCGGGGGAAGAGAACCCTGGCCGCCTATATAAGTAGCTAGGATCCCCACTATGAAGAGGGAGCCCGATCATATCAAGAAACTCTGCCCTCGCATAAGGGAGCAAGAACTCTTGCCTCCTGACCCTCCTGAGCTCTCCTCCTGAGCTCAGGAACCACTGTACTCATACATATTCAAGCCCTCCCGAGGCCAATCCACCAAAGCAGGAAGTAGGGTTTTACACCGCAAGGTGGCCTGAACCTGGGTAAACTCTTGTGTGCTTTACTTGTTGTTTGCTCGAATCTCTTCACTGGACGAGGGCGAGACGCTAGGTATACATGAGTGGGAGAGATCTTCGTTCACGCCCCTGTGTTCGAACTTCTTGGGTTTGCGGAGCCCATAATCCGACATTTGGCGCACCAGGTAGGGGGCGTGTCGAGATCTCACCTCTCCGACGACCTCGTCCCGCTCTCATCGTCGACTTTGCTCCACAGCCATGGTGGACACATGCCGAGCACGCGCCGCCCGCCGAGCCGTGAACGTCGCTCAGACGGCGCCCGTGGGCAATGGTGCGCCGCTCCGCCCCAACTCGCCTGTCGCCAATGCCGCCACCGACCCGACCGTCCACGAGCAGCAGGACTCGTCGTTGCCGTTGTCCGTGCGGCGTGATAGCCGCACGGCGACACCGTCACCTTCGCCGGCCGCGGCTCGTCCTCGCTGGTCCGCCGCGGGCCGGTCTACCAGCAGCCTGCGATGTTGATGGCGCGCGAGCTCTTGCGCTATTGCCCGGCGGATCACCTCTACGACAAGTGGCTCCACCGCATCACCGAGCTCGTCAACGCTGCCGGGGAGGCACCTGCACCAACTCACTCCTCCCATCCCCCGTCGCCCATGGCGGGGAACGAGGGCCACGGTGTCCCGGCTCCACCTCCACTCTACGGCGCCGGCCAGGAGGTCCGGCGCGAGGCTCCGCGGCGTGAGCCGCCCCGCAGGGCCCATGCGCACGACGAGGAGAGCTGCCAGGTGATCCCACATCCCCATGCAGGAGCTCGCGGGCCCCCTGTCCCACAGCGCCAAGACCACACACCACAGGAGGTGGTGGCGTCAGCGCCCCAAGAACCAGCACCGCAGCCACAGGGGGCGCTTGCAATCATGAGCATGGCTGGATGTCGCGACTTAGCTCCCGAGCTAGGGCACCTCGTCTGGCCCAGAAAGTTCAAGCCAGATCTGCCTCCGCGCTACGACGGCACCACCGACCCCACGGAGTTCCTCCAACTCTACGAGCTGAGCATCGAGGTGTCCAACGGCACCGAGAAGGTCATGGCGAACTGGTTCCCCACGGCTCTCAAGGATGGTGCACGCTCCTGGCTCCTGAACCTTCCCGTGGGATCCATCTCCTCCTGGGGGGAGCTTCGTGAGCGTTTTGTCGCCAACTTCCAGGGCACCCGCGACCGAGCCCCGGCGGCCGCGGATCTGCGCCGCGTGAGGCAGCAGCCGTGGGAGACCCTGCAAAAGTACATCCAACGTTTCAACACCGTGCGCCTCCGGATCCCCAGGGTCTCAGACGAGGCCATCATCTCGGCGTTCTCCGACAGCGTCCACGACGTAAGGATGAGGGAGGGGAGGAGCTCGTCATCCACGAGGACCTGTGCACAGCCCTCGAGATGTTCAAGCTCGCTGCAAAGTGCGCCAGGGCGGAGGAAGGACGCATGTCCCTCCAGGAGCTGCCTGAAGCGGAGGCGGACGATAAGAAGACCAAGGCCAAAGAAGCAAAGCGCAAGGGGTCCGCCGTGCTGGCTGCAGAGCCGGAAGTGAAGCATGGCTGCGACTACGATGACCCCCCCCCCCAGAGACAACCGTCCGTACTGCATCTTCCACAATGTCCACAGCCACAACACCAATGACTTTCAAGAGCTCAGGGCGATGTGCGGCGAGCGTGTCGGGCAGTGCCCTGAGCGCGAAAACCGTGGATACGGCTGCGGAGGAGGCCGAGGTGGAGGCCGTTGGGACGGCAGGAACTCGCGCCAAGGGTGGCGTGAACAGCCTCGTGAAGACCACTCGCAGGAGCAGCCTCGTGACGCCCCCTGGCACGACCAGCCTCATGAGGGTCGCCCTCAGGGCAACGGAGGTCTGCCTCCGCTGCCACCACCACCAGGAAGGAACGACGACGACCGCCAGGGAGATGGAGCAGGGGGCTTCCCAGAGCCGCGTGCGATTGCATGCATCTTGGGAGGAGCCCATGCCCCGGCTTCCCATCGCATCTTCAAGCAGTTCGCTCGTGAGGTGAACGCGGCACTTCCTAGGCCTGACGCCGCATGCAACCTCAGGTGGACTAAGCAGGTCATCGCCTTCGACCCCAAGGACTAGCTCAAGTGCACCGCAGCCCCAGGCGCTCTCCCGATGCTCTGCCCCCGACCATCAGCAACGTCCTCGTGACCAAGACCCTCATCGACGGCGGAGCAGGGCTCAGCATCCTCTCCGTCCAGACCTTCGAGATGCTCCAGGTCCCCTATGACCAGCTCCACCCGACCAAGCCATTCTACGAAGTCAGGGATGGCTCCACGCTCCCGATGGGGCAGGTCCGCCTCCCCGTTACCTTTGGTGACCGCGACAACTATCACACCGAGCTCATCGACTTCGACGTCGCCAACATCCACCTCCCGTACAACACCATCCACGGGTATCCTGCCCTCGCCAAGTTCATGGCAGCGACCCATCACGGCTACAACGTCCTCAAGATGCCCGGGAGTGACGGAGTCATCACGATCGCCTCCGACGAGAAGGAAGCAGTGCGTTCCCTGGAGCGCGCCTACCAGACCGTGGCGGTCGAGAGCTTTGATGAGGATGGATCAGTCCTCACCATACAGACCGCCCCCAAGAAGAAGAAGAACCTGCCCGCCAATGGGCCTCAGGACGCAGGGGCTCCTGACGGTTCCGCCTCAGGACTCACGCCTGCCGACGAGGCGCCCTCCGCCCTCGCATAGGGAGGCGTGCCCGATGCCCCTCTCAGGACGGGCTCAGGGGCTCTCCTTTGGAGTGTCTCCAGCCTGACCAGCGTCTTGAGGGAGGTGTTCGGGAACCACTTGTAGGCATGTCTCAACGCGCGTTTTTGTGAGCCCGGTGTGAGCCGTACGGCGCTGGGGGCTCAGGACTTCATCGACCAGGTTATCGAGGAACTTTAGTACGCAAGGCTCATTCGCGGCGGGCGTAACCGCATGATGCCTACCTCACCTACCCGCAACCCGAGCGACCACTTCCGCGTTTGCATCGACGTCGCGGGTCTCAACCGAGCCGCTTCTTTGGAGCCCTTCTGGCCGACGACGGTCGGCCGGAGGAAGGCCCTCCCCTGCAACTATGTCCACACACTCTGGTGGTGGAGAGGCTCCCGGTGGTGATCCTCCCCTCCGGCAGGGTGCCGGGAAGAGTTCTCTTGGTGCTCCCGATCTTGGAAGCGGCAGCGGCGGCGGAATAGAGATGAGATCGCGAAAAGAGTTCCTCCCTCAAGGGTTTCGGGAGACGCTTTAAATATATGCCAAAGGGGGGCATCGGAGGAGCCTCGGGGGGCCCAGGCGCCCCCCGGCGCGGCCCAGGGGGGGCGCGCCGCCAGGGCGCCTGGAGCCCTGGTGCCCCCCCCCCCCCCACGGCTGTCCTTCGGGCGCACGGTAGGTTCTGGAACGCTGATTTTTTATATAATTTTTCTGGATTTTTTCTGGCAGTTCTCGTAATGTGAAAACCTGAAATACAAAAACAGCCGAAAACAGAAACTGGCACTGGGGTGCACTGAGTTAATAGGTTAGTCCAAATATGATCAAAAGTGTATGGAAGTGAATAAATATCGTAGCAATATCACCCAAAAGAGGCATGGAGCAAGCAGAAATTATAGATACGTTTTGGAGTATCAACATCCCCAAGCTTAATTCATGCTCGTCCTCGAGTAGGTAAATGATAACAAGAATAATTTCTGTGGTGACATGCTATTAACCATATAGGACTTTTTCATAGTCATATGACAAAAGCTTACTGGGACAATGAATCTATAGTAATTAAGTTGCCTCATGAGAAAATCACAAAGGACTGAAAGTTTTACAGTATGATACTGAAACATCAAATAGATTTGCAATGATCATGATGTGCAAATACGATAAAGTGATATCTAGCTTGCCCCCTTTAGTGAAGCAAAACATAAATGCAGGGGCACCTCCAAGGTTTAAGTGATGACTAGATACAATGATTTCAGAATAAACGATATCACAATCATGCAAAAGACAATGCTACTTTGGGACAATGCACATTACACTCAGAATGACAATCATGCTCTCAGTAGTTGGTGCTTTTAAAAGAAGGTGGAGACTCTCGAACCGTGGCTTTTGTTGGCAAGGTTGAAAACCCGTAGTCGGAAACAAAGACAAAACATGTACCAGAGCTCGTGGCTTTAAAACAGAGGTAATAATTTCTTTTAGATCATGCATGTTTCGTCAACGAATGCTAGCAGACAACTCAATCACTTTTCGAGATGGACAAGTTTCGAGGAACGGCTCCCGAATGAGGACGATCACATCCTCTTAATCTCCTTTGTTTATCACTGCCAAAGTTTTCTGATTTCTCATGAACAAAGCGTGAAGGAGGGTTTGTTTGTTATATTATCTTTTTGAGTCGGGCGCACTCAATGCCAGTTCCTTCTCGTATTATGGGTTTGCACATTATACATGCAATCCCGGGGTGAAGCTTGTCCAACTTAAAAAGGTCATGAATTAACCACTACTTCCTCATGAACTTACAACAGAGGCACAAAATAAGAATACTTTTTCTTTGAATAATTTCGAGATGGCACATGCAAGTCTCCGTTAGGAATGGCAGGTAAATACCATGTAGGAAGGTATGGTGGACTCATATGGCATAACTGGATTAAAGGATGTGGATGCACAAGCAGTCAGTCCGCTTAGTACAGGCGAAGGTTAGCAAAAGACTGGGAGCGACCAACTAAGAGAGCAATGACGGTCATAATCATGCAGAGCGACAAAGCAACATTGAATCAGGCATGGTAGTTATATCGCTACTCAGAAACAAAAGATCATCAAGGCTTGACAGACTTTGTTTACAGTCTTAAATATGCGTGAGCATACGCCAAGTCAATCAAAATAAATTCTCGAAGGAAGATATTACTAAACCATACCACATCATAGGCAAACAAATCATGTTGGTACTCTAATAACACATTGGGAACCCCCCAGTTATTTGAGACTAACCATAAGAAAACATGAACTACTAAGCGCCATCATGCATGTAGCATCTTTATCATAGACATATCAACCAATGCAACGGAAGCAAACTCTCTTAATAAGGTGAGCATGGTAATTAAAGAGAGTTCAAGCAACCAACTAAACAAAAGCTCTTGAAAAGATAAGCATGAAAGCTAAGAGCTGAACATGATAGTAGCTATTAAAAGACAAAGAACACACACAGCAAGGATAGACATGAAAATTCTATGT
Organism: Secale cereale; assembly: GCA_902687465.1. Classification (NCBI taxonomy): domain Eukaryota; kingdom Viridiplantae; phylum Streptophyta; class Magnoliopsida; order Poales; family Poaceae; genus Secale; species Secale cereale. The sequence continues at coordinate 359,280,795 of LR738713.1, forward strand.
TATGTTCTAGGTAGAAGTGGAGCGTGTTTCTCTCCCACATAAAGAAAGCTGAGTTCCGACTCGTTATGAAAAACTAAAGAAAACTAAAAGCAAGACGCTCCAAGCATAGCACATAACACATGAAGTGATTAAAATATAGTGGAACGAAAGACGAACTGATAATGTTGATGGAGAAGGGGATGCACGGGGGCATCCCCAAGCTTAGACGCTTGAGTCTCCTTGAATATTTCTTGGGGGTGCATGGGGGCATCCCCAAGCTTGAGCGCTTGACACTCCTGAATCTTTTTATCATCTTCCCTCGCACACTTGAAAACTCCCTTCATACATAACTCATCATAATCTGATTAGCGAGGTTAGTACCCATAATAAAATAATTATACCTTGCTGTAAATAAAGATATTCTTGAAGGTCTACTGTTTCTCAAGATTGCCAAAAGGTTTTTGCAAAGAAAAAGCAAGCTCTTGGTTTGCAAAATGAAGGAAAGGCAAAACAGGACAGAATCTGTGAAAAACAGAACAGCAGGTAGTAATTGATTTGTTCGGGGCACTTCTGCAACTCTAATCAAAAAACTCAGAACAGACGCACGAAAGACAATTATATATAGCACGCTGTCGAAAACATTCAGACCAAAAAGATAATCTGGTGATTTTATACGAATTTTTCTATCAAAGGACAGAATCTGTTTCCTGGACAGCACCTCACAACTTTTGAACTTTCTAGCAATCAGAGGCTACACTTGGCACAAAATTGAAAAGCAAGGATACAATGATGATGCTACAGTAGTAACAACATCAAGACACAACAAAAGCAAAATAAATATATTCATGTGTGCTGCTTCCCAAAAGCGCTTTCTTTTATGCCTTTAAGCTAGGCATAATGCATATAGATCAAGTCTTATCAAGAGTAAAAGAATAGCTAGCCCGTACAACGGACTCAAAAGGTAACTTGATCTTCTTTCGAGGGAAGTGTTCCATCCCTTTCTTGAGAGGAAATGGAAATTTTATATTCCCCTCTTTCATGTCAATGATAGCACCAACGGTGCGTAAAAAGGGACGTCCCAAAATAAATTGACAAGAAGGATCACATTCAATATCCATAATAGTAAAATCAACGGGAACATAATTATCATTGACAACTATAAGAACATCGTCGATCCTCCCCAAAGGTTTCTTTATGGAAGAATCAACGAGACGAACACCAAAAGAACAAGAATCATAAGGTTTCAATTTAAGCATATCATATATTCTTTTGGGCATAACAGAGGTACTAGCTCCAACATCACATAATGCATAGCAAGAGAAGTCATTCAATTTAATTTTTATCATGGGATCCCCACCATCTTCTAGCTTTCTAGGTATGGAGGCTTCTACTCTAAGTTTCTCCTCCCTAGCTTTGATGAGAGCATTAGTGATATGCTCTGTGAAGGCAAGGTTAAGCGTGCAAGTGCGGGGGTCCCTAGACATCTTGTGAAGGAAATCAATAACTTCGGTAAGAGTGCAATTATCAAAATCAAGGTCACTAGCATCAAGTAAAGTGGTAGTGGTGTCCTTTAGGTTCACATGTTTGGTAGTTTCTATAGTCATAGCATCACCATTAATAGGTCCAATGGGACCAGGAGTACATTGGGTGCTAAGAGTTTGGATATCCTCAACAACTTGGATAGTAGCAACAGTGTGGTGGGTAAGAAGGCTCTTAATTCTATCCTCTTCCTCCCTTTCTCTAGCCCATCTTTCTTTAAGTTTAGCCATCATCCTAATATTTTCATTAATTTGCACTTGAGTAGCATTAATAGGAGTGACCTTCCTCTCCTTAAGAGGAGAAGTTTTAATTTTAAGCAATTCTATCTCATTGGCTAAATGGTCTACCTTCAAAGAGAGATCATCTAGTTTATGTAGTTTTTCTTCTACACTCTTATTAAAGGCTTTTTGGGTAGTGATGAAATCTTTAAGCATAATCTCTAGTTCAGTATTGGAGTTCTTGGTGCTAGGATAAGCATTGTTGTTCCCATAAGAATTAGAGGGGAACGGTCTAGGATTGCTACCAAAATTACTCCTATAAGCATTGTTGTTAAAATTGTTTCTAGAGATAAAGTTCACATCTACTTGTTCTTGAGCAATCAAAGAATTTAAAGGAACATCACGAGGATCAACAGAGGATTGCTTCAAAAGTAGAGACATGATCAAGTCAACTTTTTCATTAAGGGAGGAAATTTCCTCGATAGAGTTTACCTTCCTACCTGTTGGAGCGCGTTCGGTGTGCCATTGGGAATAGTTGGTCATCATCTCATCGAGAAGCTTCGTGGCAGCACCAAGTGTAGTTGACATAAAGGTTCCTCCCGCGGCGGAATCTAACAAGTTCCGCGAGGTAAAGTTCAAGCCTGCATAAAAAGTTTGGATAACCATCCAAGTAGTCAAACCATTAGTAGGGCAGTTCTTGATAAGAGATTTCATATGTTCCCAAGCTTGGGCAACGTGTTCATTATCCAATTATTTAAAATTCATTATGTTACTTCTCAGTTGGATAATTTTAGCAGGTGGATAGTATTTTCCAATAAAAGCATCTTTGCACTTGCCCCAGGAATCTATGCTATTTCTAGGCAAAGACTGAAACCAAATTTTAGCTCCTCCTCTCAAGGAGAAAGGAAAAAGCTTAAGCTTAACAATATTACCATCTATTTCTTGGTACTTTTGCATATCACAAAGTTCAACAAAGTTGTTCAAGTGTAAAGCAGCATCATCTCCAGCACCGGAGAATTGATCTTTCATAACTAGATTCAGTAAAGCAGGTTTAATTTCATATGAAGGTGCTGAAGTGGCAGGTGTAGTGATAGGTGTGCTGATAAAGTCATCGTTGTTGTGACTAGTGAAGTCACACAACTTGGTGTTCTCGGTGGAACCCATAGTAGCAAGCAAGCAAGATAACTATTTTTGTGATTTTCGATAAAAGATACTAAAGCAAAAACTGAAAGGTAAACTAACAAGACTAAAAGCAAAGGTAAAAGATAGCGTGCAACTCCCCTATCTTGAAGAGTGGAGTCTCCGGCAACGGCGCCAGAAAAACTCTTGCTAGGCTTCTCGCCCCTCGTTGGTTACCCCAAGTGGAAGGTGTGAGATGTAGTGTTGCGGAAGTTTTTCCCTTGGCAAAGATACCAAGGATCGAATCCCCAGAGACTCCTAGGTTCAACAAGAAGGTGTCAGCTGCTACGGCGCCAGATATTAGCAATCAACGTGGACCTGCACATAGATACAAATAACTTTGCTCCCAACAAGTACAGAGAGGTTGTCAATCCCTCCGGCCTTGTAGTTCACAAAGGATTAAACGCAAGTGATAGTAGTGATAGATATAATTGCAATAGTAAATAAAAGCGAAAAGTAAATAGCGGATGTGATCAATGATGGTAATATGGACCGGAGTCTCATGATGTTCACTAGTGATGTCTCTCTCCCAAAAGACTATAAAACAGCTATGTGAGGTAAACGAATTACAGCTGGGCAATTGACAGGACCATGTGCGCAAACCAATGATGATTACATTGCAAGAAAGGTTGAGGTTAAAAGCATGGGCGGTACGCCAAAGTAAGTAGACCGAAATCCATCAATATCTACTACTAATCATCCACCTTGAGATATCTATCCAGAACATCTCGCTGGTATTGAGTTGCGAGTCCCACCCATAGTGCAAACTCAATGCAACAGACAACTGCATTAAAAGAACTTTGCGTAAAGTAAACAATCCTTGCACCCGCGGGCACAAGCACCGTTGTTTTCCCCCTTGTGGCAACAACACATCCCCTAGACTCATGTTTCTGTCACTCAAACTAGTCATCGAGGGGCATGAACCCACAATCAAGCATAACGTTCCCTCTTGGAGTCACTACCTATTACTTGTCCAAAGCAATAAATAACAACGGAGAACATGCAAGAATTACTTACGAACATAAATATAAAAGAGGTAGATCAAATATATTACTCAAGCACAATCTGAACATAATCTCATAATCCCTCAGATCCCAGCAAACTCATCATAGCAACAGCATAAGGATTACATATGTGCATCGATCATGTAGGGCAGCTCACGAGGACTAATTAGTGAAGCACAAGAACGGGAGGAGAACATCACATAGCTACTGGTCATGGACTCATGGTCCAATGGAGACTACTCACAACTCATCCGGGAGGCGTCCATGGTGGTGGAGAGGCTCCCGGTGGTGATCCTCCCCTCCGGCAGGGTGCCGGGAAGAGTTCTCCTGGTGCTCCCGATCTTGGAAGCGGCGGCGGCGGCAGAACAGAGATGAGATCGCGAAAAGAGTTCCTCCCTCAAGGGTTTCGGGAGACGCTTTAAATATATGCCAAAGGGGGGCATCGGAGGAGCCTCGGGGGGCCCAGGCACCCCCCCGGCGCGGCCCGGGGGGGGCGCGCCGCCAGGGCGCCTGGAGC
>LR738713.1:359285402-359372075 GCA_902687465.1 Secale cereale
CCGGCTGTCCTTCGGGCGCACGGTAGGTTCTGGAACGCTGATTTTTTATATAATTTTTCTGGATTTTTCCTGGCAGTTCTCGTAATGTGAAAACCTGAAATACAACAACAGCCGAAAACAGAAACTGGCACTGGGGTGCACTGAGTTAATAGGTTAGTCCAAATATGATCAAAAGTGTATGGAAGTGTATAAATATCATAGCAATATCACCCAAAAGAGGCATGGAGCAAGCAGAAATTATAGATACGTTTTGGACGTATCAGTGCGACGGGTACGTGTGTGAATGTCGGAACTCGAAATGGACAACAGAGAGAACGGAGACGATGCAACGACACACGGATGCAAGTGAGACTATGCCAATGCAATGCATATAATGAAAATGACATGGTGACATGCAACACACGCACAAGGCAAAAACGAAGAAACCCGAAATGAAGGAAGAGCCCAGAATTGAATTGATTAAGTCAACGCTGAATATATTGCCATAAAGGGAAGTTTTACATCCGGGGCGTTACATGATTTGAGGGTTTTCTTTCATTCATAGAGTGTACAGTGGGCGGACACATCAGGACTTTGCGACCTCCACCAGAGATTCCATCTCACCGTACCAGATGACTTGAGGATGCGCGCGGTATGTCCAATCTCATCCTATATCGGTTGGCATGGCCCACTTTCCTGAACATATTCTAAATATTGCTACATTTGGATAAAAGGTGCCACATGCACCATATATGTCAAAGGTTTTTTCCCTCTTCTTTATATATTAGGAAAATTAATAATGTATTGTTCTTTCGATTACTCTCATATTTCCATGACATCATGTTTACCCTATCTGTTTAATTATAGATTTATGTCCTTTCATTTCAAATGGTGTACAGTTCTTTCAATTTGGGCTCATATTTGCATGTTACCATGTTTTCTTTAACAATCCTACCATTTTCTGCAGCGCGTCCCTTGCTATGCAATAGAATCTGTAGTGCACAATATTTCCCTTTACATAGATCAAGACTGCAGGGATGTCATACTGAACACGAACCATGGATTTACAATCGTTGCTACTGTAAGACTTGATGAACGTGGTGACTCCTATTTTGGCACTGGTTTTTGAAAAGAAATTTCTAAGTTCTATGTATTGAAAGCTGGCACTAAAATTGCACTGCACATAAAACAGCCTGGTCATGAGAAATATGCTAACTTCCCCGACAATATTCGTCTAGACTTTATTTGAAGTAAGTTTTCTTTTCAAGTATCTGCATGTTGACTTACCCGGCAATATCAAATGAATTGTGTAGTATTTAAGCAATCAATTGTTATTCCTTTTTCTTACTATATTCCTAGCTAATAACTTCTAGTTACCAATACACTTTTCTATTGCCCTGTTTTAACTAAATATTCCATGTACTCCCACTTATATCAGAAAGCGCCGCTGATAAGGAGACTCCGGAGGTGGAGAACGGGGCTGTCAACAAGCGGAGGTGGGGCGAGCAAGAACCGCAAGCGACTCTAGCAAGCCAAGACATCATCTGCAGACTCCCCGATGATATGTTGGCAGTCATCATCTCACTCCTCCCAATCAAATATGGTGCGCGGACAACCATCCTTTCCCGGTGGTGGCGCCCCCTATCGAACTCCACCCCTCTCGACCTCATCGACACCCACGAGCTCTGCCATGGCTATTGCAAAAGCTTGGATGCATTCTCCAAGATCCTCGGTAGTCACATTGGCCCAACCAGAGGCCTTAGAATGGGCAAGTTCCGTTCCAACGGCACGGACCGAGCCAAGCTTGGCGGCTGGTTCTGATCCCCCGCCCTAGATCAGCTCAAGGAGCTCACTTTTGATGATGGGCATATGCACTCGCTGCCAACGTCCACGCTCCGCCTCGTGCCCACGCTGCACGTCGCCAAGTTGAGGAACTGCCATTCCCCCCTTAATAACGCGCCCGCTCTTATTCTACCATGACTGAAGCACCTTGAGCTCATCGTCGTCTGCCTCCCTAACGGTGACATGGAGCGCCTGCTCTGTGGCTGTACTACACTCTAGTACCTTCATCTTCGGGCGATCAATGGGTTGAGTAGCTTCCACATCACCTCCATGACTCTCCGGACTATTTATGTGTGTTGCTGGTGCGGCAGGAAGACATCACAAGATGTGTACCACGGTATGGTCATTGAGGACACACCTGCACTTGAGAGATTAATTGTATTTAATCAAGAAGGTCCAACAAGAATCAGTGTCATTTCTACGCCGAAATTGACAGTGGTGGGCTACTCGTCTGACAAATACCCAAACTTGTTATTGGATCCACACCCGTTCAGGTACAACAGCTGCCTTCTACCTCTCCTTCTACAAATTAAAATTATTTCTAATTTTGAATATGTTTGTCCGTCTGTCATCCAGAAAATGATTCTAACAAGCTTGACCCAGAAACTGCGTACAGTGAAGGTCTTGGCACTAGAATCTATCGGTCCAAACCTGGAGCAAGTTGTCAGTTTCATGAGACACTTTTCGTGCTTGGAGAACCTATATATCGAGGTGATGTTACTTTCCTGTAAAATGTTAACCATAATGGAGTTCAATTTGTGACACCTTTTTCCAAGTTTACAATGACAATGTACTACGATTTCTGAAGGATTCTTTTGGAAGATTCTAGTACATACATGCCCCCCTATTGGTTGCTTGATCCATATGGTTACAACCCATATGCATTTCTCCTTTGGATTCATCTGTACTAGTTTTCTTAGGGAACTTTTCATCCACTCCAACCTCTTGTGAAGAAGGCTACATTTTTCTAGAATGTAATCAAATGCCCATGTTAATCATGTTAGATCGAAGCTGCATGCTAATGCATTTTACAAATGCTGCAAACCAAATAGGCATGTAGTAGTGTTCAAAACTACATGTAGGCACAAACACGTTTTCTTCTTTTGCAAATAAGATTAGGCCCAGTGGTGAATAATATGATACAATATAACAATCATGTCGAATGCCTAGATCTGCATCTCTCAGAAATTACTTTGAACTCCTACCGAGGGACCTTACTGGAGATTATATTCGCCAGGTTCTTTATTGTCAGAGCAAGGGTGCTGAATGTAATGAGGTTTGCCCTACATTTATTCCGCAAAAATGAATGGTTTGTTGATCAGCGCCGGCGCCTGCGGCAGAATGGAATAGGCTCCAAAAATGTTGAATTTCATTTTGGAACTTTAGATGACAGAGTAATCGAAAGTCATCATGTCAATCACATACATGAGTTCTCAGTGGCTGACCCCTTTGCAAAAATTATGAAGTTTCGAAACCAAACTAAGAAGTGGTGATATTAGTTTGAACATCTCTGATATCCATGTTCAGCGGATCAGAGCGAGCATTTGCATCTGATGAGCTGAATTTCATTTCTAATATCAGTTTGAACCTTGTAATGTTCGAATTTGAGCCATATAACTCTGGAATTTGAACCTTGTAATTTTTCAAGTTTTTGTGGTACAATAGTTGAAATGCCATCGTATGAGACTCGTATATTGGTAGCACTATATTTTGATTTTAATATGCAATGGTCTTAGATTTTATTAACTATTATCGAATATGTTTACCTTGTCGATCTCACAGCACATGATCTGTATAGCTAACTCGACTGCGATCTTCGAAATTATTGCACACAGTTGGTTTCTTCAACCGTGTGCCCTGTAGAGCGCAGAATTAATTATCGCACCCGAGTGTCCATCATCACCCTTATGTGTAACTTTGACCTCATCACCCACGGGTAAACTGTTGACTGAAGTCATTCCACACACTTCGTTTTTACAAAGTTTTTTGCCAATAAATGCCCACGGTTTGTTCCTCTTCTAGCCGACGTGTGGTCAAACTAGTCGGGCGGGAAGCTTGCACGTTAGCACGGGAACAGGCTCACCGACGAAACATTTGGCGCCTCATCGAGCCCACGTGTGACGCCCGAAGACCGATGTCCCAGAAGATTCCAGATGTTCCGGGTCTGCCCGTGTGTTTCATTTGTGTTTGTTTTATTTATTTTTGCATTGCATCATGTCATCATGCCATCATGTCTTTAATTTCTTCAACTCAACTAAATAAACCGTATGGATCCTCGATCCATTTAAATTGAGGGATACTCACTATGGTGACTTCTCTTTATAACATATAAAAGCCTCTCAATATTACTAGGAAGCTATATTAAATATTCCATTTGTTTGGAATTCACCATAGCACACTTGCATATTTTTTCCCATGCCTTCCCTTTCTCAATTCTGTCCTCAACCTTTGCCCATGAATATTATTGGCTGAGTTAAGCCACATCCTCAAATCCCACCCCTTTTGGATTCCATCAAAAGGGTTTTCGTGAATTCAAATAGTTTGACTTTTGTTCAAACTTGTTTGAATCTTCTTTTCCCAAAAGTCTTCCGTTGATTTTATTTAATTTCCTTACATTTTTGTGAGTCCAGAGAATTTTACCCTATGCCCAATTCTTTCCCTAACCTTTGCTCTTCTCTCTTTTTCTCCTTCCTTTTTTCTGTAAAATAAAGAGAAAGGAGGAGGGCAGCCGCAGCCCAGCCTCCTCCCTGCGGCCAGCTCGGCCCAACCTCTCCCCAGCGGCCCAACTAATCTCCTCTAACCCTAGCTGGCCCGAAGCAATCCTACCCCGCAGCTCTCCCTCGCTCGTCCTCCCCTCGCGCCGCCATCTCTCTCGCTCTCGCTCGATCCCCTGCCCTCTTTCCCTCGACCCAGCGCCCCGCATCGCTCTGCCTCACCTCGCTTCCTCTCCCTTCTTCTGCGCGTCCCCCGACCGCATCGGGCAGGCCGAGCCTCTCCCTCCTCTCGAACCCCCGCGACCCCGCGCTCCTCCTCGCGTCCCTCGCATGGCCATCTCCTGCAGCCTCGCGTGCCCGAGGAGCTCGACCCCGCCGCCTGCACGCCGCCTGCGCGCCACCCGTCGTTCTCGTCCGCGACGCCGGTCGACACCGCCTACATGTCCCCGACGCGCCCCTTTCCCTCTGCTTCATCCCCAACGCCCGGAGGCCTCGTGAGCCTCGCCGGACTGCGCCCCGCCGGTGTCCAGCAGGCCATCGAGCCTTCCTCCTACCGCCGCCGCCAAGCTCCTGCCGCCCGCGCCTCCTTCTCTGGCCGGCCTGCAGCGCGCCGCCGCCTCCCATCATCGACCCCGCTGGAGCTCCGTCGCCTCAAGCCCACCGGGAGCCACCTCCCTAGGTTTTTGCCGTCGTCCTGCTCGTCTTTGCAGGGGCCATGGATGTGCAACCGCCGTTGGACGTTGTTGTGCGCGCCTCATCTCCCTCGCCGACGCCAGCAGATTTTGGACGTGCCAAGTACTGCTTCCGTCGGCAAGTTTGACACCATCGCTAGAACGGCTACAGTCCAAAACGCCAAGTACCAAGAAGATGACGACCCGCCAAGTACCTCGACGCTGATGGCTTCTCGCCCCTCGTTGGTTACCCCAAGTGGAAGGTTTGAGATGCATTGTAGCGGAAGTTTTCCCTTGGCAAAGATACCAAGGATCGATTTTCCCTGAGACTCCCAGTTTCAACAAGAAGGTGTCAACTGCTAACGGCGCCAGATATTAGCAATCAACGTGGACCTGCACACAGATACAAATAACTTTGCTCCCAACGAGTACAGAGAGGTTGTCAATCCCTCCGGCCTTGTCGTTTACAAAGGATAAAACGCAAGTGATAATAGTGATAGGTATTGCTGCAAATAGTAAGTACAAGCGGAAAGTAAATAGCGGATGTGATCAGTGATGGTAATATGGACCGGGGTCCCATGATGTTCACTAGTAATGTCTCTCTCCCAAAAGACGATAAAACAGCTATGTGAGGTAAATGAATTACAGCTGGGCAATTGACAGAATTATGTGCGCAAACCAATGCTAACTATGTTGCAAGAAAGTAGAGGTTCAAAGCATGGGCGGTACGCCAAGGCAAGTAGACCGAAATCCATCTGCATCTACTACTAATCATCCACCTTGAGATATCTATCCAGAACATCTCGCTGGTATTAAGTTGCGAGTCCCACCCATAGTGTAAACTCAAAGCAACAGACAACTGCATTAAAAGAGCTTTGCGTAAAGTAAACAATCCTTGCACCCGCGGGCACAAGCACCGTTGTTTTCCCCCTTGTGGCAACAGCACATCCCCTAGACTCATGTTTCTGTCACTCAAGCTAGTCATCGAGGGGCATGAACCCACAATCAAGCATAACGTTCCCTCTTGGAGTCACTACCTACTACTTGGCCAAAGCAATAAATAACAACGGAGAACATGCAAGAATTACTTACGAACATAAATATAAAAGAGGTAAATCAAATATATTACTCAAACATAATCTGAACATAATCTCACAATCCATCGGATCCCAGCAAACTCATCATAGCAACAGCATAAGGATTACATATGTGCCTCGATCATGTAGGGCAGCTCATAAGGACTAATTAGTGAAGCACAAGAACGGGAGGAGAACATCACATAGCTACTGGTCATGGACCCATGGTCCAAGGGAGACTACTCACAACTCATCCGGGAGGCATCCATGGTGGTGGAGAGGCTCCCGGTGATGATCCTCCCCTCCGGCAGGGTGCCGGGAAGAGTTCTCCTGGTGCTCCCGATCTTGGAAGCGCGGCGGCGGCGGAACAGAGATGAGATCGTGAAAAAGGGTTTTCGTCTCGAGGGTTTCGGGACACGATATAAATATATGCCAAAGGGGGGCATCAGCGGAGGCCTGGGGGGCCCAGGCGCCCCCCCGGCGCGGCCAGGAGGGGGACCGCGCCACCAGTGCGCCTGGAGCCCTGGTGGCCTCCCTCCGGCCCTACTTCAGCTGCCGAGAAGCTTCTGGAACGCTGATTTTTTTATATAATTTTTCCGGGATTTTTCTGGCAGTTTTCATAATGGGAAAACCTGAAATACAAAAACAGCATAAAACAGAAACTGGCACTGGGGTGCACTGAGTTAATAGGTTAATCCAAATATGATCAAAAGTGTATGGAAGTGTATAAATATCATAGCAATATCACCCAAAAGAGGCATGGAGCAAGCAGAAATTATAGATACGTTTTGGACGTATCAACATCCCCAAGCTTAATTCCTGCTCGTCCTCGAGTAGGTAAATGATAACAAGAATAATTTCTGTGGTGACATGCTATTAACCATATAAGGATTTTTTATAGTCATATGACAAAAGCTTACTGAGACAATGAATCTGTAGTAATTAAGTTGCCTCATGAGAAAATCACAAAGAACTGAAAGTTTTACAACATGATATTGAAACATCAAATAGATTTGCAATGAGCATGGTGTGCAAATATGATAAAGTGATATCTCGCTTGCCCCCTTTAGTGAAGCAAAACATAAATGCAGGGGCACCTCCAAGGTTTAAGTGGTGACTAGATACAATGATTTCTGAATAAACGATATCACAATCATGCAAAAGACAATGCTACTTTGGGACAATGCACATTACACTTAGAATGACAATCATGCTCTCAGTAGTTGGTGCTTTAAAAGAAGGTGGAGACTCTCGAACCATGGCTTTTGTTGGCAAGGTTGAAAACCCGTAGTCGGAAACAAAGACAAAACATGTACCAGAGCTCTTGGTTTTGAAAACAGAGGTAATAATTATTATTTTCAGATTATGCATGTTTCGTCAACGAATGCTAGCAGATAACTCAATTACTTCTTGAGATGGACAAGTTTCGAGGAACGGATCCCGAATGAGGACGATCACATCCTCTTAATCTCCTTTGTTTATCACTGCCAAAGTTTTCTGATTTCTCATGAACAAAGCGTGAAGGAGGGTTTGTTTATTATATTAATTTTGAGTCGGGCGCACTCAATGCCAGTTCCTTCTCGTGTTATGGGTTTGTACATTAGACATGCAATCCCGGGGTGAAGCTTGTCCAACTTAAAAAGATCATGAATTAACTACTACTTCCTCATGAACTTAAAACAGAGGCACAAAATAGGAATGCATTTTTATTGAATAATTTCGAGATGGTACATGAAAGTCTCCATTAGGAATGGCAGGTAAATACCATGTAGGAAGGTATGGTGGACTCATATGGCATAACTGGTTTAAAAAGAATTTGGATGCACAAGCAGTCAGTCCGCTTAGTACAGGCGAAGGTTAGCAAAAGACTGGGAGCGACCAACTAAGAGAGCAATGACGGTCATAATCATGCAGAGCGACAAAGCAACATTGAATCAGGCTTGGTAGTTATATCGCTACTCAGAAACAAAAGATCATCAAGGCTTGACAGACTTTCTTTACAGTCTTAAATATGCGTGAGCATACGCCAAGTCAATCAAAATAAATTCTTGAAGGAAGATATTACTAAACCATACCACATCATAGGCAAACAAATCATGTTGGTACTCCAATAACACATTGGGACCCCCCCAGCTATTTGAGACTAACCATAAGAAAACATGAACTACTAAGCACCATTATGCACGTAGCATCTTTATCATAGACATATCAACCAATGCAACAGAAGCAAACTCTCTTAATAAGATAATCATGATAAATAAAGAGAGTTCAAGCAACCAACTAAACAAAAGCTCTTTAAAAAGATAAGCATGAAAACTAAAAGCTAAGCATGATAGTAGCTATTGAAAGACAAAGAACACACACAGCAACGATAGACATAAAAATTTTATGTTATGTTCTAGGTAGAAGTGGAGCGTGTTTCTCTCCCACACAAAGAAAGCTGAGTTCCGACTCGTTATGAAAAGCTAAAGAAAACTAAAAAGGAAACTAAAATCAAGACGCTCCAAGCATAGCACATAACACATGAAGTGATAAAAATATAGTGGAACGAAAGACGAACTGATAATGTTGAAGGAGAAGGCGATGCACGGGGGCATCCCTAAGCTTAGACGCTTGAGTCTCCTTGAATATTTCTTGGGGGTGCATGGGGGCATCCCCAAGCTTGAGCGCTTGACACTCCTGAATCTTTTTATCATCTTCCCTCGCACACTTGAAAACTCCCTTCATACATAACTCATCATAATCTGATTAGCGAGGTTAGTACCCATAATAAAATAATTGTTCCTTGCTGGAAATAAGGATATTCTTGAAGGTCTACTGTTTCTCAAGATTGCCAAAAGGTTTTTGCAAAGAAAAAGCAAGCTCAAGGTTTGCAAAATGAAGGAAAGGCAAAACAGGACAGAATCTGTGAAAAACAGAACAGCAGGTAGTAAATGATTTTTTTCGGGGCACTTCTGCAACTCTAATCAAAAAACTCAAAACAGACGCACGAAAGACAATTGTATAGAGCATGCTGTCGAAAAAATTCAGACCAAAAAGATGATCTCGTGATTTTATACGAATTTTTCTATCCAAGGACAGAATCTGTTTCCTGGACAGCACGTCACAACTTTTGAACTTTCTTGCAATCAGAGGCTACACTTGGCACAAAGTTGAAAAGCAAAGATACAATGATGATGCTACTGTAGTAACAACATCAAGACACAACAAAAGCAAAATAAAATTTTATTCATGTGGGCTGCCTCCCAAAAGCGCTTTCTTTTATGCCTTTAAGCTAGGCATAATGCAAAAAGATCAAGTTGTATCAATTGAACCATCATCAAGATCATCAAAAAGCTCTTCAATAGTACAACTAATCTTAAGAGGACATTCAAATAAAGGCCTCATAGAGATACTTCTAGGGAGAAGACCAAAAGGATAAAAGTCAAGGGAAGATTCATTTATAAATTCATCAAAGAGAGGTGTTTCTTCCAAAGTCTTTACAGTTTCAACCCCTTTGGCAATAGATGGATTACTTTTAGAGCGGGGAGCCTTTGGAACGTGAACGAACTTAGACTCCTTCTTTGCCGGAGTTTCTACCTTTCTGGTTTTGATTGAGGAGAAAGTGGTTCCTAGAGTATCAAAGATTTCCTCAATTTTGTCTATCCTAGAAGAGTCCAAGTCATGGGATTTGATGGTCTCCAAAGTTTTGAAAATTTTATGCATGGAGCTATCAAGCCTATTCAAATTCCCTTGGATCTTACGATCCAACTCATTTATCTTATTAATGTTTGGCATCTCTAGCTCTATCTTTTCATGTTTTTTCATAATGTGAGCTAGGGTGATGTTCTCTTGAATGCTAACAACAGGGGGATTCCCAACAAGATTTTCAATAATACTAAGAGACTCCCAAACTGGGGCCTCTAGGAAATTTCCATTGATAGCAGTATCTAGAACAAACCTATTCCAAGAAGTAATTCCAACATAAGAATTTCTAAGCAGGATAGTAGTAGATTGCTTCTTGGTGGCTCTTTTTTGAGAATCATTAATTCTATACCAAGCATCTTTTAGACTTTCCCCGCCTCTTTGTTTAAAGGTGAGAACTTCTGCCTCGCCAAAGACAAAAGGACCCGACATAATGACAACTAAAGAATGAGATAACTATTTTTGTGATTTTTGATAAAGGATAATAAAGCAAAAACTGAAAGGTAAACTAACAAGACTAAAAAGCAAAGGTAAAAGATAGCATGCAACTCCCCTATCTTGAAGAGTGGAGTCCCCGGCAACGGCGCCAGAAAACTTTGCTTGATGGCTTCTCGCCCCTCGTTGGTTACCCCAAGTGGAAGGTTTGAGATGCAGTGTAGCGGAAGTTTTCCCTTGGCAAAGATACCAAGGATCGATTTTCCCTGAGACTCCCAGTTTCAACAAGAAGGTGTCAACTACTAACGGCGCCAGATATTAGCAATCAACGTGGACCTGCACATAGATACAAATAACTTTGCTCCCAACGAGTACAGAGAGGTTGTCAATCCCTCCGGCCTTGTCGTTTACAAAGGATCAAACGCAAGTGATAATAGTGATAGGTATTGCTGCAAATAGTAAGTAAAAGCGGAAAGTAAATAGCGGATGTGATCAGTGATGGTAATATGGACCGGGGTCCCATGATGTTCACTAGTGATGTCTCTCTCCCAAAAGACGATAAAACAGTTATGTGAGGTAAATGAATTACAGCTAGGCAATTGACAGAATTATGTGCGCAAACCAATGCTAACTATGTTGCAAGAAAGGTAGAGGTTCAAAGCATGGGCAGTACGCCAAGGCAAGTAGACCGAAATCCATCTGCATCTACTACTAATCATCCACCTTGAGATATCTATCCAGAACATATCGCTGGTATTAAGTTGCGAGTCCCACCCATAGTGTAAACTCAAAGCAACAGACAACTGCATTAAAAGAACTTTGCGTAAAGTAAACAATCCTTGCACCCGCGGGCACAAGCATCGTTGTTTTCCCCCTTGTGGCAACAGCACATCCCCTAGACTCATGTTTCTGTCACTCAAGCTAGTCATCGAGGGGCATGAACCCACAATCAAGCATAACGTTCCCTCTTGGAGTCACTACCTAATACTTGGCCAAAGCAATAAATAACAACGGAGAACATGCAAGAATTACTTACGAACATAAATATAAAAGAGGTAAATCAAATATATTACTCAAACACAATCTAAACATAATCTCACAATCCATCGGATCCCAGCAAACTCATCATAGCAACAGCATAAGGATTACATATGTGCCTCGATCATGTAGGGCAGCTCACGAGGACTAATTAGTGAAGCACAAGAACGGGAGGAGAACATCACATAGCTACTGGTCATGGACCCATGGTCCAAGGGAGACTACTCACAACTCATCCGGGAGGCGTCCATGGTGGTGGAGAGGCTCCCGGTGATGATCCTCCCCTCCGGCAGGGTGCCGGGAAGAGTTCTCCTGGTGCTCCCGATCTTGGAAGCGCGGCGGCGGCGGAACAGAGATGAGATCGCGAAAAAGGGTTTTCGTCTCGAGGATTTCGGGACACGATATAAATATATGCCAAAGGGGGGCATCAGCGGAGGCCTGGGGGGCCGCGCCACCAGGGCGCCTGGAGCCCTGGTGGCCCCCCTCCGGCCCTACTTCGGCTGCCGGGAAGCTTCTGGAACGCTGATTTTTTATATAATTTTTCCGGGATTTTTCTGGTAGTTTTCATAATGGGAAAACCTGAAATACAAAAACAGCAGAAAACAGAAACTGGCACTGGGGTGCACTGAGTTAATTGGTTAGTCCAAATATGATCAAAAGTGTATGGAAGTGTATAAATATCATAGCAATATCACCCAAAAGAGGCATGGAGCAAGTAGAAATTATAGATACGTGTTGGACGTATCAGACGCCCGGTGCCTAGAACAACTACCCTCGCCGTGGATTCGTCAAGTACCACTACGTCCGATGCCGCGACATGTACCTCTACGGAAACATGAACATCTACGAAATGAGAACGACTACATCCTCTACCGTCGACCTCAGAGACCCGTGGATGCGCCAAGTACCCCTTCGGTCCGGAACGCGGCAAGTACCACGACACGATAACGTGAACGGCTACAAAACGTGTACCACGACCCGCGAGTACCACTACTTCCCTCGACGACTCGAACCCCTCCAAAAAGCACGCTCCGAAGGTATACCCCGAGTCGAATGCCGATGTGGTGAACGAATGCTTGTTGTGTTGTATGAGATGTATCGAATGTTTGCATCGTGTCCGTTGTGCCCTCGTTTGACTTGGCGGCAACCCGTGGGAACCCGGTGACGGGATCACCCCACCTTTCATCTTGTTCGACTCGCTCACGCCACCTTTCTTTTGCACCGGTCTCTCGACAAGCTACCGGTACCGATATGTTGCGTGGCATCATTTTCGGATTCGCCGCCGTGGCCCCTTTCTTTCCACCATGGTGACAAATACTTCATATCTCTTCATGTTAACGTTTACTAAAAAAAATCATAAAACTTGATCATGTCATCCGCATCATGTTAACAACATTAAAATGTGTGAATTGTTGTTTGCTTAAAATTGCTAAACATGCATATGGGGATTTTCCGGAATTGTTGTTGCAGTTTCCGGCCTCATTTAAACTTGTTGACTTGTGTTGTTCTTGTGTGCTTCCTACCTTGCCATGTATTGCATCATATATAGACTTGTTGTGCATCATATGTAGACTTGTCTTGCATCCTACTTGGTTGAGCATATTGTCATGTTGCTTGTGTTGTTTTTCTGTGCTTCCTACCTTGCCATGTATTGCTTCATGTATAGACTTGTCTTGCATCATACGTTGCCATGTATTGCATCATATATAGACTTGTGTTGTTTTCCTATGCTTCCTAGCTTGCCATGTTTTGCTTCCTGTATAGACTTGTAGTGCATCCTATATAGAACTGTCTTGCATCATACTTGGTTGAGCATATTGTCGTGTCTCATGTTGTGTGTTTACCGTATTGTTTGCTTCTTCTCGTTAGTGCTTGTCCTGTTGCGATCGTGAGGATTCGTTCGACTTCTTGTGGTTCTTCTTCAAGGCTTCTTCTTCGTCCTCTTCATGGACCCGTTCTTCTTCCTTGCGGAATCCCAGGCAAGATGACCATACCTTGGATACCTTCACTATCATTTCCATGCTTAGTGTCCCGATGCTATCGTTATATGTCGCGCTACCCATCTTTATTGTCGGCCCCTCTCCTTGTTGCCATGAAGCCTCTAACCTTTAAAACCTTCCTAGAAAAACCATTGTTTGGCTATGTTACCCGCTTGCTCAGCCCCTCTTATAGCATTTTTAGTTGCAGGTGAAGATGAAGATTGTTCCAGGTGGGAACTTGTTGTTGGAATATCACAATATCTATTATTATTATTAACACACCTATATACTGGGCATGGGTGGAAGGCTTGGCCTTTTGCTCGGTGTTTTGTTCCACTCATGCCACCTTAGGCGCCGATAAACCGACATTATGTTCCTTGATTTTGCGTTCCTTACACGGTTGGGTATATGGGGACCCCTTGACACTTCGTCTTTGAATAAAACTCCTCCAGCAAGGCCCAACATTGGTTTTAATTTGCCTCATAATAACAACTTAATTAATTAATTAAATTTGCATATGGGGTCGCGTCCCCGGGGATTTCTTTCTACATAGCAGGGGGGCCAGTGTTGATGGTGTTGGTCCCAAACGGGGGTTCTGCGGGGCCGCCACGGGGAAACTCGAGGTATCTGGTATAACCTGTAGAATCGCCCATCCGGACGTGGCCTGAGACGAGATACGCGCGGCTACTATCAGGGTGTCGGCACGCCGGGAGGTCTTGCTGGACTTGTTTTACCATTGTCAAAATGTCTTGTGCATCGGGATACCGAGCCTGATCGGATTTCCCTAAGATAAGGGGTGGTAATATTATATTTATCACTTCAGCTGATCGTGAGAGCTTGTGATGGGCTAAGTTGGGACACCCCTGCAGGGTTATGATCTTTCGAAAGCCGTGCCCGCGGTTATGTGGCAGATTGGAATTTGTTGATGTCCGGTTGTAGAAAACTTGACAGAGGATCCGAAGTAAAACACACAACTGTGTGAGTAACCGTGACTGTCTCTTTTCACTTTGAGAAGAGAACACGGTGGGGTTATGTTTGACTCGTAGGTAGTTCAGGATCTTTAGCGATCATTACTAGTTTGTGACCGCTTGCATAGATGCTCCTCTTATTCTTGTACTCGTAAGCTAGCCACCATATTATGCATAGCCGTTGCTGCAACCTCACCACTTTACCTCTTCCTACCCTTAAAGCTTTGCTAGTCTTGATACCCATGGTTATGGGATTGCTGAGTCCTCGTGGCTCACAGATACTACAACACCAGATGCAGGTTCAGCCGAGAATGATGCAGGAGCTGGTTCAAGTACTTCGGTGGGAGCTCGATGAAGAGAGTGGCCGTATCTATGTGACGTGTTTCGATGATCAGTTGTGGTTTCTACTAGGGGCGATTCGGACCTGTGGCTTTATGTTTTTTGGTATCTTTCTTTTGGATCTTCGCCCGTAGTCGGGTTGTGATGTTTTGGATGATGATTTGCTTATGTAATGTATTGTGTGACGTGGCGAGTGTAAGCCAACTATCCTTTTGCAATTTCATCCCTATTTTTACATGAGTCGTGCAAAGATACCAAACTTGGGATCATTCTAGAATGGGCTTATACCTTTAAGTCGTGCCTCGACACGTAGGAGGTATAATCCCATCCTGGGCATTACACCACGCATGGTCAAACGAAACGTGTGCGGTGCGGTGTTGTCAAGTGTGCACTGAAATCCTCCGTTATGAACGCCGTGACAAGACCTGACGATTACAGGCCGGCCGGCCCCCATTATTTACAGCGGCCATTTAACCCTTGTGTCTCCTCAACCTTTTGATCGCGCCCCACCATTGCAAGAAGCACACCCACCACAAGAAATTCTTGGAGGGTATCCTACGCTGCTCCAATGGCGCTCCGAGCGGCTGTCGACGACGAGCAGCAGTTCACCATGCATGTCGTGGTGGAAACCCACGGAAGGTTCACGGACCTCTCGGTGGTGTACACCAATGACCCAGTCTGGGTGGAGCACTCCATCCACATCATGAAGTTGTTGCTTGCTGAGGAAAAATACAAGGTGGTTGGGTTTGACCTCGAGTACACCCACGCTCGTGCCGGGTCTCGTCCCAAGGTCGTCGTCGCCCAGATGTGCATGCGCCACCACGTCCTTGTCTACCACTACTGCCTGGGCACAAGGCCTTGCGAGCCTTTCGCCAGGTTTGTCAAAAAACCCCAATACATGTTCGCTACGGTAGACATCGCCAACGATGTAAAGGCGCTCGAGAATTCGGGCATCGCCTGCCAGAATATTTGTTGGAAATATGCCCTAGAGGCAATAATAAAATGGTTATTATTATATTTCCTTGTTCATAATAATAGTCTGTTATTCACGCTTTAATTGTATTATCCGGAAACAGTGATACATGTGTGAATACATAGACCACAATGTGTCCCTGGTAAAGCCTCTAGTTACTAGCTTGTTGATCAACAGATGGTCACGGTTTCCTGACCATGGACACTGGATGTCATTGATAACGGGATCACATCATTAGGAGAATGATGTGATGGACAAGACCCAATCCTAAGCCTAGCACAAGATCGTGTAGTTCGTAATGCTAAAGCTTTTCCAATGTCAAGTATCTTTTCCTTAGACCATGAGGTTGTGCAACTCCCGGATACCGTAGGGATACTTTGGGTGTGCCAAACATCACAATGTAACTGGGTGGCTATAAAGGTACGCAACAGGTATATCCGAAAGTGTCTGTTGAGTTGGCACGAACCGAGACTGGGATTTGTCACTCCGTATGACGGAGAGGTATCTCTAGGCCCACTCGGTAAGACATCATCATAATGAGCTCAATGTGACTAAGGAGTTGGTCACGGGATGATGTATTATAGAACGAGTAAAGAGACTTGCCATGACGAGATTGAACAAGGTATCGGTATACCGACGATCGAATCTCGGGCAAGTACTATACCGATAGACAAAGGGAATTACATACGGGATTAAGTGAATCCTTAACATCGTGGTTCATCCGATGAGATCATCAAGGAACACATAGGAACCAACATGGGTATCCAGATCCCGCTGTTGGTTATTGACCGGACAGTCGTCTCGGTCATGTCTACGTGTCTCCCGAACCCGTAGGGTCTACACACTTAAGGTTCGGTGACACTAGGGTTGTAGAGATATATGCACACGGTAACCCGAATGTTGTACAGAGTCCCGGATGAGATCTCGGACGTCACGAGGAGTTCCGGAATGGTCCGGAGGTAAAGAATTATATATGGGAAGTCCAGTTTCGGCCATCAGGAGAGTTTCGGGGGTCACCGGTAGTGTACCGGGACCACCGGAAGGGTCCCGGGGGGTCCACCGGGTGGGGCCACCCATCCCGGAGGGCCCCATGGGCCGTAGGGGAAGGGGAACCAGCCCATAGTGGGCTGGCGCACCCCCTTGGGCCTCCCCCCTGCGCCTAGGGTTGGGAACCCTAGGGGTGGGGGCGCCCCCCTTGCCTTGGGGGGGGGGGCAAGCCTCCCCCTTGGCCGCCGCCCCCCTAGGAGATTGCATCTCCTAGGGCCGGCGCCCCCCCTGGCCTCTATATATAGTGGAGGGGAGAGAGGGCAGCTGCACCCTTGCTCCTGGCGCCTCCCTCTCCCCCTGTTACACCTCTCCCTCCTCCCGCGGGTGCTTGGCGAAGCCCTGCAGAATTTCCGTTGCATCCACCACCACGCCGTCGTGCTGCTGGATCTCCATCAACCTCTCCTCCCCCCTTGCTGGATCAAGAAGGAGGAGACGTCACTGCACCATACGTGTGTTGAACGCGGAGGTGCCGTCCATTCGGCGCTGGGATCATCGGTGATTTGGATCACGACGAGTACGACTCCATCATCCACGTTCTCTTGAACGCTTCCGCTCGTGATCTACAAAGGGTATGTAGATGCACTCTTTTCTCCTCGTTGCTAGATGACTCCTTAGATTGATCTTGGTGAAGCGTAGGAAATTTTTTGAATTCTGCAACGTTCCCTAACAGTGGTATCAGAGCTAGGTCTTTGTGTAGCATTTTGCACGAGTAGAACACAAAGCAGTTGTGGGCGTAGATTTGTTCAATTCTCTTGCCGCTACTAGTCCAATCTTGATTCGGCGGCATCGTGGGATGAAGCGGCCCGGACCGACCTTACACGTACGCTTACGTGAGACTGGTTCCACCGACTGACATGCACTAGTTGCATAAGGTGGTTGGCGGGTGTCTGTCTCTCCCACTTTAGTCGGATCGGATTCGATGAAAAGGGTCCTTATGAAGGGTAAATAGAAATTGACATATCACGTTGTGGTTTTGGCTTAGGTAAGAAACGTTCTTACTAGAAACCTATAGCAGCCACGTAAAAACTTGCAACAACAATTAGAGGACGTCTAAGGCATCATTTTTGGATTCGCCGCCGTGGCCCCTTTCTTTCCACCATGGTGACAAATACTTCATATCTCTTCATGTTAACGTTTACTAAAAAATTCATAAAACTTGATCATGTCATCCGCATCATGTTAACAACATTAAAATGTGTGAATTGGTGTTTGCTTAAAATTGCTAAACATGCATATGGGGATTTTCCGGAATTGTTGTTGTAGTTTCCGGCCTCATTTAAACTTGTTGACTTGTGTTGTTCTTGTGTGCTTCCTACCTTGCCATGTATTGCATCATATATAGACTTGTTGTGCATCATATGTAGACTTGTCTTGCATCCTACTTGGTTGAGCATATTGTCATGTTGCTTGTGTTGTTTTTCTGTGCTTCCTACCTTGCCATGTATTGCTTCATGTATAGACTTGTCTTGCATCATACGTTGCCATGTATTGCATCATATATAGACTTGTGTTGTTTTCCTGTGCTTCCTAGCTTGCCATGTTTTGCTTCCTGTATAGACTTGTAGTGCATCCTATATAGAACTGTCTTGCATCATACTTGGTTGAGCATATTGTCGTGTCTCGTGTTGTGTGTTTACCGTATTGTTTGCTTCTTCTCGTTAGTGCTTGTATGACCTGTGTGTCACTGAATAACGCCATGTAATTACTTTACTTTATCGCTAAACGTTAGCCCTAGTGGTAGAAGTAATATTTGGCGAGACAACTTCATGAAGACACGATGATGGAGATCATGGTGTCATGCCGGTGACAAAGATGATCATGGTGCCCCGAAGATGAAGATCAAAGGAGCATAATGATATTGGCCATATCATGTCACTTTATTTGATTGCATGTGATGTTTATCATGTTTATGCATCTTATTTTCTTGGAACGACGGTAGTAAATAAGGTGATCTCTCACTAAAATTTCAAGAATTGTGTTCCCCCTAACTGTGCACCGTTGCTAAGGATCGTTGTTCCAAAGCACCACATGATGATCGGGTGTGATAGGCTCTAACGTTCGCATACAACGGGTGTAAGCCAGATTTACACACGCAATACACTTAGGGTTCACTTGACGAACCTAGCATGTACAGACATGGCCTGAGAACACGGAAGACCGAAAGGTCGAACATGAGTCGTATAGAAGATACGATCAACATGAAGATGTTCACCGTTGATGACTAGTCCGTCTCACGTGATGATCAGACACGGCTTAGTCGATTCGGATCATGTTTCACTTAGATGACTAGAGAGATGTCTATTTGAGTGGGAGTTCATTAAATTTGATTAGATGAACTTAATTGTCATGAACTTAGTCTAAATTCTTTACAATATGTCTTGTAGATCAAATGGCCCACGCTCATGTCACCCTCAACTTCAACGCGTTCCTAGAGAAATCCAAGCTGAAAGACGACGGTAGCAACTATACGGATTGGGTCTGTAACCTGAGGATCATCCTCATAGCTGCCAAGAAAATTTATGTCCTAGAAGCACCGCTAGGTGACGCTCCCGCCCAGGCAAACCAAGATGTTATGAACGCTTGGCAGTCGCGTTGTGATGATTACTCCGTGGTTCAGTGCGGCATGCTCTACAGCTTAGAATCGAGGCTCCAAAAGCGTTTTGAGCACCATGGAGCATATGAGATGTTCTAAGAGCTGAAAATGGTTTTCCAAGCTCATGCCCGAGTTGAGAGATATGACGTCTCCAACGCATTCTACAGCTGTAAGATGGAGGGGAATAGTTCTGTCAGCGAGCACATACTCAAATTGTCTGGGTTGCACAATCACTTGTCTCAGTTGGGAATGAATCTCCCAGACGAAGCGGTTGTTGACAGAATCCTTCAGTCGCTCCCACCTAGCTGCAAGAGCTTTGTGTTAAACTTCAATATGCAAGGGATGGAGAAGTCCATTCCCGAAGTGTATTCAATGCTGAAATCAGCGGAGATGGAGATCAAGAAAGAACATCAAGTGTTGATGGTGAATATAACCACTAAGTTCAAGAAAGGCAAGGGTAAGAAGAACTTCAAGAAGGACGGCAAAGGAGTTGCCGCGCCCGGTAAGCCAGTTGCCGGGAAGAAGCCAAAGAATGGACCCAAGCCTAAGACTGAGTGCTTTTATTGCAAGGGAACGGGTCACTGGAAGCGGAACTGCCCCAAATACTTAGCAGATAAGAAGGCCGGCAACGTCAAAGGTATATATGATATACATGTTATTGATGTGTACCTTACCAGCGCTCGTAGTAGCTCCTGGGTATTTGATACCGGTGCAGTTGCTCACATTTGTAACTCAAAGCAGGAGCTGCGGAATAAGCGGAGACTGGCGAAGGACGAGGTGACGATGCGCGTCGGGAATGGTTCCAAGGTCGATGTGATCGCCGTCGGCACGCTACCTCTACATCTACCCTCGGGATTAGTTTTAAACCTTAATAATTGTTATTTAGTACCAGCTTTGAGCATGAACATTGTATCTGGATCTCTTTTAATGCGAGATGGCTACTCATTTAAATCCGAGAATAATGGTTGTTCTATTTATATGAGAGATATGTTTTATGGTCATGCCCCGTTGGTCAATGGTTTATTCTTGATGAATCTCGAACGTGATGGTACACATATTCATAGTGTGAATGCCAAAAGATGTAAAGTTGATAATGATAGTCCCACATACTTGTGGCATTGCCGCCTTGGTCATATTGGTGTCAAACGTATGAAGAAGCTTCATGCAGATGGACTTCTAGAATCTCTTGATTATGAATCATTTGATACGTGCGAACCATGCCTCTTGGGCAAGAAGACCAAGACTCCGTTCTCCGGAACAATGGAGTGAGCGACCAACTTATTGGAAATCATACATACCGATGTGTGCGGTCCAATGAGTGTTGAAGCTCGCGGAGGCTATCGTTATGTTCTCACCTTCATAGATGACTTAAGTAGATATGGGTATGTCTACTTAATGAAACACAAGTCTGAAACCTTTGAAAAGTTCAAGGAATTTCAGAATGAGGTTGATAATCAACGTGACAGAAAAATAAAGTTCTTACGATCAGATCGTGGGGGTGAATATTTAGGTCACGAATTTGGCACGCACCTAAGGAACTGTGGAATTGTTTCACAATTGACACCGCCCGGAACACCTCAACGTAATGGTGTGTCCGAACGTCGTAATCGTACTCTGTTGGACATGGTGCGATCTATGATGTCTCTCACCGACTTACCGCTATCTTTTTGGGGATATGCTTTAGAGACTGCCGCATTCACTTTAAATAGGGCTCCGTCTAAATCCGTTGAGACGACACCATATGAACTTTGGTTTGGCAAGAAACCTAAGCTGTCGTTTCTGAAAGTTTGGGGTTGTGATGCTTATGTCAAGAAACTTCAACCTGAAAAGCTCGAACCCAAATCGGAAAAAATGCGTCTTCATAGGATACCCAAAGGAAACTATTGGGTACACCTTCTACCTCAGATCCGAAGGCAAGGTCTTCGTTGCCAAGAATGGATCCTTTCTGGAGAAAGAGTTTCTCTCGAAAGAAGTGAGGGGGAGGAAAGTAGAACTTGATGAGGTGACACACCCCTTCCGAACCGGAAAGTAGCGCAGCGCAGGAAATTGTTCCTGAGGTGCCTGCACCGACTAGGGAGGAAGCTAATGATGATGATCATGAAGATTCAGATCAAGTTACTACTAAACTTCGAAGGTCCACAAGGACACGTTCCGCACCAGAGTGGTACGGCAACCCTTTGATGGAAATCATGTTGTTAGACAACGGTGAACCTTCGAACTATGAAGAAGCGATGGCGGGCCCGGATTCCAACAAATGGCTTGAAGCCATGAAATCCGAGATAGGATCCATGTATGAAAACAATGTATGGACTTTGGTCGACTTGCCCGATGATCGGCACGCCATAGAAAACAAATGGATCTTTAAGAAGAAGACTGACGCAGATGGAAATGTGTCCATCTATAAGGCTCGGCTTGTCGCTAAAGGTTATCGACAAGTTCAAGGGATTGACTACGACGAGACTTTCTCTCCTGTAGCGATGCTGAAGTCCGTCCGAATCATGTTAGCAATTGCCGCATTCTATGATTATGAGATATGGCAAATGGACGTCAAAACGGCATTCCTTAATGGCTTCCTCAAGGAAGAACTGTATATGATGCAGCCGAAAGGTTTTGTCGATCCTGAGAATGCTAACAAGGTATGCAAGCTCCAGCGCTTGATCTACGGGCTGGTGCAAGCATCTCGGAGTTGGAATATTCGCTTTAATGATGTGATTAAAGTGTTTGGGTTTATAAAGACTTGGGGAGAAGCCTATATTTACAAGAAAGTGAGTGGGAGCTCTGTAGCATTTCTCATATTATATGTGGATGACATATTGCTGATGGGAAATGATATAGAATTCTTGGAGAGTATAAAGGCCTATTTGAATAAGAGTTTTTCAATGAAGGACCTTGGAGAAGTTGCTTACATATTAGGCATCAAGATCTATAGAGATAGATCGAGATGCCTCATTGGTCTTTCACAAAGCACATACCTTGATAAGATATTGAAGAAGTTCAATATGGATCAATCCAAGAAAGGGTTCTTGCCTGTATTGCAAGGTATGAGATTGAGCACGGCTCAATCCCCGACCATGGCAGAAGATAGAGAAAAGATGAGCGTCATCCCCTATGCCTCAGCCATAGGTTCTATTATGTATGCCATGCTGTGTACCAGACCTGATGTGAGTCTTGCCATAAGTTTGGTAGGGAGGTACCAAAGTGATTCCGGTATGGAACACTGGACAGCGGTCAAGAACATCCTGAAGTACCTGAAAAGGACTAAGGATATGTTTCTCGTTTATGGAGGTGACGAAGAGCTCGTCGTAAAGAGTTACGTCGATGCTAGCTTCGACACAGATCTGGATGACTCCAAGTCACAAAACGGATACGTGTATATTTTGAATGGTGGGGCAGTCAGCTGGTGCAGTTGCAAGTAGAGCGTCGTGGCGCATTCTACATGTGAAGCAGAGTATATAGCTGCTTGCGAAGCAGCACAGGAAGGATTCTGGATGAAGGAGTTCATCACCCACCTAGGAGTCATTTCAAGCGCGTCAGGCCCGATGACTCTCTTCTGTGACAACACTGGAGCTATTGCCATTGCCAAGGAGCCCAGGTTTCACAAGAAGACCAAGCACATCAAGCGACGTTTCAACTCCATCTAGAATTATGTTCAAGATGGAGACATAGATATTTGTAAAGTTCATACGGATCTGAATGTTGGAGACCCGTTGACTAAACCTCTTCCACGAGCAAAACATGATCAACACCAGAACTCTATGGGTGTTCTATTCATCACAATGTAACTAGATTATTGACTCTAGTGCAAGTGGGAGACTGTTGGAAATATGCCCTAGAGGCAATAATAAAATGGTTATTATTATATTTCCTTGTTCATAATAATTGTCTTTTATTCATGCTTGAATTGTATTATCCGGAAACAGTGATACATGTGTGAATACATAGACCACAACGTGTCCCTGGTAAAGCCTCTAATTACTAGCTCGTTGATCAACAGATGGTCACAGTTTCCTGACCATGGACATTGGATGTCATTGATAACGGGATCACATCATTAGGAGAATGATGTGATGGACAAGACCCAATCCTAAGCCTAGCACAAGATCGTGTAGTTCGTAATGCTAAAGCTTTTCCAATGTCAAGTATCTTTTCCTTAGACCATGAGGTTGTGCAACTCCCGGATACCGTAGGGATACTTTGGGTGTGCCAAACGTCACAACGTAACTGGGTGGCTATAAAGGTACGAAACAGGTATCTCCGAAAGTGTCTGTTGAGTTGGCACGAACATAGACTGGGATTTGTCACTCCGTATGACGGAGAGGTATCTCTGGGCCCACTCGGTAAGACATCATCATAATGAGCTCAATGTGACTAAGGAGTTGGTCACGGGATGATGTATTACGGAACGAGTAAACAGACTTGACATGATGAGATTGAAAAAGGTATCGGTATACCGACGATCGAATATCGGGCAAGTACTATACCGATAGACAAAGGGAATTGCATACGGGATTAAGTGAATCCTTGACATTGTGGTTCATCCGATGAGATCATCGAGGAACACGTAGGAACCAACATGGGTATCCAGATCCCGCTGTTGGTTATTGACCGGAGAGTCGTCTCGGTCATGTCTACGTGTCTCCCGAACCCGTAGGGTCTACACACTTAAGGTTCAGTGACGCTAGGGTTGTAGAGATATATGCACACGGTAACCCGAACGTTGTTTGGAGTCCCGGATGAGATCCCGGACGTCACGAGGAGTTCCGGAATGGTCCGGAGGTAAAGAATTATATATGGGAAGTCCAGTTTCGGCCATCGGGAGAGTTTCGGGGGTCACCGGTAGTGTACCGGGACCACCGGAAGGGTCCCAGGGGGTCCACCGGGTGGGGCCACCCATCCCGGAGGGCCCCATGGGCCGTAGGGGGAGGGAACCAGCCCATAGTGGGCTGGCGCACCCCCTTGGGCCTCCCCCTGCGCCTAGGGTTGGGAACCCTAGGGGTGGGGGCGCCCCCCTTGCCTTGGGGGGCAAGCCTCCCCCTTGGCCGCCCCCCCCCCTAGGAGATTGCATCTCCTAGGGCCGGCTCCCCCCGGGCCTCTATATATAGTGGGGCGGAGAGAGGGCAGCCGTACCCTTGCTCCTGGCGCCTCCCTCTCCCCTCGTTACACCTCTCCCTCCTCCCGCAGGTGCTTGGCGAAGCCCTGCAGAATTTTCGTTGCATCCACCACCACGCCGTCGTGTTGCTGGATCTCCATCAACCTCTCCTCCCCCCTTTCTGGATCAAGAAGGAGGAGACATCGCTGCACCGTACGTGTGTTGAACGCGGAGGTGCCGTCCGTTCGGCGCTGGGATCATCGGTGATTTGGATCACGACGAGTACGACTCCATCATCCACGTTCTCTTGAACGCTTCCGCTCGCGATCAACAAAGAGTATGTAGATGCACTCTTTTCTCCTCGTTGCTAGATGAC
Organism: Secale cereale; assembly: GCA_902687465.1. NCBI lineage: Eukaryota > Viridiplantae > Streptophyta > Magnoliopsida > Poales > Poaceae > Secale > Secale cereale. The sequence goes on from LR738713.1 coordinate 359,310,206, forward strand.
TCCTTAGATTAATCTTGGTGAAGCGTAGGAAATTTTTTGAATTCTGCTACGTTCCCTAACAATCTTGTCGACATCCAGGGCCAATACAAGATCTGGGGCAGCAAGGAGCATGAGAAGGACTCACTGGTTCACCTCGCCGAGGCCCTCAACGACCCCTACTACAGAGACATGAAGGATTTCTGCAACAAGGACAAGCGTGCCTGGTGTCGTGGAATTAGCATGGCAGATGTCCGGTTTAGGGGACTTAGGTGTGAGGCCATCGCGCGGATGAGCTTGAAGAGGTTAAAGCGGACAAAGGACACAGGGAGTTTTTATACTAGTTCGGCCCCTTCGATGAAGGTAAAAGCCTACGTCTAGTTTGGTGTGGTATTGCTTGTGCGTCGATGAACAGGGAGCGAATCCGCTTGCCTGTGTCTTGAGCTGTTCTTTCTTGTCCTTGAACCGTCGTCGGGTCGTCCCTTTATATACGAGGCGACGCCCAGTCCGGTTTATAGAGTCCCGAGGCCGGCTCATAAACGTGTCCGCCTCGGTCTCTACTCTTTCTATCTTACATCCCAAGTTACATGATACGACGATTTACAGACCATGGGCTTTATACATGGGCCCTAGACCTCTACGGGTTGTAGCCTCTTGTACAGATTCTACTGGGCTTGTAATAATACAACAATGTCAGTGTAATCCGGAGCTTCCTAACCGGTTTATACCTACTAATAATATCCCTGACATTAGGCCCCAGATTGATTTGAACTTGTTCATGTCAGTCTTCTAAGTCTTGCACAAATCTCCTCTCTGCTATTTATCTGCTTCATAAACCGGCCATGACGTCATCCCCTGGAATCGTCTTAATCCGTCGTGACGTCATCTCCGCATTTAATGCTTGCATCTGTGTGTTACCTTTCTTAAATGCCGCACCGAAAATCGAGGCGACAGCTCGATCTTTATCCAATCTCTAGCCTCCTCGATTCTCGCGCTTACCGTTTTCATCTCTTTGGCTTATAAATACCGCTGGGGCATACCTCTTTTCCCCTTATGCCTTCTTCTTCCTCCGTCTCTATCGCTCGAAGCTCCGCCGCCGCTGCATCGACCTGAACGTTACCAGAGAAACTTCACCGCCGTCCTCTATTTCTTCAGGTACTCCTTCTTCTTCCCCGTAGATCTTACTCTAGGGTTTCTTCCGTAGCTTTGCCATGAACCCTCAAAGCTTTGCAGTTCTTCCCCGTAGGTCAGCCTTGCTGTAGATTTAAATTTAATAAAGCTCTAACTGAATTCATGTGCTTCCGCTCCGTCCTCACATCCTTAGTTCATCTAACCTTATTAGTTTAGATTCAATCTGTAGAGAACCTCCGCGGTCTTCCCTGAATATAACTTGTATTTATTCCATCATTTTCCTTGCGCCTTAGATATAAGTTTACCTTGTCTTTCTGTGAAAACTGTTTCTCACAACTTTAGATTTGTAGCTCACCTTACCGGTTTAGTCATAATTTGCGTGTCATATAGTCTCCTTGACGGTTCAGACGTAAGCATGTATCCCGTAATTGACGGTTTAGCTTCTGCTTTCCCTATCATCATGAACCGGTAGCTGCCTCACTCATATATGCTTCCGGATTAGTAACACCATTAGTCCCTTGTGTAAACCGACAATTAGGCCCATAATTTTATAGAATGCTCCGGCTTATGCTTTAGCAATTGGTAAACCGGATTTTGCACTGTACTTTTCAGCACTTCCTCATTCAAAACAATGGCCAAGCAATTCGTCGCTTGCAACTAGGTCCCTTCCCGGATCACTGAGGATGACTTAACAAACGCTGCTTCAATCGGTATTCTGGGTCCTAAGGAGGTTCTGCACTGGCGGGCCCCAGGAAATGAGTGTCCTCCTACGCCTAAGGAAGGAGAAGTTGTAGTTTTCTTTGATCACCCGGCCCGGGGTTTCAGCCCTCCCGGTTCAAAGTTCTTTCGGGATGTGTTAGGCGCTTTCCAGCTCCACCCTCAAGATGTAGGCCCGAATTCTATGTCAAACATCTACAATTTTCAAGTCTTTTCAGAAGCATGCCTTCAAGAAGAACCATCAGTGGATCTGTTCCGAGACTTTTTCCATTTGAACCGGCGGACGGAGTTTACTGACGGGCCGCATCAGGAATTGGGTGGCGTCAGTATCCAAAAGAGGAAGGATGTGAGTTTCCCTCATGCTGCCCTTCATAGCCACCCCAAAGAATGGAACCAAACGTGGTTCTATTGTAAGGACACTTCACCTGAAGGAGAGAACCCACTGCCGGGTTACCGCGCCTATCGCCTAGCAACAGATCACCCCTTGCCGCAACGCCTCAGTGCCCCGGATCGTGCCCGGTTTGCGCCTCAGCTTTCTAAGCTCAGGGCCTTCGTAGCCAACGGCTTAACCGGAGTCGACTTTGTTGCTGCTGGCTTTCTTGGAGCATCCTTCCATTAAGCCGGCACTCAAATCTGATGTGTGAATACTCTGGCAAACCGGATGATCCTCGGCGCCACACTCACATAATACTTCCTGAAGACGAAGTTACTGAATCCATGAAGAAAATGCTAAACATCCCTCTGGAGGAGTGCAGCCGGACAGGTTTAGCTCCGTTCTGCGAAACCAATAAACCGCCAGCGGTAAGTCCTTCCCGATATTTTCCTGTTTGTTTTAATCCGGCCATATTAATTGTCATCCATTTATTTCCTATCTTCTGCACAGGCCAACGATCCCTTATGGAAGAGGAAATCTCAAGATAAACCGGCCAGGCAACCCCGCAAGAAAACTTATGCTGTCAAGAAGAAGAAGGTTGTTGCTGCTTCCGCTTCACACCCTGAGGAGGATGATCCGGACTCTGAGGTACTAATTGAACCTTATATCCTTTGACTTTCCTTTGTCTAAATTTATGTTAACAATACCTTTCTGCAGGATCTGGCGGAAGGAAGTAAAGCGGCGGGAGTTGAGGTAATTTCTCTCTCTTCTAATTCGGAACCGTTGCCCTCCAAAGTCCGCCGGGTGTCCCGGAAATACCCGTTTTCTCATCCTTATGCTCAATTGGATCCCAACTTTATTTTGAAGAAATAGCAGCATGAAGCACGCCGGACCACACGCCATAGCGGCCATGTGGTTGAGTCATCCGGAATACCTCTTACGCCGGCTCGCAGGCGTCGCTCCGAGGTTTTACTTTCTCCAACTCTCCTTCATCCAAAAGCCGGCCTCATACATAAACCGCTTAAACCGTCTGATCCTAACTATCAGGAGGCTCCTCTATCCTCTTCCGGCGAGTCAACTACTACGTAGGTCCCAGTGCTTAAGACCGTGCCCGGGTAAGTCCTTCTTTCAAACATCCGGTTTACCTTCATGTTTTTAACTTTATGATTCTCACTGTTCCTTTAACCTTTATCAGAATGCCAAAACCCAGCAAGAAGGCAAAAGCAAGTAAGTTGGCTGCTGAAACCACTGCTGCTGAACCGGCCAAGGATCCTGAAACGGTCGTACCTCCAGAAGACAATCTTGACATTCAACCTGATGTTCCCATTCCCATGGATCGTGATGACACTGCTGCTCCGGGAGGTGATAATACGGAGAACACGGCTGAACCGGTGAGCCCTGTCCAGGTTAGCCCTCCTCGGGCTAGCCCGGCTCCTGTCAGTCCGGCGCCTACTGCTATCCCCCTTCAGCCAACTGTTGCCTCATCCGCAGATGTTGAGGTAACCGGGTTAGGCTTCACTGCTCCTACCGAGCCTGTCACCTTGGCCAGGCATACTGCCAAAGAAGAAAAATTCCAACAAGACAAAGGCAAGTGGAGCACAGACTTATCCAGCTATGCCCAGTTGAGTGCCCAGGAACTTCATTCCGGGTATCTGAACCGGCTCTTTACCAACCGCGATTACGAAGCCGGTTTGGTTAATATGATGAAGGATAAGTATGAGGTGATTTTCTTTCCTTTACCTCTGTCCCTGCTTTATAATTTTACAATCCTGTCTTTAGGCCATAGTAGCCCCCAAGTGTCGGTTTAGCTTCATTGTAGGTGAACCGGGACTTTCATTATGCCTGAGAATGAGCTTACATTAGCCCCCAAGTGTCAAGGGTATAACTTGTTTATGCGCTTGGGACTTGTCTGAATGTTTTTCTTTCCTTACTTCAATTGCACATTAGCCCCCTAGTGTCAAGTGTATAACTTGTTATGCACTTGAGACTTGATTGATCCGACCTTCTAATCCGTTTGAATTCCTTGCATGTTGACTTAACCCGGTTGGCTTCAGAGGCAGCTGAACTTCGGAACAGTTTGGCCTTCCATGAGACCGCTTCAGCCAAAGCTAAGGAAGAACTTGTCCTTGCTTTGACTAATACGGAAAAATTGAAGAAATATTTTGAAGCGGAGCGGTCCACATGGGAGGTGCAAAGGAATGCTCTTGAAAAAAGAGCAAAAGATGCCGAAGCTGCTCTTAATCCGGTCACGTAGGAGTTGACCGGTTTAAGACAGCAAATAGAACTCATGACTTCTGCTATCTTTGGTGAGTATCTATCTGTATTTGTTTTTCATCCTTGCAATCTTTGTTCCACTCCGGTTTAACTCGACCAATGTATACAGGGAGGCGCATAACACATCTTGGAGATGATGTCCGGAAAAAACTCAAGGCAGCCTATACCCTGGTGGAGCAGCTCTATTCCGGTGCTCACAGGGTTATTAGTGCTATGTCACATAATAAACCGGCACCAACTACCATCCAAGCCACTTTGGAGAAGCTATCTGTCCTACCTGTGCGTCTGGTGGAGGTGAAGAAGTCTGCTGCACGGGCTGGTTCTCTTATGGCGCTGACCCGGGCCAAAGCATGGGTCCCTGACTTTGACCCGGCTGAAGCTATGAACGACTATCCCAGCAACAAAGAGGACGGGTCAATCTTCTCTGCCAAAGACCTCCGTGCTCTGACTAAGGACATGCGCCCGCTTGCCAGTAAGCTTGCCGATGAAGCGGATTTGACAAGGTATCATCCGGCCTATGACTTAGAAAATGAGTGGGTAGAGCGGCCAGTTTACGACACTGAAAATCTGATCCCACCAGTTTGTGGCCATACTTTCGCTCCAGATATTGATCCGTCAGATCTTATTGATGAAGAAATGTATTTCCGTGCACTCTCCAAGATTTATTGGCGCGCTCCTGGTTTCCAGCCATTGCCTGAAGCTGATGAAGACCCAGAACAAGTCGACCATCAGCCTTCACAGCATGAAGAGGAGTCGTGAACCGTCCGGTTTAATTTGTAGTTGCTGAATACTTTTGCCAAAATTTTGATCTATTCGGGTCTGCAGGTGCCTTGTAATAGGATAGTTGAAACATTGTCTTTGTCCCAATTTGGATGACACAGCTTGACTTGGCGTCTGCCAATTTAATCCTTTGTTTTGCCATGCTTGATCCATTTATATTATCTGTGCCTACATAAATGAGGCTAAAAAATGTCCTGGCGGTTTACCACCGGACCTATTACACTGCTCCAATAGATATATATCAAAGGAATAACTGTTTTGTACCAAAGATACATCATACCTCTGATTAAGTGTGTCTGGCGTCCTTAATCCGGTAGGCATAATTGAAAGCGTAGATGCTGACGAGGCTCTTGGCTCTCTTACTTGGCTTTTTCCTGATGACTGATCCAGGTTATAATGAACGCTGGTTTAACTCATGCCGGTGTTCATGACCCAGACTTGTAACTCATGCTGGTGTTCATGACCCAGACTTTTAACTTATGCTGGTATTCATGACCCATACTTTAATTTTGCAGATATATGGTCAACTTTGCAGTTGCCCAATCCTAGATCAATAGACTTGGTTAAAAACAAAATTTGTAAAATCACATAAACAAAGCATTTTTGGCAAATAAGACCATGTAGTCGAGGCTTTTTGCGAGCTGCCAGGCTCCAAATTCGAGGCTTTTTGTGAGCTGCTGGGCTCTAGGCTATTTGCGAGCGGCCATTTAGCTCCAAGTTCGAGGCTTTTTGTGAGCTACCAGGCTCTAGCTTTTTACGAGCGGCCATTTAGCTCCAGGCTTTTTGTGAGCTGCCAGTCTCTAGGCTTTTTGCGAGCGGCCATTTAGCTCCAGGCTTTTTGTGAGCTGCCAGGCTCTAGGCTTTTTGCGAGCGGCCATTTAGCTCCATATCGATACTACCCAATGTTTCAAGACCTCTGAGGGATCTTGTCTTTAGGTGATCAACTCGATGATTGTCATTGGCTGATTCCTTGATGTATCAAGGGCACCGATTTAGGAGGCCATGGTAAGTTTTCAGAGTAACTCCCATGTGATACTCCTGCGGTGTGTTCGCTGGGTACCTATGTTTGAGTTGTGTTGTGCTACAAACTCTCTTTGGTCCCTTTGACAAATAATTGTCCTGCATATCAAAATATACCGATCAAAGTAATTGTTTTCTTGATGAAAATGATATATATCAAGAAAAATAGACTTTAGATGGATATCACCTGAGCTTTCAGCAAAAACTCCCATGTGATACTCTTTTTGGAAGAAGATGGCTGATTCCCCGGTTTACCGGGGGCGCCGGTTTATTCATTAATCATAATATATACATGGTACATAAAGTGGAGCCAATGGCTCAAGTGTAGTAAGGTCGCAGAAGAGTGATGTTCCATGGCCGCTTCGTCTCTTCCTTTGCTGTACGTGAGTCTTTGTGCTCTCGAACGTCAACCACGTAGTATGAACCGTTATGCAGGTTCTTGCTGACCACAAAGGGTCCTTCCCAAGGTGGGGATAACTTGTGCATATCTGTCTGGTCTTGAATGAGCCGGAGCACCAGACCCCCCTCTTGGAACGTCCTAGTCTTAACCCAGCGGCTGTGATATCGGCGCAGGTCTTGTTGATAAATTGCTGATCGTGCTGCTGCTGTGTCCCGTTCCTCATCCAGCCGGTCTAAGCTGTCTTGTCTTGCTTGCTCATTATCCGCTTCAACATAAGCTGCCACCCGTGGTGAGTCGTGTCGGATGTCACTAGGGAGAACCGCTTCAGCACCATATACCATGAAGAAGGGCATATAACCTGTAGACCTGTTAGGTGTAGTGTTGATGCTCCAGAGGACAGAAGGTAACTCCTCTACCCAGCAACCTGGTGTTCTTTGCAAAGGAACCATAAGCCGGGGCTTGATGCCTCTCAAGATCTCTTGGTTGGCCCTCTCAGCTTGGCCATTGGACTGAGGGTGAGCTACTGAAGATACATCCAAGCGAATATGTTCCCTTTGGCAAAACTCTTCCATCTCTCCTTTAGATAGGTTGGTGCCATTATCAGTAATGATGCTGTGTGGAAAGCCAAACCGGAAAATTACCTTTTTGATGAATTTGACCGCTGTTGCCGCATCACACTTACTGACAGGCTCTGCCTCAATCCATTTTGTAAACTTGTCCACTGCTACCAACAGGTGGGTTTTCTGATCTTGAGAACGTTTAAAGGGCCCAACCATATCAAGCCCCCAAGTTGCAAACGGCCAAGTAATTGGAATCATCCGTAGCTCCTGTGCCGGAACATGAGCACGCCGTGAAAATTTCTGACAAGCATCGCATTTCCTGACTAGGTCCTCTGCATCAGCATGAGCCGTTAACCAGTAGAACCCATGATGAAAAGCTTTAGCTACCAATGACTTTGAATCGGCGTGGTGACCACAATCTCCTTCGTGTATCTCTCGAAGAATATCACAGCCTTCTTCCGATGATACACATCGCTGAAATGCCCCAGAGACGCTGCGGTGATGAAGTTCTCCGTTAACGATGGTCATAGATTTGGATCCCCGGATTATCTGCCTAGCCTCAACCTCATCATCTGGCAACTCACCTCGGCTCAGATATGTCAAGTAGGGGAGTGTCCAATCCGGAATAACGTGAAGTGCTGCAACTAGCTGTGCTTCCGGATCAGGAACAGCTAAATCCTCCTCCGATGGTATCTGTACCGACGGACTGTGCAATTCATCCAAGAAGGTATTTGGTGGAACCGGTTTACGCTGAGAGCCCAACCGGCTTAATGCATCGGCCGCTTCGTTTTTCCGCCGATCTATGTGGTCCACCTGATATCCCTTGAAGTACCCTGCAACCGCTTCAACTTCTCGCCGGTAAGCTGCCATGAGCGGATCTTTAGAGTCCCACTTGCCAGACACCTGTTGTGCCACAAGATCTGAGTCACCAAAGCACTTGACCCGGCTCAAGCTCATCTCCTTAGCCATCCGTAAGCCGTGAAGGAGAGCTTCATACTCAGCAGCATTTTTAGTGCAAGGGAACATTAATCGAAGGACATAACAGAACTTGTCACCTCGTGGGGAAGTTAATATGACTCCAGCCCCCGAGCCCTCTAATTGCCTTGAACCATCAAAGTGAATAGTCCATTATGTATGATCCGGCTTCTCCTCTGGTGCTTGCAGTTCTGTCCAATCATTGATGAAATCTACCAGTTCTTGGGATTTTATAGCAGTACGGGGCACATACTTCAATCCGTGTGGGCTAAGCTCAATGGCCCACTTCGCCACTCTGCCAGTGGCTTCTCTGTTCTGGATTATATCCCCCAATGGAGCTGAGCTGACAACAGTGATTGGGTGGCCCTGGAAATAGTGCTTTAGCTTTCGGTTCGCCATGAACATGCCGTATACCAACTTCTGCCAGTGCGGATACCTTTGCTTTGACTCAATAAGAACCTCACTGATGTAGTAAATCGGGCGCTGAACCGGATATTCCTTCCCTGCTTCCTTGCGCTCCACCACAATTGCCACGCTAACTGCACGGGCATTGGCGGCCACGTATAACAGCAATGGCTCTTTGTCAACAGGGGCAGCAAGAACTGGCGGTTCTGCTAATTGTCGCTTCAAGTCTTCGAATGCAACGTTTGCAGCATCGCTCCATACAAACCGATCTGTCTTTTTCAGCATCTGATAAAGCGGAATCGCCTTCTCTCCCAAACGGCTGATGAATCGGCTCAATGCTGTAATACGGCCTGATACGCGCTGGACATCATTGATACAAGCCGGTTTAGCCAGAGATGTAATTGCTTTGATTTTCTCCGGATTAGCCTCTATTCCTCTGTTTGATACTAAGAATCCAAGGAGTTTGCCTGCTGGAACACCAAAAACGCACTTCTCCGGATTAAGCATCATCTTATAAACCCGTAGGTTGTCAAAGGTTTCTTTTAGGTCCTCTATCATATTCTCCTCCTTCCTGGATTTCACCACAATGTCATCAACATAAGCATGGACATTTTTTTCGATCTGTCCTTTGAAACAGTTCTGCACGCAACGCTAATAAGTTGCTTGGGCACTCTTGAGCCCAAAAGGCATGGATACATAGCAGAAGGCTCCAAAAGGAGTTATGAAAGTTGTCTTCTCCTGGTCCTTAACTGCCATCTTGATCTGATGATAACCTCAATATGCATCCAAAAAACTTAGCCGCTCACATCCTGCCGTAGCATCAATAATCTGATCAATACGGGGGAGAGCAAAAGGGTCAGTCGGGCAAGCCTTGTTTAAGTCTGTGTAATCAACACACATCCTCCAAATTCCATTCTTCTTCAACACCAGCACCGGATTAGCCAACCACTCTGGATGAAACACCTCAACTATGAATCCTGCGGCCAAAAGCCTGGCCACCTCTTAAACTATAGCCTTGCGCCTCTCATTGAACCGGCGCAAATACTGTTTGACCGGTTTAAACTTCGGATCAATATTAAGACTGTGCTCAGCGAGTTCCCTCGGTATACCTGGCATGTCAGAAGGCTTCCATGTTAAAGATATCCCGGTTCTCACGGATGAACTCGATGAGCGCGCCTTTCTATTTGGGGTCTAGGTTAGCGCTGATAGTGAACTGCTTGGATGAATCGCCTGGAACAAAATCAACCTGCTTGGTCTCCTTCGCCGATTTAAACTTCAACGCCGGATCATGCTCTATAGTTGGGTTTTTTAACGGGGACATATCCGCCGGATCAACATTGTCCTTGTAGAATTTCAATTCCTCCGTAGCACATACTGCCTCCGCATATGATGCGTCTCCTTCCTCGCATTCCAATGCGATCTTGCGGCTTTCGTGAACCGTGATGGTTCCCTTGTGACCCGGCATCTTGAGTTGTATATAAACATAGCACGGTCTAGCCATGAACTTGGCGTAAACCGGTCTCCCAAACAGAACATGATATGGGCTCCTGATCTTTACGACCTCAAAGGTTACTGTCTCTGACCTAGAATCCTGCTCATCCCCAAATGTGACTTCCAGATCAATTTTACCTACTGGGTAAGCCGATTTACCTGGCACCACTCCATGGAATACTGTGTTGGACTGTCTCAACTTCTTATCTGTCAAGCCCATACGCCGGAAAGTCTCATAGTATAGGATGTTGATGCTGCTGCCGCCGTCCATGAGTACCTTTGTGAACTTGTAACCACCCACCTGTGGTGCCACCACTAGGGCCAACTGACCCGGATTATCAACCCATGGCGGGTGATCCTCTCTGCTCCACACAATGGGTTGTTCAGACCAACGTAAGAAGCGTGGTATCGCCGGTTCAACTGTGTGTACTGCCCGTTTCAGAACCTTTTGATCTCGTTTGCAAAAACTTGTGGTAAAAACATGATACTGTCCACTGCTTAACTCCTTCGGGTTACTCTGATATTCGGATTGCTGCTGCTGCTGATGCTGCTGATTGCCTTGGTTGTTGTAACCACCCTGACCGTGCTGCTGGTTATGCTGATGCTGACCGTTGCCGTTGTAGTTATTGTTACCGTTATGGTATCCTGGTCCAGAACCGTTACCTTGGTAACCGGGACCCTGAAAACCGGAACTTGATCTGCCGCCGGGGGGTCCGTGGTTATATCTGGCCTGTTTCATGGCCTCCTGCATGATCCGGCAGTCCTTCCACAAATGCTTAGCCGGGTTTCCCTCTGTACTGTTCTTCGGGCAAGGCACGCTTAGCTGTTGATCTAAATTGAAGGATAGCCCCTCGCCACGCGGAGGCGGCTTACCCCTGCGGCGCTGCCCGTTTCCCTGGACGTTGGTATTGGCCAGAAAGTCGGAGCCACCCTCCGCTTTTCGCTTACCATTGTAACCCATTCCCGTCGGATTGGCTTGCGCCGGTTTACCAGCCTTGTTCGCCTTCCCGGACTTGTCTCCATCTGCATCTGGATATTTGGTGTTATCAGAATCCCCATACTTCACCAAGGCGCTCATGAGCATTCCCATGTCGTTGCAATCGCGCTTGAGCCGTCCTAACTTCAGTTTCAAAGACTCGAACCGGCAATTGTTTTCCAATGTCACTATCGCCGTACTGGGGTTGATGCTATTAGAAGAGTGCAGGATTTCTGATACTCGCCGCACCCAACTGCTCGTGGGTTCCTGCTCTCCTTGAACACATGCTGCTAAGTCTACCACCGACATCGGCTGTTTGCACGTGTCTTTGAAATTTTTGATAAACTGGCGAGCAACTCCCCCCATGATCCGATGGAGTTAGGTGGTAGGCCCTTTAACCATGTCCGGGTTGTACCCTCAAGCATCATGGTAAAGTACTTGGCGCATGCCGCTTCGTCCACATCAAGCATCTCCATAGCCATCTCATAACTTTCAACCCATGCCTCTGGAGCCAGATCCGCTGTGTAGTTGGGTACCTTGCACGGGCCTTTGAAGTCTTTGGGTAATTTCACGCTTCGCAAAGCGGGGATGAGACACTGTACTCCAAAGGAACTAGCCGTGACTCCCCTTTCTGCTGTGGTGGGGTGAACCGGCGTCATTTGATGGGTGTCCTCGCGGGCGGTATGTCTAGCCTGGTTTATCGCCTCTTGGGTGTGTGCTTCTGCTCCCGCCGGATTATCCTGCCTATGACGGTGACGTCTCCGCTCGCTGCTACACACAGCCGGTTCATCCCAGTGCCTAGTGTAACTCCGGCTTGGGCGGGGGGTTGAATGAATCCTCTCCCGGCTATAAGAGTACACCTGCTGCTGTGTCAGCGCCGTGTCCAGCAACTCCTTAGCTCGGCGTGCTTCCATCGCCATGGGGGATGTCCCCTCAATGGGTAAAGCGGACAGTCATGAAGCGGCGGCGACAATGTTGCCCAACGGGTTAGAATAATGGCCGGGAGGGGTGGGGACGTGCGGTGTTGGCACAACTTGGTGGTTTCGCTCTGCGGCCGGCGGCTGAACCGACGTGCCAGTCCCCGGAGCTCCTCCCTGGTTTACCTCTGGGCGGTTACTGGCACCCGCTCCTGGTGTGCCAAAGAGATTCCTCGCCTCGTAAACCGACGGTAGACGAGTTTGCTGTCTTCTGTACATTACCTCCTGTGCAGAATTCTGATCCACTCTGAGCCGGAAAGCTTGGGAGTCTAGCTCTGCTTGCCTTGTAGCCATCCTGTCTTTCTCCACATCCAGATCCCGTTTAGCCTGCTCAATCCGGCCCTTCAGCTGAAAGATCTCTGCATCATGTTGCGCCTTGTCGGCAGGGGCCACTTCTGCTGTTGCGAGTGCCGTCAAATTCTCGACCAAGGTGGATAAGACGTCAGAAGGCGACGGGATTTGGTTGCCTGCCCCGGTTCCCGCTGCCTCTGCAGTGAACGCCCCGGTCACCGAGGGCTGCTACATAGATTGTGATCCGGCCATGAAAACCGCCACCCGGTTTGGCGGATCAAAGGGGTCCGGAATACTATCGCCATCGGACACCCCCTCAGATCGGCCGTCCTGCAATAGATACAAAGATTCGGTCTCTCTGGAAGAAGATTCATCATCAGAGTAGACAAATGTCTCACCACCGGAATCCGATCCGTCCTCGGCTTGAACTCCGTGCACGGTTCCAACGAAAACATGCTTCATGGCGGGCCAAACCCGGGCCGATCTCGCACGCCGAGCTGGCTCGACGATGTTGGGGAAGACGTCCGGCTCAGGTCCCGGTTCGCCGATCTTGCCGATGAAGACATGGATGCCACCGAAGGAGACCCGGTACCCGTATTCAATTGAATCGGCCTCGGGGTCCCAGCCTGCATCATCGATGTAGATCCGGCCGCGACGACTCCTGGTCATCCGGCCAACTACGTAACCCTTGAGTCCTTCAAAGCTGCCTTTCAAGAACTCGAAACCATCGTGCGATAGCCCCACGGTGGGCGCCAACTGTCGTGGAATTAGCACGGCAGATGTCCGGTTTAGAGGACTTAGGTGTGAGGCCATCGCGCGGATTAGCTTGAAGAGGTTAAAGCGGACAAAGGACACAGGGAGTTTTTATACTAGTTCGTCCCCTTCGATGAAGGTAAAAGCCTACGTCTAGTTTGGTGTGGTATTGCTTGTGCGTCGATGAACAGGGAGCGAATCCGCTTGCCTGTGTCTCGAGTTGTTCTTTCTTGTCCTTGAATCGTCGTCGGGTCGTCCCTTTATATACGAGGCGACGCCCGGTCCGGTTTATAGAGTCCCGAGGCCGGCTCATAAACGTGTTCGCCTCGGTCTCTACTATTTCTATCTTACATCCCAAGTTACATGATACGATGGTTTACAGACCATGGGCTTTATACATGGGCCCTAGACCTCTACGGGCTATAGCCTTTTGTACAGATTCTACTGGGCTTGTAATAATACAACAATGTCAGTGTAATCCGGAGCTTCCTAACCGGTTTATACCTACTAATAATATCCCTGACACCTGGCACTCGGCCTGGATGGAGAAAATCGACAAAGCTCACGTTGTGTACGCGACCAAGGAGGCGTACACGAGCTACGACAAGTACACGCGGATCGTTGACATGAGGAAGTGCCTCCTTCCCCCAAACAGCAAGGGATCCAGCCGGAAGTAGAGCAATGGCAAGCGTCGTCGTAACAATAAGTAGATGATTAGATCCTCATTTCTCCTAGTTTAGTATGCATGTAATTGCTTACTTTGGTGTATGAAAATGTTATGTGTGTAGTCACTTGTGTAATTGTATGCTTAATTTGGTTTTGCAATGCTGTCTTTTTAAGTATATATGTTGATGCTCTGTAGACAGAGCAAATCACATAGCACACGGACTAAACAATGGAACCCGTCGGTGATGATTTCATCAATCACTAACAATTGTATACCAGAAATCGTTTGCTCACAACACACACGGCTTGTTAACAGGAATCGCCTGTGTTGTTATCGGTCTTCCCACATGTTTCCGATTACAGACCCGTTTGCCGCGTATCACACACATCTTGTTATATTGAATCGTTTATGTTCTCTTGTCTCAAAGCAAACGGTTCATCCAAGTGAACCGCATGTTGTATATCACACACACCTTGATTTGGCTGATCATTTCTTTTGTGTTGTCTAATCACAAAGAGTTCATTCGAGTGAACCGTATGATGTATATCGCACACACCTTCATCTAGCTGCCCGTTTCTTTTGTTCCTCCTCATCCCAAATAATTAATTGAACTGAACTGTATGCCCTGCATTGCACACCCAACTAAAATCTAAACCGTGTTTGATGCATCCATCATCGCAAATGTTTTGCACCTTTTTTGATGCGTTTTTTACACCATCCTTTGTGATTATTGCATCGCACACAGTTTCGTCGAAGGGTCTCTGATTGTAGTGTCGTGCTAGTAGCATCCTGCAGTAGTGTATTAGCCAATTTCTTCATACAAGTTTTAGGTGCCTCCTCTAGCCCAATACTACAACTTCTAATTGAGATAACTAGAGCTAGTTCTCGTTCCTCTAATCCTCGTAATTAGAAGCCTCGAGTGCCTCTAATCTTCTCCTCTAATTATCCAACGGCGATATGTTCTGGCCGACGAAGCGTTGTCGGGTTGTGAAGACCATACTCTTGCGAATTGTAGAGAGGTCGTGCTTCTGGTCTTCGGTACGAGGGGTCATTCAGGGCGGTTCGCGGGATCGTTCATCGGCGATACGAGGGACTCCAAGTATGATCTACACTGACTCGTCTGCTTCCATTACAAACTAGGAGCTGGCAACGATCATGATCCTATCCCCTAATGCACCTTCATATTGTTCATGGGTGTTCGTATGGTGATTTTTTTTGTTTCCTACTATGTTTCCTAATAATCACCTACTGTAAGATTCCTCGGTGAGAGAGGCCATTAGGTAGCTGAGGACGATCTAATCTTGCTTAAACTAGACCGTGTACTCCAAGTTGGGCGCCCGCATCCCCTTGTCGTCAGCTTACGGGAGAGAGCAGTGATGGTGCCGTCAGTGTAGCCGGTGGCATTGGCGATGCGCGGAGGAGGAAGAACCTGGGCCTTCCACATGAGATAGTTGGGATTGGTGAGTATGGCGGTGATGAGGCTAGCAGAAGGCGCGGGTACAACAGAGGCAGCCGACGAGGAGGACCCGAGCAAAGAAAGGGTGGTCATGGCCGAGTAGGGGGGAGTAGAGCCGATAGGTGAACCCATCATGTTGTTAAGCGAGACGGTGTGATACCGTGTGAAAACTACAGAAAGAGAGATTGGATCGGCACATCGAATGTGATGGCCTCTGAGTCATATATATACTCGGTGCACTAGGGCGCGTAGATTACAACCTTGTCACGAAAGATAGAGATAGGTTGTTACTAACCTAACACAATATCTCAATTAATTACATGTTTAACAATGTTTTTTCGAAGAAAAAAAGTTTGTGTATTTCACTATCGAGTTGTCGTTGAAGTGAGTATTCCCACTGTACCGGTGCATTAGGCATATTACGAAACCAAATAATTTCAAAACGCTTAGAGCGGTGTATTAACTCCCACCTTGTTTCTTGTTTCTTAACATGAATAAATAAATTCCCTAAAAATAAATAAATAGATTAACCAATAAAAAATATGGGGCGTGTATGCTATCTAGCATTGCATTGTGCAATGGCATTCATTAACCTGAGCCGAAATGTAGTGAAGCGTTTGCGCAAAAGAAATATACTACCTCCTTTCCGGTTTATAAGGCTTGCGCGCATCCTTAAGTCTATAATTTGACCAACGTAAAATGAGTTGTACCGTCTAAAAATTACATCATTAGAAAGTACAAGATCTGAAGTTTCTAATGATATATTTTTTGTGACAGATAATTTGTATTACGTTGATTTATTTATCAACCTAGATATACGCGCAAGGAGGTGGTAGTGAAATGACTTTCTCCGGCATACGTCTCATAGATGCTGGAGTTAATAAGCCGCCCCCGGTGAGCAGCGTTGAACCGTTTCCGGCTGGTTCTAGCAGCACGGATCTCGAGACGATCCAACAGCAGACAGTGAAGCGCAGAAGGGCCTTGCCACCGCGTGACCGGTGACACGACCGCCTGGCACTACACGTGTAGGCCCTGAGAGCTGAGACGGTTTCACCGAGGGGAGACCCAAGCAGCACAGGATAGGCAAGTGCCCTTTTTACCCCACCACACACCACTACCACTTGTGGCCTCCAAA
Source organism: Secale cereale (assembly GCA_902687465.1). Classification (NCBI taxonomy): domain Eukaryota; kingdom Viridiplantae; phylum Streptophyta; class Magnoliopsida; order Poales; family Poaceae; genus Secale; species Secale cereale. The sequence continues at coordinate 359,326,563 of LR738713.1, forward strand.
GAAGTGAAACCACAACGCACCAGCGAGCGCTTCGGTGGAGAGAGGAAGAGCTTTCGCTTCGACGGCGTCCTCGAGAGGTCAGTCGGCTCCCGACAAATCTTTGTTGAGATTTCCTTCTCTGGCGTTCTTGAGTAGTACTCCCGGTGGAGTAGTAACTTTAGGTTTTAGATGATCGTATCTGTGGAGAAATGGCCACTCTTTTCTGGGTTCCTCAACGTTCCTCTTCTTGAACAATAACTTTGTTTCTTCTTTCTGTCGATACCGGCATTTTTGGCTAATATGTGAGGAGGAAAGGAACATGGAACGTAGCACGCTGAAATAGATGTGCTTTCTGTCTGTTTAAAACAACCCCAATCTGTACATTCATAATGTATGGTATGCTGAAATAGCGAGCAACATATCTGTTTTCCTCTGTTTCTTTTGTGTCGGTAGAAAAAAGGATTCCTCTGTTTCTGCTTGCTGCATTTCACAAGATCCTGTTCTTTCAGTTGAAAAGTGCATATCATTACTTGAAGTTGTAGATTTATTCTCGTTTTTGTTAACCAATATGACCTCCCTTTCTTCAAAAGATTACAGTGTGAAAAAGATTACACTTGTTTTAATAAGTGTAAAAAGATTTCAAGCAAATCCTACTCGTCAATCAACATGCCATTTTCACACATAAACTTGCATATTAATTCCACCCAGCCAATAAAATAGTGATCAAAATATGCACAACTTTTCTGTTTCCGTGTTGCTGCGTTTCACTTCATAAGATAATAGTAGTACAGTTTTGTCCTGTTTTCTCAGTTCAGAAGTTGATACAACTTTGAACTTTCTGATGCTATTCTTCGCTTGATCATATTCGATCTTCCATATACATCAGCTAGCATCTATTAAGTCTACCCTGTGTTTTGCTACTGCCAGGAGTTCACCATGGGGAGCTTGATTGACGAAGCAGAAACTCAGGAGCATCCCCTGGACCCGAAGCCATTGCACTCACTGGCGCCCATGTTCCCTACCCCTCCCGGGTATGATGTAGCAACTACTGGATCATCCGACCAACCATTCTTCTACATCACACCAATACAACAACACCCTGGGCCGGCTCCAGCTTCATTTGCTGGGCCGTCACCAGGGCCCTGCTCCTCACCACCACCACCACAGCACCCTTCATTTGCTGGGCCGTCACCAGGGCCAGGGTCCGCAGTTCCTCTGAAGGCTACACCAATCTCGGCAGCATTTCCCGCGCGGCGACTCAAGGAGGAAACTTCGGATGAAGATTACACTCCTGCTTCCGAGAAGAGGAAACCATCTTCATCTTCACCCAAGAGGACAGCCAAGAGGGTTCGGCAGGCTGGAGACTCCACTGCAGCTACCCACAAGAAAAAAGGAGACTCCGCTGCAGCCATCATCAAGCAGAGGCCGATCAGGAGGAGCCTGAGCAAGGAGCTCGCCGGCTGGCCCTCCACATCGGACAACCCAAGGGAGGCGGTGGAAGCGGCCATGGCCATGTTCGACTCGCTCCGGCGCCGGACACTGCAGCTGGATGAGAAGGAGGGTTTGGGCAGGCGCGCCGACCTCAAGGCCAGTGTTCTCATGAACCATAATAACCTGAAGATCAACAGCCTCAAGACGATAGGCCCCGTCCCGGGCGTCGAAATCGGAGACATTTTCTTCTACAGGATTGAGATGTGCATCGTGGGCTTGCATGCACCATCGATGGCCGGCATCGACTACCTGTCGGCTAAGTGTGCCGGGAAGGACGAGAGCCTGGCCGTGAGCATCATCTCGTCCGGCGGATACGAGAATGTCGAAGATGAGACTGACACTCTGGTGTACACGGGCCAAGGAGGCAACAGCCGGCGCAAGGAGAAGCACGACCAGAAGCTGGAGAGAGGGAACCTTGCTCTCAGCAACAGCGCCAGCAAGAAAAACCAGATCAGGGTGGTGCGCAGTGCACGGGACCCTTTCTCTATCACAGCAGGCAAGGTGTACATCTACGATGGAGTGTATCGCATCGAGGACTCCTGGATGGACACGGCCAAGAACGGGTTCAGTGTGTTCAAGTACAGGCTGAGGAGGGAGCCGGGGCAGCCTGACGGGATTTCAGTCTGGAAGATGACAGACAAGTGGAAAGCAAACCGTGCCACCAGAGAAAATGCCATGGTGCTGGATCTATCATCAGGGGCTGAGAACCTGCCTGTGTGCCTTGTCAATGCCGTCGACGGTGAAAGGGCGCCGAGCCACTTCAAGTATGTCACCGGAGTGAAGTACTCAAGGCCTCTTAGTAGGAACAAGCCATTGCACCACTGTGAGTGTACTAGTGTGTGCATGCCAGGTGACCCCAATTGTTCGTGTGCGCGACAGAATGGCGGCGATCTTCCCTACAACTTAGACGGGGTGCTCGCGAGGCATGTTCCGATGCTTTACGAGTGCTCTCGTGACTGTCATTGTCTCAAGGATTGTCGGAACAGGGTTGCACAGAGGGGTGTTCAGCTCAACTTTGAGGTTTTCAGGACCGGAGACCGCGGATGGGGTCTCCGGTCGTGGGACCCGATACGTGCCGGCGCATTCGTTTGCGAGTACGCCGGTCAAGTCATGGACGAAACCAACATGAGCATGGATGTCGAGGAAGAGGAGTATACCTTTCGCACAACATGTCCAAGTGATAAGGCTCTAAGATGGAACCTGGGTGCAGAGTTGCTTGAGGTTAAAGGTGCAGATGCCACAGCTGAGAGGTTTAAGAAACTTCCTGTCGTCATAAGTGCAAAAGATGCAGGCAACGTTGCTCGTTTCATCAACCATAGCTGCTCCCCGAATCTGCTCTGGCAGGCTGTGCAGTATGACCATACCGATGACAGTTATCCGCATATCATGTTCTTCGCCATGAAACATATCCCTCCCATGACTGAGCTGACATATGATTATGGCATAAGAGGGGCTCCTCCGGGCATCAACGGGAAATCTCCCCTTGCTTGCAAGTTCAAGCCATGCTTGTGTGGATCTGCAAACTGTCGAGGTTCTTTCTGACACAAAATATGCTGGGCATAAGCAAGGTAACGAAACAGATGTCATTATCTCTGTTCCTTCTAGGTTTTCCGGTTTCATAAACAAAGGTACAGAAAAATGTCATTATCTCTGTTCCTTCTAGGTTTTCCGGTCATGTTTAACAAGTACTCCCTCCATAAAGAAATATCTCTACGTGTTTCGTCACACGATATGTATTGTCATTACTCATCACTTGATGTTGATGGATTTATTAGTCATGTCTTTGCTGGAGAACTAAGAACGTATCCTACACACTACTATTCCGTAGTAGATAACGTAACTATCTGTCTCCAATCTGTGCCTTGGCCGCCAAATTGATGCTGATATTGTTCTCCTTTTCAGGTTATTACGCTGCTGTATGGTAGGAGTACATGGTGGCTGGGCGGTCCAGCGGGGTAGCCAGCGTCTCTGTATTTTGGACAAGGGAGCAGAGTCGGCAGCCGTCCTCTGTAGTAGGAGTATTTTGTATGCCGGTGGTGGCCAAGAGTCTGTCTGGTGGCCTCTGTGATGCAAAATCATGTGTTGTAGATGTTGCATATGCAGGCGTGTCATGTGCAAATCATGCAGCAAGCTGTCATCTATAAGACATGAACCATCTAGCATCATGTGTTCTTACTTACTGTTGTACCACTGCTGCTACTTTTACTCTCTGACCTGCTTCTATGGATGCAAGGAAGTGAAGGACCTTGTTTGCTTTGGTATTCTTGATTGATGCCATAGAAGAAACATGCCAGGTTTGATCAGTTTTTTGTAAAACCTATGCTCTTGCGGAGCCAAAAACGAACATACCAAAAAAATGAATGTCTGAGCCCAGGTTCGAACTGGGGACCTTTAGTGTGTGAGACTAACGTGATAACCAACTACACCACCCAGACCTTACTGGCACGTGTCTTAAAATCAGCTTATTTAACAGACAGTTTTATTGATGGAGTAAAGGTATTTGCACCGACAAATCAAAAGTTAGTGTCATCGATAATTAATCTAGAGCCTAAGCAACCCCTTGATAAAATACGGGATTAATAATGGTTCAGAGGATGCGTCGATGCAATCGAGCCGTCCGATTCCTTCCAGCCTCACGTGCACGCGAAAAGGGCTTGTTGACGCACGCAATGCAAGTAAGCAAATGCACTTGCACCAGAAGCGATCCGATTGCGCTTTTGTCCCCCTTCTCTTCTTTTCCTCTCGACCATCGATACTATATCTACTAACACGACCCTTAAAGTAAATCCAAGCACGAATCAATCTGTGATTGGATCGTTACGTGGGCAGTGGTATTCTCAGCCCAGCAGGATTCAAGTCTTAGTGCCCACATTTATTTTTGAATTTATTTCAAAATTTTCAGCGGTGCGCGTCCAAGTACACTCTTCTCCGGACACGTATTTAAATTGCTAGGAAAACTCCATACAAAGGTGGCTAAAACACAAAGAGAAAACTAAATCAAGTACAAAACAAGCATAAACGAAGCAAAAATTTAAGGACTTATCCCTAAAAGGCATCACAAATCCCTGTTTTTTACTCACCCGACGCCATTTCTCACGATAATTTCGGCCACTCCCACTCCTGCATGAGGCTCCACCTCTTCCCACCGCCATCGCCCAACCTCATCGTTGTCACCGTCACCATGGCCATCGATTTCGACCAAAATGGAACCGAAAGGCTACTATGCTACCCCGTTGTCCCGTTGCTGCCAACCGCATGAAGAAAGAGGTTGGGGACGAAGAACGTGATGCGAACTGTTGCGCCGTCAATGAAGCGGCCAGCAAGGCCCCAACGACTGCGACGATGCTAGGCCTCTCTCGCGTTGGTCCAGCCTGCGGCAAGCGGGCGAGGAAGCCAATGAAGGCGATGAAGAAATTGCTCGATCATTTTCCGAAGAGATGAAAATTTGCCTTTTCTTTTTTGGCCAAAACATTGATGATTTTTTGCGGCTGTAGGGTTTATGAGCTTGTTGTTATTGAGGAGGCTTCATGTCTCAATTGCATGGTCACACGTCCAAGGCATCAACGATCTAGATTATGATAGTGCTAGGTATGCTAAAAAGAAGATACCTAGGAGAACGATGATCCGACGTGGAGGAGGTCGAATATCATGTGTATAGTCAAGAAAGCAACAAGAAATTGAGGACACAAAACTATTCCCAAGATGAAGAAATTGCTTTGTGACATGCTTGGATGAAGGTGTCGCTTGGTGCATCGGTTGGCAAGGATGAAACCAAGGAGAGATTTTGGAGTAGGATTCAATACTACTATTGCAATACCATGACCATCCCATCCAATCGCACTCAAGGCTCTCTTGGGCAGCATTGGGGCACCATCCAAGAGAAATGCGACCAATTGTCCAGTTGTATTAATCAAGTCAACGATGCACCATTTAGTGGGGTACAAATCATATAATATGACCTATCATCCAAGCCCAATACAAGCAACACGACAAGAAGAATGGCAGCAAGGTCTTCACATTTCACTATTGCTACAAGGAACTAGTTGTCAGTGGGAAGTGTATGTTATGGAACGTAGTATTTTCAAAAATTTCCTACGATCACGCAAGATCTATCTACTAGATGCATAGCAACGAGGGGGAGAGTGTGTCTACGTACCCTCGTAGACCGGGAGCGGAAGCGTCTAGTGACACGGTTGATGTAGTCGAACTTCTTCGCGATCCAACCGATCAAGTACCGAACGTACGGCACCTCCGCGTTCAGCACACGTTCAGCTTGATGACGTCCCACGAGCTCTTGATCCAGTTGAGCTTCACAGGAGAGTTTCGTCAGCACGACGGCGTGGTGACGGATATGATGAATTTACCGGCGCAGGGCTTCGCCTAAGCACTGCAACAGTATAACCGAGGTGTGTTTCTGTGGAGGGGAGCACCGCACACGGTAGGGAGAGATCAACTGATCAACTTGTATGTCCTAGGGTGCCCCCCTGCCCCCGTATATAAAGGAGCAAGGGAAGGGGCCGGCCAGCCCTTCTATGGCGCGCCAGGGAGGCAATCCTACTAGGAATATGATTGCAATCCTATTCCTAGTAGGAGTCCACCAAGAAGGAATAGGGGGAAAGGAAGGGGAGGGAGAGGTGGCGCCCCCCCAATCCTAGTCCAACTAGGACTCCCTGGTGGGGCGCCGGCCAGCCTCTATGGGCTGCCTTTCTTCTTTCCTCAAGGCCCACTATGGACCATCCCCTCTCGTGGGGGGTTCCGGTAACCCCCTCCAGCAATCCGGTTAAATCCGAAACTTTTCCGGAACACTTCCGGTGTCCGAATATAGTCGTCCAATATATCAATCTTTATGTCTCGGACATTACGAGACTCCTCGTCATGTCCGTGATCTCATCCGGGACTCTGAACTACCTTCGGTACATCAAAACTCATAAACTCATAATACCGATCGTCATCAAACGTTAAGCCTGCGGACCCTACGGGTTCGAGAACTATGTAGACATGACCGAGACTCATCTCCGGTCAATAACCAATAGCGGAACCTAGATGCTCATATTGGCTCCTACATATTCTACGAAGATCTTTATCGTTCAAACCGCATAACAACATACGTTGTTCCTTTTGTCATCGGTATGTTACTTGCCCGAGATTCGATCGTCGGTATCTCTATACCTAGTTCAATCTCGTTACCGGCAAGTCTCTTTACTCGTTCCGTAATACATCATCTCGTGACTAACTCATTAGTCATTTGCTTGCAAGGCTTATTATGATGTGCATTACCGAGAGGGCCCAGAGATACCTCTCCGACACTCGGAGTGACAAATCCTAGTCTTGATTTATGCCAACACCACGAATACTTTTGGAGACACCTGTAGAGCATCTTTATGATCACCCAGTTACGTTGTGACGTTTGATAGCACACAAGGTGTTCCTACAGTATTCGGGAGTTGCATAATCTTATAGTCATAGGAACATGTATAAGTCATGAAGAAAGCAATAGCAATAAAACTAAACGACCATAGTGCTAAGCTAACGGATGGGTCTAGTCCATCACATCATTCTCCTAATGATGTGATCCCGTTGATCAAATGACAACTCATGTCTATGGTTAGGAAACATAACCATCTTTGATCAATGAGCTAGTCTAGTAGATGCATAGTAGGGACACTCTGTTTTGTCTATGTATTCACACATGTACTAAGTTTCCGGTTAATACAATTCTAGCATGAATAATAAACATTTATCATGATATAAGGAAATATAAATAACAACTTTATTATTGCCTCTAGGGCATATTTCCTTCAGTCTCCCACTTGCACTAGAGTCAATAATCTAGCTCACATCGCCATGTGATTTAATACTGATAGTTCACATCGTTATGTGAATAACACCCATAGTTCACATCGCCATGTGACCAACACCCAAAGGGTTTACTAGAGTCAATAATCTAGTTCACATCGTTATGTGATTAATACCCAAGAGTAATAAGGTGTGATCATGTTTTTGCTTGCGAGAGAAGTTTAGTCAACGGGTCTGTCACATTTAGATCCGTATGTATTTCGCAAATTTCTATGTCTACAATGCTCTGCATGGAGCTACTCTAGCTAATTGCTCCCACTTTCAATACGAATCCAGATTGATACTTAGAGTCATCTGGATTTAGTGTCAAAGCTTGCATCGGCGTAACCCTTTACGACGAACTCTTTATCACCTCCATAATCGAGAAACATTTCCTTAGTCATCCAGTTACTAAGGATAATTTTGACCGCTGTACAGTGATCTACTCCTGGATCACTATTGTACCTCCCTGTCAATCTCATGGCAAGGTACACAACATGTTTGGTACACAGCATGGCATACTTTATAGAACCTATGGCTGAGGCATAGGGAATGACTTTCATTCTCTCTATATTTTTTTGCCGTGGTCTGGCTTTGAGTCTTACTCAACTTCACACCTTACAAGTCAGGCAAGAACTCCCTCTTTGACTGATCCATTTTGAACTACTTCAAAATCTTATCAAGGTATGTACTCATCGAAAGTCTTATCAAGCGTCTTGATCTATCTCTATAGATCTTGATGCCCAATATGTAAGCAGCTTCACCAAGGTCTTTCTTTGAAAAACTCCTTTCAAACACTCCTTTATGCTTTCCAGAAAAATTCTACATCATTTCCGATCGACAATATGTCATTCACATATACTTATCAGAAAGGTTGTAGTGCTTCCACTCACTTTCTTGTAAATACAGGCTTCATCGCAAGTCTGTATAAATCTATATGCTTTGATCAACTTATCAAAGCGTATATTCCAACTCCGAGATGCTTGCACCAGTCCATAGATGGATCGCTGGAGCTTGCACATTTTGTTAGCACCTTTAGGATTGACAAAACCTTCTAGTTGCATCATATACAATTCTTCTTTAATAAATTCATTAAAGAATGCAGTTTTGTTATCCATTTGCCAAATTTCATAAAATGCGGCAATTGCTAACATGATTCGGACAGACTCTCATCGTAGTCAACTCCTTGAACTTGTCAAAAACCTTTCGCAACAAGTCGAGCTTTGTAAACAGTAACATTACCGTCAGCGTCGGTCTTCCTCTTGAAGATCCATTTATATTCGATGGCTTGTCGATCATCGGGCAAGTCAACCAAAGTCCACACTTTGTTCTCATACATGGATCCCATCTCAGATTTCATGGCCTCAAGCCATTTTGCGGAATCTGGGCTCATCATCGCTTCCTCATAGTTCGCAGGTTCATCATGGTCTAGTAACATGACTTCCAGAACTGGGTTGCCGTACCACTCTGGTGCGGAACGTACTCTGGTTGATCTACGATGTTCAGCAGAAACTTGATCTAAAGTTTCATGATCATCATTATTAGCTTCCTCACTAATTGGTGTAGGAATCACTGGAACTAGTTTCTGTGATGTTCCACTTTCCAATTCGGGAGAAGGTATAATTACCTCATCAAGTTCTACTTTCCTCCCACTCACTTCTTTCGAGAGAAACTCCTTCTCTAGAAAGGATCCACTTTTAGCAACAAAGACCTTGCCTTCGGATCTGTGACAGAAGGTGTACCCAACATTTTCTTTTGGGTATCCTATGAAGATTTATTTCTCCGATTTGGGTTCGAGCTTATCATGTTGAAACTTTTTCACATAAGCATCGCAGTCCAAACTTAAAGAAATGACAGCTTAGGTTTCTCGTCAAACCACAGTTCATACGGTGTCATCTCCACGGATTTAGATGGTGCCCTATTTAACGTGAATGTAGCTGTCTCTAATGCATAACCCCAAAAAAGCGATAGTGGTAGATCGGTAAGAGACATCATAGATCACACCATATCTAATAATGTACGGTTACGACGTTCGGATACACCATTACGTTGTGGTGTTCCGGGTGGCGTGAGTTGTGAAACTATTCCACATTGTTTCAAATGAAGACCAAACTCGTAACTCAAATATTCCCCTCCACGATCAGATCGTAGAAACTTTATTTTCTTGTTACGATGATTCTCTACTTCACTCTGAAATTCTTTGAACTTTTCAAATGTTTCAGACTTGTGCTTCATCAAGTAGATATACCCATATCTGCTCAAATCATCAGTGAAGGTCAGAAAATAACGATACTCGCCACGAGCTTCAACACTCATCGGTCCACATACATCAGTATGTATGATTTCCAACGAATCTGTTGCTCGCTCCATTGTTCCGAAAAACGGAGTTTTAGTCATCTTGCCCATGAGGCATGGTTCGCAAGCACCAAGTGATTCATAATCAAGTGATTCCAAAAGACCATCACTATGGAGTTTCTTCATGCGATTTACACCAATATGACCTAAACGGTGTTGGGGAACGTAGTATTTTAAAATTTTCCTACGATCACGCAAGATCTATCTACCAGATGCATAACAACGAGAGGGAAGAGTGTGTCTACGTACCCTCGTAGACCGGGAGCGGAAGCGTCAAGTGACGCGGTTGATGTTGTCGAACTTCTTCGCAATCCAACCGATCAAGCACCGAACGTACGGCACCTCCGCGTTCAGCACACGTTCAGCTTGATGACGTCCCACGAGCTCTTGATCCAGTTGAGCTTCATGGGAGAGTTTCGTTAGCACGACGGCGTGGTGACGGATATGATGTGTTCACCGGCGCAGGGCTTCGCCTAAGCTCCGCGACGGTATGACCGAGGTGTGATTCTGTGGAGGGGGGCACCGCACACGGCTAAAACAATTCAACTTGTGTGTCTTTGGGTGCCCCCCTGCCCCCGTATATAAAGGAGCAAGGGGGGAGGCCGGCCGGCCCTTCCTGGTGCGGCTAGGGAGTGGACTCCTACTAGGAATAGGATTGCAATCCTATTCCTAGTAGGATTCACCAAAAGAAGGAAGAGGGAAAGGAATAGGAGAGGTGGCGCCCCCCCCCCAATCCTAGTCCAACTAGGAACCCTAGGTGGGGGCGCCGGCCAGCCCTATGGGCTGCCTCTCTCTTTCCCTTTAGGCCCACTATGGACCATCCCCTCTCGTAGGGGGTTCCGGTAACCCCCTCCGGCATTCCCGATAAATCCGAAACTTTTCCGGAACACTTCCGGTGTCCGAATATAGTCGTCCAATATATCAATCTTTATGTCTCGGACATTCCGAGACTCCTCGTCATGTCCATGATCTCATCCGGGACTCCGAACTACCTTCGGTACATCAATACTCATAAACTCATAATACCGATCGTCATCAAACGTTAAGCGTGCGGACCCTACGGGTTCGAGAACTATGTAGACATGACTGAGACTCATCTCCGGTCAATAACCAATAGCGGAACCTGGATGTTCATATTGGCTCCTACATATTCTACGAAGATCTTTTATCGGTCAGAACCGCATAACAACATACATTGTTCCTTTTGTCAAACGGTATGTTACCTGCCCGAGATTCGATCGTCGGTATCTCTATACCTAGTTCAATCTCGTTACCGGCAAGTCTCTTTACTCGTTCCGTAACACATCATCTCGTGACTAACTCATTAGTCTTTTGCTTGCAAGGCTTATTGTGATGTGTGTTACCGAGAGGGCCCAGAGATACCTCTCCGACACTCGGAGTGACAAATCCTATTCTTGATCTATGCCAACACCACGAATACTTTCGGAGACACCTGTAGAGCATCTTTATGATCACCCAGTTACGTTGTGACGTTTGATAGCACACAAGGTGTTCCTACGGTATTCGGGAGTTGCATAATCTCATAGTCATAGGAACATGTATAAGTCATGAAGAAAGCAATAGCAGTAAAACTAAACGATCATAGTGCTATGCTAACGGATGGGTCTTGTCCATCACATCATTCTCCTAATGATGTGATCCCGTTGATCAAATGACAACTCATGTCTATGGCTAGGAAACATAGCCATCTTTGATCAATGAGCTAGTCTAGTAGAGGCATACTAGGGACATACTGTTTTGTCTATGTATTCACACATGTATCAAGTTTCCGGTTAATACAATTCTAGCATGAATAAAAGACATTTATCATGATATAAGGAAATACAAATAACATCTTTTTTATTGCCTCTAGGGCATATTTCCTTCAGTCTCCCACTTGCACTAGAGTCAATAATCTAGCTCACATCGCCATGTGATTTAATACCGATAGTTCACATCGTTATGTGAATAACACCCATAGTTCACATCGCCATGTGACCAACACCCAAAGGGTTTACTAGAGTCAATAATCTACTTCACATCGCTATGTGATTAATACCCAAGAGTAATAAGGTGTGATCATGTTTTGCTTGTGAGATAAGTTTAGTCAACGGGTCTGTCACATTCAGATCCGTATGTATTTTGCAAATTTCTATGTCTACAATGCTCTGCATAGAGCTACTCTAGCTAATTGCTCCCGCTTTCAATACGCATCCAGATTGATACTTAGAGTCATCTGGATTTAGTGTCAAAGCTTGTATCGGCGTAACCCTTTACGACGAACTCTTTATCACCTCCATAACCGAGAAATATTTCCTTAGTCATCCAGTTACTAAGGATAATTTTGACCGCTGTACAGTGATCCACTCCTGGATTACTTTGGTACCTCCCTGCTAGACTTATAGCAAGGCACACATCAGGTCTGGTACACAGCATTGCATATATGATAGATCCTATGGCTGAGGCATAGGGAATGACATTCATTTTCTCTCTATCTTCTGCAGTGGTCGGGCATTGAGTCTTACTCAACTTCATACCTTGTAATACAGGCAAGAACCCTTTCTTTGACTGATCCATTTTGAACTTTTTCAAAATCTTATCAAGGTATGTGCTTTGTGAAAGTCCAATTAAGCGTCTTGATCTATCTCTATAGATCTTGATGCCTAATATATAAGCAGCTTCACCGAGGTCTTTCATTGAAAAACTTTTATTCAAGTATCCTTTTATGCTATCCAGAAATTCTATATCATTTCCAATCAACAATATGTCATCTACATATAATATTAGAAATGCTACAGAGCTCCCACTCACTTTCTTGTAAATACAGGCTTCTCCAAAAGTCTGTAAAACCATATGCTTTGATCACCTCATCAAAGCGTATATTCCAACTCCGAGATGCTTGCACCAGTCCATAGATGGATCGCTGGAGTTTGCATACTTTGTTAGTACCTTTTTGGATTGACAAAACCTTCTGGTTGCATCATATACAACTCTTCTTTGAGATATCCATTCAGGAATGCAGTTTTGACATCCATTTGCCAGATTTCATAATCATGAAATGCGGCAATTGCTAACATGATTCGGACAGACTTAAGCATCGCTACAGGTGAGAAAGTCTCATCGTAGTCAACTCCTTGAACTTGTCGAAAACCTTTCGCAACAAGTCGAGCTTTGTAAACAGTAACATTACCGTCTGTGTCAGTCTTCCTCTTGAAGATCCATTTATTTTCGATGACCTGCCGATCATCGGGCAAGTCAACCAAAGTCCATACTTTGTTTTCATACATGGATCCCATCTCAGATTTCATGGCTTCAAGCCATTTTGCGGAATCTGGGCTCATCATCGCTTCCTCATAGTTTGTAGGTTCATCATGGTCTAGTAACATGATTTCCAGAACTGGGTTGCCGTACCACTCTGGTGCGGAACGTACTCTGGTTGATCTACGACGTTCAGCAGAAACTTGATCCGAAGTTTCATGATCATTATCATTAACTTCCTCACTAATTGGTGTAGGAATCACTGGAACAATTTCCTGTGATGTACTACTTTCCAATCCGGGAGAAGGTACAATTACCTCATCAAGTTCTACTTTCCTCCCACTCACTTCTTTCGAGAGAAACTCTTTCTCTAGAAAGGATCCACTCTTAGCAACAAAGATCTTGCCTTCGGATCTGTGATAGAGGGTGTACCCAACAGTTTCTTTTGTGTATCCTATGAAGATTTACTTCTCCGATTTGGGTTCGAGCTTATTATGTTGAAACTTTTTCACATAAGCATCGCAGTCCCAAACTTTAAAGAAATGACAGTTTATATGGTGTCATCTCCATGGATTTAGATGGTACCCTATTTTAACGTGAATGTAGCTGTCTCTAATGCATAACCCCAAAAGTGATAGTGGTAAATCGGTAAGAGACATCATAGATCGTACCATATCCAATAAAGTACGGTTACGACATTCGGACACACCATTACGCTGTGGTGTTCCGGGTGGCGTGAGTTGTGAAACTATTCCACATTGTTTCAAATGAAGACCAAACTCGTAACTCAAATATTCTCCTCCACGATCAGATCGTAGAAACTTTATTTTCTTGTTACGATGATTCTCTACTTCACTCTGAAATTCTTTGAACTTTTCAAATGTTTCAGACTTGTGTTTCATTAAGTAGATATACCCATATCTGCTCAAATCATCAGTGAAGGTCAGAAAATAACGATACCCGCCGCGAGCATCAACACTCATTGGTCCACATACATCAGTATGTATGATTTCCAACAAATCTGTTGCTCGCTCCATAGTTCCGGAGAACGGAGTTTTAGTCATCTTGCCCATGAGGCATGGTTCGCAAGCACCAAGTGATTCATAATCAAGTGATTCCAAAAATCCATCATTATGGAGTTTCTTCATGCGTTTTACACCAATATGACCTAAACGGCAATGCCACAAATAAGTTGCACTATCACTATTAACCTTGCATCTTTTGGCTTCAATATTATGAATATGTGTATCACACGATCGAGATCCAACAAACTATTTTCATTGGGTGTATGACCATAGAAGGTTTTATTCATGTAAACAGAACAACAATTATTCTCTAACTTACATGAATAACCGTATTGCAATAAACATGATCAAATCATATTCATGCTCAACACAAACACCAAATAACACTTATTTAGGTTCAACACTAATCCCGAAAGTATAGGGAGTGTGCGATGATGATCATATCAATCTTGGAACTGCTTCCAATACACATCGTCACTTCATCCTTTAACTAGTTTATGTTCATTATGCAACTCCCACTTTGAGTTACTACTCTTTAGCAACTGAACCAGTATCAAATATCGAGGGGTTGCTATGAACACTAGTAAAATACATATCAATAATCTGTATATCAAATATACCTTTGTTCACTTTGCCATCCTTCTTATCCGCCAAGTATCTAGGGAAGTTCCACTTCCGGTGACCATTTCCTTTGCAGTAGAAGCACTTAGTTTCAGGCTTGAGTTTAGCTTTGGGTTTCTTCATGGGAGTGACAACTTGCTTGTCATTCTTCTTGAAGTTCCCCTTCTATCCCTTTGCCCTTTACTTCAAACAAGTGGTCTTATTAACCATCAACACTTGATGTTCTTTCTTGATTTCTACCTTCGCCGATTTCAGCATTGTGAAGAGCTCGGGAATTACCTTCGTCATCCCTTGCATATTATAGTTCATCACGAAGTTCTACTAACTTGGTGATAGTGACTAGAGAACTTTGTCAGTTACTTTCTTATCTGGAAGATTAACTCCCACTTGATTCAAGTAATTGTAGTACCCAGACAATCTGAGCACATGCTCACTAGTTGAGCTATTCTCCTCCATCTTTAGGCAAAGTACTGTCAGAAGTCTTATACCTCTAGACACGGGCATGAGTATGAAATACTAATTTCAACTCTTGGAACATCTCATATGCTCCGTGGCGTTCAAAACGGTTTTTGAAGTCCCGGTTATAAGCCGTAAAGCATGGTGCACTAAACTATCAAGTAGTCATCATATCGAGCTTTTGTCAAAACGTTCATAACGTCTACATCTCCTCCTGCAATAGGTCTGTCACCTAGCGGTGCATCAAGGACATATTTCTCTGTGCAGCAATGAGGATAATCCTCAGATCACGGAACAATTCCGCATCATTGCTACTAACATCTTTCAACTTAGTTTTCTCTAGGAACATATAAAAAATAAACGGGGAGCAACATCGTGAGCTATTGATCTACAACATAGATATGCAAAAACTATCAGGACTAAGTACATGATAAATTAAAGTTCAATTTAATCATATTAATTAAAGAACTCCCACTTAGATAGACATCCCTCCGGTCATCTAAATGATCACGTGATCCAAATCAACTAAACCATGTCCGATCATCACGTGAGATGGAGTAGTTTCAATGGTGAACATCTTATGTTGATCATATCTACTATATGATTCACGCTCGACCTTTCGGTCTCCAGTGTTCCGAGGCCATATCTGCATATGCTAGGTTCGTCAAGTTTAACCCGAGTATTCTGCGTGTGCAAAACTGGCTTACACCCGCTGTATTTGAACGTAGAGCTTATCACACCCGATCATCACGTGGTGTCTCGGCACGACGAACTTTCGCAACGGTGCATACTCAGGGAGAACACTTATACCTTGAAATTTAGTAAGGGATCATCTTATAATGCTACCGTCGATCTAAGCAAAATAAGAAGCATAATAAGATAAACATCACATGCAATCAAAATATGTGACATGATATGGCCATCATCATCTTGTGCTTTTGATCTCCATCTCCAAAGCACCGTCATGATCACCTTCGTCACCGGCGCGACACCTTGATCTCCATCGTAGCATCGTTGTCATCTCGCCAACTATTGCTTCTACGACTATCGCTACCGCTTAGTGATAAAGTAAAGCAATTACATGGCGATTGCATTTTATACAATAAAGCGACAACCATATGGCTCCTGCCAGTTGCCGATAACATTACAAAACATGATCGTCTCATACAAAACCGTATAACTCATCATGTCTTGACCATATCACATCACAACATGCCGTGCAAAAACAAGTTAGACGTCCTCTACTTTGTTGTTGCAAGTTTTACGTGGCTGCTACGGGCTTAGCAAGAACCGTTCTTACCTACGCATACAAAACCACAACGATGTTTCGTCAAGTATGTGCTGTTTTAACCTTCACAAGGACCGGGCGTAGCCACACTTGATTCAGCTAAAGTGAGAGAGACAGACACCCGCCAGTCACCTTTAAGCAACGAGTGCTCGTAACGGTGAAACCAGTCTCGCGTAAGCGTACGCGTAATGTCGGTCCGGGCCGCTTCATCTCACCATACCGCCGAAGCAAAGTATGACATGCTGGTAAGCAGTATGACTAGTATCGCCCACAACTCATTGTGTTCTACTCGTGCATATCATCTACGCATAGACCTGGCTCTGATACCACTGTTGGGGAACGTAGTATTTTAAAATTTTCCTACGATCACGCAAGATCTATCTACCAGATGCATAGCAACGAGAGGGAAGAGTGTGTCTACGTACCCTCGTAGACCGGGAGCGGAAGCGTCAAGTGACGCGGTTGATGTTGTCGAACTTCTTCGCGATCCAACCGATCAAGCACCGAACGTATGGCACCTCCGCGTTCAGCACACGTTCAGCTTGTTGACGTCCCACGAGCTCTTGATCCAGTTGAGCTTCACGGGAGAGTTTCGTCAGCACGACGGCGTGGTGACGGATATGATGTGTTCACCGGCGCAGGGCTTCGCCTAAGCTCCGCGACGGTATGACCGAGGTGTGATTCTGTGGAGGGGGGCACCGCACACGGCTAAAACAATTCAACTTGTGTGTCTTTGGGTGCCCCCCTGCCCCCGTATATAAAGGAGCAAGGGGGGAGGCCGGCCGGCCCTTCCTGGTGCGGCTAGGGAGTGGACTCCTACTAGGAATAGGATTGCAATCCTATTCCTAGTAGGATTCACCAAAAGAAGGAAGAGGGAAAGGAATAGGAGAGGTGGCGCCCCCCCCCCCAATCCTAGTCCAACTAGGAACCCTAGGTGGGGGCGCCGGCCAGCCCTATGGGCTGCCTCTCTCTTTCCCTTTAGGCCCACTATGGACCATACCCTCTCGTAGGGGGTTCCGATAACCCCCTCCGACATTCCCGATAAATCCGAAACTTTTCCGGAACACTTCCGGTGTCCGAATATAGTCGTCCAATATATCAATCTTTATGTCTCGGACATTCCGAGACTCCTCGTCATGTCCGTGATCTCATCCGGGACTCCGAACTACCTTCGGTACATCAATACTCATAAACTCATAATACCGATCGTCATCAAACGTTAAGCGTGCGGACCCTACGGGTTCGAGAACTATGTAGACATGACTGAGACTCATCTCCGGTCAATAACCAATAGCGGAACCTGGATGTTCATATTGGCTCCTACATATTCTACGAAGATCTTTTATCGGTCAGAACCGCATAACAACATACGTTGTTCCTTTTGTCAAACGGTATGTTACCTGCCCGAGATTCGATCGTCGGTATCTCTATACCTAGTTCAATCTTGTTACCGGCAAGTCTCTTTACTCGTTCCGTAACACATCATCTCGTGACTAACTCATTAGTCTTTTGCTTGCAAGGCTTATTGTGATGTGTGTTACCGAGAGGGCCCAGAGATACCTCTCCGACACTCGGAGTGACAAATCCTATTCTTGATCTATGCCAACACCACGAATACTTTCGGAGACACCTGTAGAGCATCTTTATGATCACCCAGTTACGTTGTGACGTTTGATAGCACACAAGGTGTTCCTACGGTATTCGGGAGTTGCATAATCTCATAGTCATAGGAACATGTATAAGTCATGAAGAAAGCAATAGCAGTAAAACTAAACGATCATAGTGCTATGCTAACGGATGGGTCTTGTCCATCACATCATTCTCCTAATGATGTGATCCCGTTGATCAAATGACAACTCATGTCTATGGCTAGGAAACATAGCCATCTTTGATCAATGAGCTAGTCTAGTAGAGGCATACTAGGGACATACTGTTTTGTCTATGTATTCACACATGTATCAAGTTTCCGGTTAATACAATTCTAGCATGAATAAAAGACATTTATCATGATATAAGGAAATACAAATAACATCTTTATTATTGCCTCTAGGGCATATTTCCTTCAAACGGCAGTGCCACAAATAAGTTGCACTATCATTATTAACCTTGCATCTTTTGGCTTCAATATTATGAATATGTGTATCACTACGATCGAGATCCAACAAACTATTTTCATTGGGTGTATGACCATCGAAGGCTTTATTCATGTAAACACAATAACAATTATTCTATGACTTTAAATGAATAACCGTATTGCAACAAACATGGTCAAATCATATTCATGCTTAACGCAAATGCCAAATACCATTTATTTAGGTTCTACACTAATCCGAAAGTATAGGGAGTGTGCGATGATGATCATATCAATCTTGGAACCACTTCCAACACACATCCTCACTTCACCTTTAACTAGTCTCTGTTCATTCTGCAACTCTTGTTTCGAGTTACTAATTTTAGCAACTGAACTGGTATCAAATACCCAGGGGTTGCTATGAACACTAGTAAAGTACACATCAATAATCTGTATATCAAATATACCTTTGTTCACCTTGCCATCCTTCTTATCCACCAAGTATCTAGGGCAGTTCCACTTCCAGTGACCATTTCCTTTGCAGTAGAAGCACTTAGTTTCAGGCTTGAGTTTAGCTTTGGGTTTCTTCACGGGAGTGACAACTTGCTTGTCATTCTTCTTGAAGTTCCCCTTCTATCCCTTTGCCCTTTACTTGAAACAAGTGGTCTTGTTAATCATCAACACTTGATGCTCTTTCTTGATTTCTACCTTCGCCGATTTCAGTATCGTGAAGAGCTCGGGAATTACTTTTGTCATCCCTTGCATATTATAGTTCATCACGAAGTTCTACTAACTTGGTGATAGTGTCTAGAGAACTTTGTCAATTACTATATTATCTGGAAGATTAACTCCCACTTGATTCAAGCAATTGTAGTACCCAGACAATCTGAGCACATGCTCACTGGTTGAGCTATTCTTCTCCATCTTGTAGGCAATGTACTGTCATAGGTCTTATACCTCTCGACACGGGCATGAGTATGAAATACTAATTTCAACTCTTGGAACATCTCATATGCTCCGTGGCGTTCAAAACCTTGTTGAAGTCCCGGTTCTAAGCCATAAAGCATGGTGCACTTAAACTATCAAGTAGTCATCATACCGAGCTTTTGTCAAAACGTTCATAACGTTTGTATCTGCTCCTCAATAGGTATGTCACCTAGTGGTGCATCAAGGACATAATTCTTCTGTGCAGCAATGAGGATAATCCTCAGATCACGGACCTAGTCCGCATCATTACTACTAACATCTTTCAACCTATATTTCTCTAGGAACATATAAAATAAACGGGGAGCTATATCGCGAGCTATTGATCTACAACACAGATATGCTAATACTACCAGGACTAAGTTCATGATAAATTAAAGTTCAATTAATCATATTACTTGAAGAACTCCCACTTAGATAGACATCCCTCTAGTCATCTAAATGATCACGTGATCCAAATCAACTAAACCATGTCCGATCATCACGTGAGATGGAGTAGTTTTCAATGGTGAACATCTTATGTTGATCATATCTACTATATGATTCATGCTCGACCTTTCGGTCTCTAGTGTTCCGAGGCCATATCTGCATATGCTAGGCTCGTCAACTTTAACCCGAGTATTCTGCGTGTGCAAAACTGGCTTACACCCGTTGTATTTGAACGTAGAGCTTATCACACCCGATCATCACGTGGTGTCTCGGCACGACGAACTTTCGCAACGGTGCATACTCAGGGAGAACACTTATACCTTGATATTTTGTAAGGATTCATCTTATAATGCTACCGTCGTTCTAAGCAAAATAAGAAGCATAATAAGATAAACATCACATGCAAATCAAAATATGTGACATGATATGGCCATCATCATCTTGTGCTTTTGATCTCCATCTCCAAAGCACCTTCATGATCACCTTCGTCACCGGCGCGACACCTTGATCTCCATCGTAGCATCGTTGTCGTCTCGCCAACTATTGCTTCTACGACTATCGCTACTGCTTAGTGATAAAGTAAAGCAATTACATGGCGATTGCATTTCATACAATAAAGCGACAACCATATGGCTCCTGCCAGTTGCCGATAACTTTACAAAACATGATCATCTCATACAAAACCGTATCACTCATCATGTCTTGACCATATCACATCACAACTTGCCCTGCAAAAACAAGTTAGACGTCCTCTACTTTGTTGTTGCAAGTTTTACGTGGCTGCTACGGGCTTAGCAAGAACCATTCTTACCTACGCATACAAAACCACAACGATGTTTCGTCAAGTATGTGCTGTTTTAGCCTTCACAAGGACCGGGCGTAGCCACACTTGATTCAGCTAAAGCGAGAGAGACAGACACCCGCCAGTCACCTTTAAGCAACGAGTGCTCATAACGGTGAAACCAGTCTCGCATAAGCGTACGCGTAATGTCGGTCCGGGCTGCTTCATCTCGCAATACCGCCGAAGCAAAGTATGACATGCTGGTAAGCGGTATGACTAGTATCGCCCACAACTCATTGTGTTCTACTCGTGCATATCATCTACGCATAGACCTGGCTCTGATGCCACTGTTAGGGAACGTAGTATTTTCAAAAATTTCCTACGATCACGCAAGATCTATCTAGCATAGCAACGAGGGGGAGAGTGTGTCTACGTACCCTCGTAGACCGGGAGCGGAAGCGTCTAGTGACGCGGTTGATGTAGTCGAACTTCTTCGCGATCCAACCGATCAAGTACCGAACGTACGACACCTCCGCGTTCAGCACACTTTCAGCTTGATGACGTCCCACGAGCTCTTGATCCAGTTGAGCTTCATGGGAGAGTTTCGTCAGCACAACGGCGTGGTGACGAATATGATGAAGTTACGGGCGCAGGGCTTCGCCTAAGCACTGCAACGGTATAACTGAGGTGTGTTTCTGTGGAGGGGAGCACCGCACACGATTGGGAGAGATCAACTGATCAACTTGTATGTCCTAGGGTGCCCCCTGCCCCCGTATATAAAGGAGCAAGGGGAGGGGCCGGCCAGCCCTTCTATGGCGCGCCAGGGAGGCAATCCTACTAGGAATAGGATTGCAATCCTATTCCTAGTAGGAGTCCACCAAGAAGGAAGAGGGGGAAAGGAAGGGGAGGGAGAGGTGGCGCCCCCCCCCCCCAATCCTAGTCCAACTAGGACTCCCTGGTGGGGCGCCGGCCAGCCTCTATGGGCTGCCTCTCTTCTTTCCTCAAGGCCCACTATGGACCATCCCCTCTCGTGGGGGGTTCCGGTAACTCCCTCCGGCAATCCGGTTAAATCCGAAACTTTTCCGGAACACTTCCGGTGTCCGAATATAGTCGTCCAATATATCAATCTTTATGTCTCGGACATTCCGAGACTCCTCGTCATGTCCGTGATCTCATTCGGGACTCCGAACTACCTTCGGTACATCAAAAATCATAAACTCATAATACCGATCGTCATCAAACGTTAAGCGTGCGGACCCTACGGGTTCGAGAACTATGTAGACATGAACGAGACTCATCTCCGGTCAATAACCAATAGCGGAACCTGGATGCTCATATTGGCTCCTACATATTCTACGAAGATCTTTATCGGTCAAACCGCATAACAACATACGTTGTTCCTTTTGTCATCGGTATGTTACTTGCCCGAGATTCGATCGTCGGTATCTCTATACCTAGTTCAATCTCGTTACCGACAAGTCTCTTTACTCGTTCCGTAATACATCATCTCGTGACTAATTCATTAGTCATTTGCTTGCAAGGCTTATTATGATGTGCATTACCGAGAGGGCCCAGAGATACCTCTCCGACACTCGGAGTGACAAATCCTAGTCTTGATTTATGCCAACACCACGAATACTTTTGGAGACACCTGTAGAGCATATTTATGATCACCCAATTATGTTGTGACGTTTGATAGCACACAAGGTGTTCCTACGGTATTCGGGAGTTGCATAATCTCATAGTCATAGGAACATGTATAAGTCATGAAGAAAGCAATAGCAATAAAACTAAACGATCATAGTGCTAAGCTAACGGATGGGTCTAGTCCATCACATCATTCTCCTAATGATGTGATCCCGTTGATCAAATGACAACTAATGTCTATGGTTAGGAAACATAACCATCTTTGATCAATGAGCTAGTCTAGTAGATGCATACTAGGGACACTCTGTTTTGTCTATGTATTCACACATGTACTAAGTTTTCGGTTAATACAATTCTAGCATGAATAATAAACATTTATCATGATATAAGGAAATATAAATAACAGCTTTATTATTGCCTCTAGGGCATATTTCCTTCAGTGTATACTGAGGAACTTCCAGACCATGCCGAAGAGATCATGGATTAACATATTTGTTAAAGCTGGTGAAAAGGAGGATGAAAATCCTTACAAGAGGTCGGATCGGAAAAATCCAAGAAAAGAGAGGAAGAACCGCGGAGGCGTAGGCGCCTACAAGGATGACCATTGCTATGATTGAGACCAAGAAAGAATTGAAGGAAATATGCCCTAGAGGCAATGATAAAGTTGTTATTTATATTTCCTTATATCATGATAAATGTTTATTATTCGTGCTAGAATTGTATTAATCAGAAACTTAGTACATGTGTGAATACATAGACAAAACAGAGCGTCCCTAGTATGCCTCTACTTGACTCGCTCGTTGATCAAAGATGGTTATGTTTCCTAACCATAGACATCTATTGTCATTTGATGAACGTGATCACATCATTAGAGAATAATGTGATGGACAAGACCCATCCGTTAGCTTGTCATAATGATCGTTTAGTTTTATTGCTATTGCTTTCTTCATGACTTATACATGTTCCTCTGACAATGAGATTATGCAACTTCCGAATACCAGAAGAACACCTTGTCTGCTATCAAACGTCACAACGTAACTGGGTGATTATAAAGATGCTCTATAGGTGTTTCTGAAGGTGTTTGTGGTGTTGGCATAGATCGAGAATAGGATTTGTCACTCCAAATGTCGACGAGGTATCTCTGGGCCATCTCGGTAATACACATCATAATAAGCCTTGCAAGCAAATGACTAATGAGTTAGTCACGAGATGATGTATTACGAAACGAGTAAAGAGACTTACTAGTAACGACATTGAACTAGGTATGATGATACCGACGATCGAATCTCGGGCAAATAACATACCGATGACAAAGGGAACAATGTATGTTGTTATGCGGTTTGACCGATAAAGATCTTCGTAGAATATGTAGGAGCCAATATGAGCATCTAGGTTCCGATATTGGTTATTGGCTAGAGATGTGTCTCGGTCATGTCTACATAGTTCTCGAACTCGTAGGGTCCGCACGCTTAACGTTCGATGACGACTAGTATTATGAGTTATGTGATTTTGATGACCGAAGTTTGTTTGGAGTCCGAGATGACATCACGGACATAACGAGGAGTCTCTAAATGGTCGAGAGGTAAAGATTTATATATTGGAAGGCTATATTCAGACATCGGGAAGGTTCCGAGTGATTCAGGTATTTTTCGGAGTACCGGGGAGTTACGTGAATTCACCGGGAGAAGTAATGGGCTTATTGGGACATACAGGAATAGAGGAGGCGGGCCAAAGGGGAGGTGCCCCCCCCCCATGGGTCCTAATTGGACTAGGGGAAGGGGGCGGCGCCCCCCTTGCCTTTTCCTTCCCCCTCTCTCGTTCCCTCTTTCCTTCTCCCTTACTCTGAATAGGAAAGGGTTTCTTACTAGGACTTGGAAGTCCTAGTAGGACTCCCTACTCAAGGCACGCCCTAGGAGGCTGGCCTCTCTCCCTCCCTCCTTTATATACGTGGGCAGGGGGCACCCCATAGACACACAAATTGATCTTTTAGTCATGTGCGGTGCCCCCCTCTAAAGTTAGACACCTCAGTCATATCGTCGTAGTGCTTAGCCGAAGCCCTGCGCCGGTAACTTCATCATCACCGTCACCACGCCATCGTGCTGACGAAACTCTCCCTCGCCCTCAACTGGATCAAGAGCTCGAGGGACGTCATCGTGCTGAACGTGTGCTGAACACGGAGGTGCTGTACATTCGGTACTTGGATCGGTTGGATCGTGAAGACATTTGACTACATCAACCGTGTTACTAAACGCTTCCGCTTTCAGTCTACAAGGGTACGTGGACACACTCTCCCCGCTCATTGCTGTGCTTCTCCTAGATAGATCTTGCGTGATCGTAGGATTTTTTTTTTTGAAATACTACGTTCCCCAACAGTGGCATCATGAGTCGGGTCTATGCGTAGATGATATGCACAAGTGGAACACAAAGAGTTGTGGGCGATAATAGTCATACTGCTTACCAATATGTCATACTTTGATTCGGCGACATTGTTGGATGAAGCGTCCCGGAACGACATTACATGACCGCGTTCATGAGACTGGTTCTACCGACGTGCTTTGCACAAAGGTGGCTGGCGGGTGCCAGTTTCTCCAACTTTAGTTGAATTGAGTGTGACTACGTCCAGTCCTTGTTGAAGGTTAAAACAGCACACTTGATGAAAAATCGTTGTGGTTTTGATGAGTAGGTAAGAATGGTTCTTGCTAGAATCCCGTAGAAGCCACATAAAACTTGCAACAACAAAGTAGAGGACTTCTAACTTGTTTTTGCAAGGCATGTTGTGATGTGATATGGTCAAGACGTGATGAGTCATACGTTATTGTATGAGATGATCATGTTTTGTAATTTACCGACAACCGGCAGGAGCCTTATGGTTGTCTCTTTATTGTATGAATTGCGAAATCCATGTAATTGCTTTACTTTATCACTATGAGTTAGTGATAGTAGTAGTAGCAATAGTTGGCGAGACGACCACGACGCTACGGTGAAGATCATGGTGTCAAGCCGGTGACGATGGAGATCATGACGATGCTTTGGAGATGGAGATCAAAAGCACAAGATGATGATGGCCATATCATGTCACATATTTTGATTGCATGTGATGTTTATCTTATTATGCATCTTATTTTGCTTAGTACGGCGGTAGCATTTTAAGATGACCCCTCACTAAAATTTCAAGGTACAAGTGTTCTCCCTGAGTATGCACTGTTGCGACAGTTCATCGTGCCGAGACACCACGTGATGATCGGGTGTGATAAGCTCTACGTTCAAATACAACAGATGTAAGACAGTTTTGCACATGCAGAATACTCGGGTTAAACTTGACGAGGCTAGCATGTACAGACATGGCCTCGGAACACTGGAGACCGAAAGGTCGAGCGTGAATCATATAGTAGATATGATCAACATAAGATGTTCACCGTTGAAAACTACTCCATCTCACGTGATGATCGGACATGGTTTAGTTGATATGGATCACGTGATCATTTAGATGACTTGAGGGATGTCTATCTAAGTGGGAGTTCTTAAGTAATATGATTAATTGAACTTTAATTTATCATGAAATTAGTCCTGATAGTATCTGCAGATTATGTTGTAGATCAATAGCTCGTGTTATTGCTCCCCTATGTTTTTGATATGTTCCTAGAGAAAACTAAGTTGAAAGATGTTAGTAGCAATGATGCGGACTAGGTCCGTGATCTGAGGATTATCCTTGTTGTTGCACAAAAGTATTATGTCCTTGATGCACCGCTAGGTGACAAACCTATTGCAGGAGCATATGCAGACGTTATGAACGTTTGACAAGCTCCGTATGATGAATACTTGATAGTTTAGTGCGCCATGCTTTACGGCTTATAACCAGGACTTCAAAAATGTTTTGAACGCCACAGAGCATATGAGATGTTCCAAGAGTTGAAAATAGTATTTCAGACACATGCCCGTGTCGAGATGTATAACCTCTGACAAGTACTTTGCCTACAAGATGGAGGAGAATAGCTCAACCAATGAGTATGTGCTCAGAATGTCTGAGTACTACAATCGCTTGAATCAAGTGGGAGTTAATCTTCCAGATAAGACAGTGATTGACAGAGTCTCTACTCACTATCACCAAGTTACTAGAACTTCGTGATGAACTATAATATGCAAGGGATGACGAAAACAATTCCCAAGCTCTTCGCGATGTTGAAATCAACGAAGGTAGAAACCAAGAAAGAGCATCAATTGTTGATGGTTAACAAAACCACTAGTTTCAAGAAAAGGGTAAGGGGAAGAAAGGTAACTTCAAGAAGAATGTCAAGCAAGTTGTCACTCCCATGAAGAAGCCCAGAGCTGGACCTAAGCCTGAAACTGAGTGGTTCTAACTGCAAAGCAAATGGTCACTAGAAGCGGAAGTTCCCCGAATATTTGGCGGATAAGAAGGATTGCGAAGTGAACAAAGGTATACTTGACACACATATTGATAATGTGTACCTCACTAGTGTTCATAGTAGCCCCTGGGTATTTGATACTTGTTCAGTTGCTAAGATTAGTAACTTGAAACAGGAGTTGCAGAATAAACGAAGACTAGTTGAGGATGAGGTGACGATGTGTGTTGGAAGTAGTTCCAATATTGATATGATCATCATCGCACACTCCCTGTACTTTTAGGATTAGTGTTAAACCTAAATGAATGTTATTTGGTGTTTGCGTTGAGCATGAACAAGATTGGATCATGTTTATTGCAATACGATTATTCATTTAAGTGAGAGAATAATTGTTATTCTGTTTACATGAATAAAACCTTCTATGGTCATACACCCAAGGTGAATGGTTTATTAAATCTCGATAGTAGTAAATACACATATTCATAATATTGAAGCCAAAAGATGCAGAGTTGATAATGATAGTGCAATATACTTGTGGCACTGCCGTTTAGGTTATATTGGTGTAAAGCGCATGAAGAAACTCCATGCTGATGGACTTTTGGAATCACTTGATTATTAATCATTTGATGCTTGCGAACCATGCCTCATGGGTAAGATGACTAAAACTCTGTTCTCCAGAACAATGGAGCGAGCACGTGACTTATTAGAAGTAATACATACTGATGTATGCGGACCAATGAGTGTTGATGCTCACGGCGGGTATCGTTATTTTCTCACCTTCACCGATGATTTGAGCAAATATGGGTAAATCTACTTGATGAAACACAAGTCTGAAACATTTGAAAAGTTCAAAGAATTTCAGAGTGGAGTAGAGAATCATCGTAACAAGAAAATAAAGTTTCTACGATCTAATTGCGGAGGCGAATATTTGAGTTATGAGTTTGGTCTTCATTTCAAACAATGTGGAATAGTTTCACAACTCATGCCACCTGGAACACCACAGCGTAATGGTGTGTCCGAATGTCGTAACCGTACTTTATTAGATATGGTGCGATCTATGATGTCTCTTACCGATTTACCACCATCGTTTTGGGGTTATGCTTTAGAGACTGATGCATTCATGTTAAATAGGGCACCATCTAAATCTGTTGAGATGACACCTTATGAACTATGGTTTGGCAAGAAACCCAAGTTGTCGTTTCTTAAAGTTTGGGGCTGCAATGCTTATGTGAAAAAGCTTCAAACTGATAAGCTCGAACCCAATTCAGAGAAATGTGTATTCATAGGATACCCAAAGGAAACTATTGGGCACACCTTCTATCACATAACCGAAGGCAAGATATTTGTTGCTAAGAATGGATCCTTTCTAGAGAAGGAGTTTCTCTCGAAAGAAGTGAGTGGGAGGAAAGTAGAACTTGATGAGGTAATTGTACCTTCTCCAGAATTGGAAAGTAGTTCATCACAGAAATTAGTTCCAGTGATTCCTACACCAATTAGTGAGGAAGCTATTGATGATGATCATGAAACTTCAGATCAAGTTACTACTGAACCTCGTAGGTCAACCAGAGTACGTTCCGCACCAGAGTGGTACGGTAACCCTGTTCTGGAAGTCATGTTACTAGACCATGACAAACCTGCAAACTATGAGGAAGAGATGATGAGCCCAGATTCCGCGAAATGGCTTGAAGCCATGAAATCTGGGATGGGATCCATGTATGAGAACAAAGTGTGGACTTCGGTTGACTTGCCCGATGATCGCAAGCCATATAAAATAAATGGATCTTTAAGAAGAAGACTGACACAGACAGTAATGTGACCATCTACAAAGCTCGACTTGTTGCGAAAAGGTTTTCGACAAGTTTTGGAATATACACTTTGATGAGGTGAGCAAAGCATATGGTTTTATACAGACTTACGGTGAAGCTTGTACTTACAAGAAAGTGAGTGGGAGCACTAAAACATTTCTGATAATTATATATGAATGACATATTGTTGATCGGACATGATGTAGAACTTTCTGTAAAGCATAAAAGATTGTTTAAAAGGATTTTTTTAATAAAATACCTCGGTGAAGCTGCTTACTGCTACCTCTTGAGCTTGCGTTGTATTCCCTCAAAGAGGAAAGGGAGATGCAACACAGTAGCATAAGTATTTCCCTCAGTTTTTGAGAACCAAGGTATCAATCCAGTAGGAGACCACGCGCGAATCCCTCGCACCTGCATAAACAAATAAGAACTTCGCAACCAACGCGATATTAAGGGGTTGTCAATCCCTTTACGGTCACTTACGAGAGTGAGATCTGATAGAGATGATAATTATATTTTTGGTATTTTTGGTTTAATAAAACAGCAAATAAAAGCGGTAAAAGTAAAGTAGATATAGATTGATATGTTGAGAATAGACCCGGGGGCCATAGTTTTCTCTAGTGGCTTCTCTCATGATAGCGATGTTTTGCGGCGGGTAAACAAATTACCGTCGAGCAATTGATAGAAAAGTGAATAATTATGAGACTATCTAGGCATGATCATTGTATATAGGCATCACGTCCGAGACAAGTAGACCGACTCCTGCCTGCATCTACTACTATTACTCCACACATCGACCGCTATCCAACATGCATCTAGTGTATTGAGTTCATACGAACAGAGTAACGCTTTAAGCAAGATGCCATGATGTAGAGGGATATACTCAAGCAATATGATGTAAACCCCATCTTTTTATCCTCGATGGCAACAATACAATACATGCCTTGCTGCCCCTACTGTCACTCGGAAAGGACACCGCAAGATTGAACCCAAAGCCAAGCACTTCTCCCATTGCAAGAACTATAGATCTAGTAGGCCAAACCAAACCAATAATCCGAAGAGACTTGCAAGGATATTATGAGCACACATAAAAAGTTCAGAGAAGAACCAAATATCTTTCATAGATAACCTTGATCATAAACTCACAATTCATCGGATCTCGACAAACACACCGCAAAAAGAGATTACATCGAATAGATCTCATCGAAGACCGAGGAGAACTTTGTATTAAGATCCATAGAGAGAGAAGAAGCCATCTAGATACTAGCTATGGACCCGAAGGTCTGTGGTAAACTACTCACAACTCATGGTGAGGGCGATGATGATGATGAAGAAGGCCTCCGTGATGGATCCCCCTCCGGAACAGGCTCCAAGATGGGATCTCCACGGGAACAGAAGGTACGGCGGTGGAATTAGGGTTTTCTCTCTGCGTATGGAGTTTATGGGGTACGTAGGTATATATAGGAACAAGGAGGGCATCGGGGGCCACACGGGGCAGCCTCGAGGCAGGGGCGCGCCCTGGGAAGGGGGCACGCCCCCCACCCTCGAGGGCAACCCTTCTGTCCCCTGACTTGGTCCTGAAGTTTCCCGTGCGTGATTTTCTCCAAAAATATCTCTCGCGAAGGTTTCATTCCGTTTGGACTCCGTTGATATTCTTTTTCTGCAAAACCCTGAAATAGGCAAAAAAACAACAATCTAGACTAGGCCTTTGGGTTAGTA
Organism: Secale cereale; assembly: GCA_902687465.1. NCBI lineage: Eukaryota > Viridiplantae > Streptophyta > Magnoliopsida > Poales > Poaceae > Secale > Secale cereale. The sequence goes on from LR738713.1 coordinate 359,356,668, forward strand.
GGTTAGTCCTAGAAATGATATAAAAGTGAATGATAAAGCCCATTAAACGTCCAAGACTTCATAAATAATAGCATGGAACAATAAAAATTTATAGATACGTTGGAGACGTATCAAGCATCCCCAAGCTTAATTACTGCTCGTCCTCGAGTAGGTAAATGATAAATAAAGAATTTTTGATGTGGAATGCAAACCAATATAGTTTTTCAATGTAATTCTCTTAATTGTGGCATGAATGTTTAGATCTGAAAGATTCAAGATAAAAGTCTATATTGACATAAGGAATAACAATACTTCAAGCAATACTAACAAAGCAATCATGTCTTCTCAAAATACCATGCCTAAACAAAGTTATCCCTACAAAATCATATAGTGTTGGCTATGCTCCCTCGTTATCACACAAAAATATTCATATCATGCACAACCCCGATTTCAGCCAAGCATTTGTTTTCATACTCTATCTTTTCAAACCTTTCAACTTTCACGCAATACATGAGCGTGAGCCATGGATATAGCACTATGGGTGGAATAGAGGTGGTTGTGGAGAAGACAAAAATGAGGGAGATAGTATCACATCGACTAGGCGTATCAACGGGCTATGGAGATGCCCATCAATAGATATCAATGTGAGTGAGTAGGGATTGCCATGCAACGGATGCACTAGAGCTAAATATGAATGAAAGCTCAACAAAAAAAACTTGTGGGTGTCCATCCAACTTGCTTGCTCACGAAGACCTAGGGCATTTGAGGAAGCCCATCGTTGGAATATACAAGCCAAGTTCTATAATGAAAAATTCCCACTAGCATAAGAAAGTGACTAAACATGAGACTCTCTACAATGAAGAACATGGTGCTACTTTGAAGCACAAGTGTGGAAAAGATAGTAGCAATTGTCCCTTTTTTATTTTTATTTTTTCCCTTGTTTTTCTTTTTTTGGGCCTTTTTTTTCTTTGGCCTTTCTCTTCTTCTTCTTTTTGCGGAGGGGCTTTATGGATTCAGCCTTTCCTCCCATGGGACAATGCTCTAATAATGATGATCATCACACTTCATTACAACACGAAATTACAACTCGATACTACAACAACAAAGTATGACTCTATATGAATGCCGCCGGCGGTGTACCGGTATGTGCAATGAAACAAGAGTGACGTGTATGGAGTTATGCATGGTGGCTTTGCCACAAATATGATGTCAACAACATGATCATGAAATGGCAATATGACAATATGATGCTTGTCATATGAACGAAATGGTGGAAAGTTGCATGGCAATATATCTCGGAATGGCTATGAAAATGCCATGATAGGTAGGTATGGTGGCTGTTTTGAGGAACAATATGGTGGCTGTTTTGAGGAACAATATGGTGGCTGTTTTGAGGAACAATATGGTGGCTATTTTGAGGAAGGATATATAGTGGGTTTAGGGCACCGGCGAAAGTTGTGCGGTACGAGAGAGGCTAGCAATGGTGGAAGGGTGAGAATGAGTATAATCCATGGACTCAACATTAGTCATAAGAACTCATATACTTATTGCGAAAATCTACGAGTCATCAAAACAAAGCAATAAATGCATGCTCCTAGGGGGGAGGTTGGTAGGAGTTAACCATCGCACGCCCCGACCTCCACACAAAGGTTGACACTCTACAAATACCTCATGCTCTAACTTAGTCACATAGCGGTTCACCATACGTGCATGATACGGGAATCACTAACCTTAACACAAGTATTTCTCAATTTCATAATAACTCCACTAGCATGAATCTAATATCACTATCCTCATGTCTCAAAACAATTATCAAGCATCCAACATCTCTTTCTATTCAATGCACTTGGTGTGATTTTTTTACTACATTGACGTTGGATGTCTATCATGCGAATACTAACTTATATAGCCTAAACACTTTACCATGATGTTTTAATAGACTCTCAAATAGATCTAAGTGAAGCATGAGAGTTTAAAAATTTCTACAAAATATTACCACCACCGTGCTCTAAAAGATATAAGTGAAGCGCTAGAGCAAAAACTATTCAACTCAAAAGATATAAGTGAAGCACATAGAGTGTTCTAATAATTTCTAGGCCATATTTAACTCTCTCAAATAGGTGTGTCCAGCAAGGATGATTGTGGCAAACTAACAAGCAAATACTCAAATTATACAAGACGCTCCAAGCAAAACACATAATATGTTGCGAATAAAAATATAGCTCCAAGTATAGTTACCGATGGATGAAGACGAAAGAGGGGATGCCTTCCCGGGGCATCCCCAAGCTTAGGCTTTTGATTATCTTGAATTTACTTGGAGTGCCATGGTCATCCCCAAGCTTAGGCCTTTGCTACTCCTTGTTCCATAGTCCATAAAAGCAATACTCAAAACTTGAAAACTTCACAACACAAAACTTTGACAAAAATTCTCGTGAGCTCTGTTAGTATGAGAAAGCAAACCACTACTCAAAGGTACAGAAATGAATTCATTATTTGTTTATATTGGTGTTAAACCTACTGTACTCCAACTTCTCTATGGTTCATATCCTCCAATATTACTCATAGATGCATCGGAATAAGCAAACAACACACGAAAAACAGAATCTGTCAAAGACAGAACAGTCTGTAGTAATCTGCAGGGTTCGCCTACTTCTGGAACTCCAAAAACTTCAAACTAAATTGGTAAATTTGTGCAATTTGTCTACCAATCATCAGAAAAAATAATCTACTAAAAATCACGCTTCAGTAAAATCCCACGACTACTTTAGCAAGCGCTAACGATTCTGTTTTTCATAGCAAGATCATATAAACTTCACACAAGTCTTCCCAAAGGTTCTACTTGGCACAAACACTGAACAAAACATGAAACCACATCTAATCAGAGGCTAGATGAAATATTTATTCCCTAACAGCAAAAAAAACAAAAAACAAAAAATTGGGTTGCCTCCCAACAAGCGCTATCGTTTTACGCCCCTAGCTAGGCACGATACAAGATATGTCTAGGTATTGCCATCTTTGGAAGGCAATCCATAAGTGGCTCTCATGGTAGATTCATATGGTAATTTGATTTTATTTCTAGGAAAGTGTTCCATGCCTTTCCTTAATGGAAATTGGAATCTAATATTTCCTTCCTTCATATCAATAATTGCACCGATCGTTCTAAGGAAAGGTCTACCAAGAATAATAGGACATGAAGGATTGCAGTCTATATCAAGAACAATGAAATCTACGGGCACATAATTCCTATTGGCAACAATAAGAACATCATTAATTCTTCACATAGGTTTCTTAATAGTGGAATCCACAAGATGCAAATTTAAAGAACAATCATCAAGCTCATGGAACCCTAGCAAATCACACAAAGTTTTTGGGATAGTGGAGACACTTGCACCCAAATCACACAAAGCATAGCATTCATGATCTTTTATTTTTATTTTTATAGTATGTTCCCACTCATCATAAAGCTTTCTAGGTATAGAAACTTCCAACTCAAGTTTTTCTTCATAAGATTGCATCAAAGCATCAACTATATGTTTAGTGAAAGCTTTATTTTGACTATAAGCATGCGGAGAATTTAGCACGGATTGCAACAAGGAAATACAATCAATCAAAGAGCAATTATCATAATTGAATCCCTTGAAATCCAAAGTAGTGGGTTCATCACCATGCAAAGTTTTAATCTCTTCACTCCCACTTTTAACAATTTTAGCTTCAAGATCTAAAAACTCCGAATCATTGGGACACCTTAAAGCAGAATCATCTCCAATCCTATTCTCATCAAGATTAATACTAGAAAACAAGGATCTAATAGGAGACACATCAATAACTTTCAAATCTTCATCTTTATTTTCATGCTCTTCCGGTTTAGCAGCCATCTTATTAATCAAAGTGGATTGTTTATCCGAAATTTGGGCAATTAAGTTCTCAAGATGAGCAAACTGAGATTTCAATCCATAAAATTATTTAGACATATCATCAAGGTCTTTATTCATATACTCCATAAACTTTTCCTGTTCTTTAAGCTCAATTCTGAAGAAGTCATTATGCTCAAATTGTATAGTCATAAAATGTCTAACATTGTTTTCAATCTCCTCCAGCCTCTAGAGGTGAGGGTCAACACTAGAAGGAAGAGCCATAGTGACAAGCAAGCAATCCAACACACACAAGCGAACAAGAAACAAGCGAACGATAAACACACGGCGGAAGAAGGGCGAATAAAACGGCAAGGGTGAAGTGGGGGAGAGGAAAACAAGAGGCAAATAAATGTAATGCGAAGGATAAGGGTTTGTGATAGGTACTTGGTATATGACTTTTGCGTAAGCCTCCCCGGCAACGGCGCCAGAAATTCTTCTTGCTACCTCTTGAGCTTGCGTTGTATTCCCTCGAAGAGGAAAGGGAGACGCAGCACAGTAGCATAAGTATTTCCCTCAGTTTTTGAGAACCAAGGTATCAATCCAGTAGGAGACCACGCGCGAGTCCCTCGCACCTGCACAAACAAATAAGAACTTCGCAGTCAACGCGATAAGGGGTTGTCAATCCCTTTACGGTCACTTACCAGAGTGAGATCTGATAGAGATGATAATTATATTTTTGGTATTTTTGGTTTAATAAAACAGAAAATAAAAGCGGTAAAAGTAAAGTAGATGTAGATTGATATGTTGAGAATAGACCCGGGGGCCATAGTTTTCTCTAGTGGCTTCTCTCATGATAGGCGATGCTCTACGGTGGGTAAACAAATTACTGTCGAGCAATTGATAAAAAACCGAATAATTATGAGACTATCTAGGCATGATCATTGTATATAGGCATCACGTCCGAGACAAGTAGACCGACTCCTGCCTGCATCTACTAATATTACTCCGCACATCGACCGCTATCCAGCATGCATCTAGTGTATTGAATTCATACGAATAGAGTAACGCTTTAAGCAAGATGACATGATGTAGAGGGATAAACTCAAGCAATATGATGTAAACCCCATCTTTTTATCCTCGATGGCAACAATACAATACGTGCCTTGCTGCCCCTACTGTCACTGGGAAAGGACACCACAAGATTGAACCCAAAGCCAAGCACTTCTCCCATTGCAAGAACTGTAGATCTAGTAGGCCAAACCAAACCAATAATTCGAAGAGACTTGCAAAGATATTATGAGCACACATAAAAAGTTCAGAGAAGAACCAAATATCTTTCATAGATAACCTTGATCATAAACTCACAATTCATGGATCTCGGCAAACACACCGCAAAAAGAGATTACATCGAATAGATCTCCTAGAAGACCGATGAGAACTTTGTATTGAGATCCAAAGAGAGAGAAGAAGCCATCTAGATACTAGGTATGGACCCGAAGGTCTGTGGTAAAATACTCACAACTCATGGTGAGGGCGATGATGATGATGATGATGGAGGTGATAAAGAGTTCATCGTAAAGAGTTACACCGATGCAAGCTTTGACACTAATCCAGATGACTCTAAGTATCAATCTGGATGCGTGTTGAAAGTGGAAGCAATTAGCTAGAGTATCTCCATGCAGCGCATTGTAGACATAGAAATTTGTGAAATACATACGGATCTGAATGTAACAGACCCGCTGACTAAACTTCTCTCACGAAGCAAAACATGATCACACCTTAGTACTCTTTGGGTGTTAATCACATGGCGATGTGAACTAGATTATTGACTCTAGTAAACCCTTTGGGTGTTAGTCACATGGCGATGTGAACTATGGGTGTTATTCACATAACGATGTGAACTATCGGTATTAAATCACATGGCGATGTAAACTAGATTATTGACTCTAGTGCAAGTGGGAGACTGAAGGAAATATGCCCTAGAGGCAATAAAAAATTTGTTATCTATATTTCCTTATATCATGATAAATGTTTATTATTCATGCTACAATTGTATTAATCGGAAACTTAGTACATGTGTGAATACATAGACAAAACAGAGTGTCCCTAGTATGCCTCTACTTGACTAGCTCGTTGATCAGAGATGGTTATGTTTCCTAACCATACACATGTGTTGTCATTTGATGAACGGGATCACATCATTATAGAATAATGTGATGGACAAGACCCATCCGTTAGCTTAACATAATGATCTTTTTGTTTTATTGCTATTGCTTTCTTCATGACTTATACATGATCCTCTGACTATGAGATTATGCAATTCCCAAATACCAGAAGAACACCTTGTGTGCTATCAAACGTCACAACGTAACTGGGTGATTATAAAGATGCTCTACAGGTGTTTCTGAAGGTGTTTGTGGTGTTGGCATAGATCGAGAATAGGATTTGTCACTCCAAATGTCAGAGAGGTATCTCTGGGCCCTCTCGGTAATACAAATCATAATAAGCCTTGCAAGCAAATGACTAATGAGTTAGTCACGAGATGATGTATTACGGAACAAGTAAAGAGACTTGCCGGTAACGACATTGAACTAGGTATGATGATACCGACGATCGAATCTCGGGCAAGTAACATACTGATGACAAAGGGAACAACGTATGTTGTTATGCGGTCTGACCGATAAAGATCTCCATAGAATATGTAGGAGCCAATATGATCATCCAGGTTCCTCTATTGGTTATTAGCCGGAGATGTGTCTCGGTCATGTCTACATAGTTCTCGAACCCGTAGGGTCTGCACGCTTAACGTTCGATGACGATTAGTATTATGAGTTATGTGATTTTGATGACCGAAGTTTGTTCGGAGTCCCGGGTGACATCACGGACATGACGAGGAGTCTCGAAATGGTCGAGAGGTAAAGATTCATATAATGGAAGGCTATATTCAGACATCGGAAAGGTTCCGAGTGATTCGGGTATTTTTTTTCCGGAGTACCGAGGAGTTACGGGAATTCACCGGGAGAAGTAATGGGCCTTATTGGGCCATACGGGAATAGAGGAGGCATGCCAAAGGGGAGGTGGCTTCCCCCCCATGGGTCCGAATTGGACTAGGGGAAGGGGGCGACACCCCCCTTTCCTTTTCCTTCTCCCTCTCTCTTTCCCTCTTTCCTTCTCTCTTACTCCGAATAGGAAAGGGTTTCCTACTAGGACTTGGAAGTCCTAGTAGGACTCCCTACTCAAGGCGCGCCCTAGGAGGTCGGCCTCTCTCCCTCCTTTCTTTATATACGTGGGCAGGGGGCACCCCATAGACACACAAGTTGATCTTTTAGCCGTGTGCGGTGCCCCCCTCCACAGTTACACACCTCAGTCATATCGTCGTAGTGCTTAGGCGAAGCCCTGTGCCGGTAACTTCATCATCACCATCACCACGCCATCGTGCTGACGAAACTCTCCCTCGCCCTCAACTGGGTCAAGAGCTCGAGGGACGTCATCGTGTTAAACGTGTGCTACACGGAGGTGCCGTGCGTTCCGTACTTGGGTTGGTTGGATCGTGAAGACGTTCAACTACATCAACCGCGTTACTAAACGCTTCCGCTTTCGGTCTACGAGGGTACGTGGACACACTCTCCCCGCTCGTTGCTATGCTTGTCCTAGATAGATCTTGCATGATCATAGGATTTTTTTTGAAATACTACATTCCCCAACAAGAATTGGTGGTTGAAAGCAAAGAAGATAAGGTGGAAAGCAACACAAGACGGCTGGGCAGCCCTCCGGATGGAAAAGAGCGAAGATGGCATTTCTGATGCATTTTATTTCTTGGGCATTGGTAATCTGTACTATTATGAGGGGGTCCGCATTGGAAGGTATGGGTGAATCAAACACGTACACAAATACATACTGCACCCGTATAGCCTTTTGTTTTGAGGAGAGAACTTCATATTCAACCTAGTGCAGAAATTCTGCTCCGGGCAATTGTACTGCTGGAGTTCGATTATACCACTTGTTCGGTACTCCAGGACAACTACCGCCTGAGGACGATTCCTGCTACTTGTGAACTGTGTTGGGATTTCCCCAAAGAGGAGATGATGATGTAGTACAATAGAGATAAGTAGTTCCCTCATTAAGAACCAAGGTTATCAATCTAGTAGGAGAACCAAGCAATACCTTGTTAGCAGCACCTGCACACAAACAACAAATCCTTGCAACCCAACACGAACAAGGGGTTGTCAATCCCTTGACGGTTACGAGCAATATTAAATTGCATGGTGTTTGCTAGATAGATCATACAAAAGTACAAAATAAAATAAATAAAGTAAAAACACAGCAAGGTATTTTTGGTTTTAATATATGATAAGTGATAGACCATGGGCCCATAGTTGTCACTAGAGGCTTCTCTCTTGAAAATAGCATATGGTGGGTAAACAAATTACTGTTGGGCAATTGATAGAAAAGAAAATAATTATGACGATATCCAAGGCACTGATCATACATAGGCATCACGTCCGAAATAAGCAGACTGACTCCTGTCTGCATCTAATACTCTTACTCCACCCATTGACCGCTATCCAGCATGCATCTAGAGTATTAAGTTCATAAAGAACGGAGTAACGCCTTAAGCAAGATGACATGATGTAGACAAGATAAACTCACGTATGAATAAACCCCATCTTTTTACCCTTGAATAGCAATGATACAATACATGTCATGTCCCTTTCTGTCACCGGGATTGAGCACCGCAAGATCGAACCCATTACAAAGCACCTCTCATGTTGCAAGAAATATTGAGCTAGTTGGCCAAACCAAATCAATAGATCGGAGAGAAATACGAAGCTATAGTAATCATGCATAAAAGAGTCCACAGAAAACTCAAATAATATTCATGGATATATCTGATCATAAACTCACAATTCCTCAGATCCCAACAAACACACCGCAAAAAGTCTTTACATCGAATAGAACTCCAAGAACATCAAGGAGAACATTGTATTGAAGATCAAATAGAGAGAAAGAAGCCATCTAGCTACTAACTATGGACCCGTAGGTCTGTGCTAAACTACTCACACATCATCGAAATGATAACAAGGTTGATGTAGAGCCCCTCCGTAATCGAATTCCCCTCCGGCAGAGTGCTAGAAAAGGCCTCCAGATAGGATCTCGTGGTTCTGGAACTTGCGGCGGCGAAAATAGTATTGTGTGCACTCCTTTGTTGGTTTCACGATTTTCGAGAATTTATAGAGGTAAAGTTAGGTCAAACGGAGCCACGTGGGCCCTACGAGCCACCAGGGCGTGCCTTACCCCCAGGGCACGTCGTGGTGCCTCGTGGGCTACTGTTCCATCTTCTCGTCCCCTCTCGAAGCTTCCAGGGTCTCTTATTGCCAGAAAAATTCTCCAAAATCTGTGGCATTTGGACTTCATTTGATATTGATACTCCTCGGAACCAAAAACAAGAAGAAAAAATTAGCAACTGACACTGGGCACTGAGTTAATAGGTTAGTCCCAAAAAATGATATATAATTGCTTGAAAGTGTATAGAAAACATCCATGATTGATATTATAATAGCATGGAACAATCAGAAATTATGGATACGTTGGAGACGTATCAATTCCATTAAGTCAGGCATCACTCAGGGTGGTGGCTCAGCGGTTCTACAGCTTCCCATAGCGGTTCTACCTCTACCCATAGTGGTTCTTCCGCTTGGGAGTTATCAACCCCTCCTAGCACCATCGGGCAGTTGTTCAGGCTAATGTACCGCTTCTTGTACTGACAAAAGGGTGATTCTTTTCGGATATGAGGGCGGTACAGGACGGTGGTCCGTCGGTTGTTCCGACTATGACATTTGGCTATGTGGTAGTTCTGGTGTTTCTTTATAAACTGGTACCACCGAGCCACCCGGCGGTTGTACCGTGGTGGTTCTGCGTATGCACATATATGCCTTGGGCAGTTGTATATAACGGTTGAATTTCGGGATGCACTATATAGATTTTTTTGAAACTATCACGTATTTTATAGCAAATTCAGAAACTATTGCAGTTAATGGTAAAAAAGCAATACTATGACCCCGTCGGCCTCGTGTAGGCCGAAGATGGGCTTTCCGACCTAGGCTTAGCCGAAGAGGCCTCTTCGGCCTGCGGTTGACCGAAGAGTGGCTTGTCTGGGCCGAAGACTGGCCGTCGGTGGGGGCGACCGAAAATAGTATCTTCGGCCTTCGCGCGACCGAAGTGGGCCGTTTTCGGCCTACCAGCAGCCGAAGTGATCTTCAGCTGCTCCCTTGACCGAAGAGGTCGGGATAAGGCCGACCGTGTCGTCTCCTTCCTCTAGTCACCTATTCTTCCTCTCTCTCGTTTCTCTGTATACCTCCCCACCCCGCGCCATCTCCTTCCTCTGGTCGCGTGTTCTTCCCCTCTCTCTCTCTCTCTCTCTCTCTCTCTCTCTCTCTCGTTTCTCTGTATACCTTGCTACTTCTTGAGCTTGCGTTGGTTTTTCCCATGAAGGGGAAAGGGTGATGTAGCAAAGTAGAGATAAGTATTTCCCTCAGTTTGAGAATCAAGGTATCAATCCAGTAGGAGAAGAACGCACAAATCACCAATACCTGCACAAACAATCAAACAACTTGCACACAACGCGATAAAGGGGTTGTCAATCCCTTCAAGGTCACTTGCAAAAGTGAGATCTGATAGAGATAGATAAGCAAAACATAAAATATTTTTGGGTTTATTGGTTTATAGATCTAAAAGTAAAAGATTGCAAAATAGTAGATCAGAAACTAATATGATGGAAAATAGACCCAGGGGCCATAGGTTTCATTAGAGGTTTCTCTCTTGAAGGCAAATAATACGGTGGGTGAACAAATTACTGTCGAGCAATTGATAGAAAAGCGCAAAGTTATGAAGATATCCAAGGCAATGATTATGCAATATAGGCATCACGTCTGTGTCAAGTAGACCGACTCCTGCCTGCATATACTATTACTCCACACATCAACTGACTCCTGCCTCCATCTAGAGTATTAAGTTCATGAAGAATAGAGTAACGCATTAAGTAAGATGACATGATGTAGAGGAATTAACTCAAGCAATATGATGAAAACCCAATCCTTTTATCCTCGATGGCAACAATGTTATACATGCCTCGCTACCCCTACTTTGTCACTGGGTGAGGACACCGCAAGATTGAACCCAAAGCTAAGCACCTCTCCCATTGCAAAAAAAAAACAATCTAGTTGGCCAAACCAAACAGATAATTCGAAGAGAAATACAAAGATACCAAATCATGCATATAAGAATTTAGAGGAGATTCAAATAATATTAATAAATAAGCTCATCATAAATCCACAATTCATCGGATCTCGACAAACACACCGCAAAAGAAGATTACATCGGATAGATCTCCAGAACATCGAGGAGAACATGGTATTGAGAATCAAAGAGAGAGAAGAAGCCATCTAGCTACTAGCTATGGATCCGTAGGTCCGTGGTAAACTACTCACGCTTCATCGGAAGGGCAATGGTGTTGATGTAGAAGCCCTCCGCGGTCGAATCCCCCTCAGGCAGAGTACCAAAAAAGTCCTCCATATGGGATCTCACGAGGTTAGAGACCCGCGGCGACGGAAAAGTATTTTCGTGGATTGCTCTGAGGTTTCTGAAATATTTGAGAACCAGGTCAGGAGAGTCGCGAGAGGCCCCCTGGGCGTGCCCTCCACCCTTGTCGATGCCTCGCGGCTCTTCTGATTTGAACTCCAAGTCTCTGGGTGTCTTCTGGTCCAAGAAAAATCATCGTGAAGTTTTATTCCATTTGGACTCCGTTTAGTATTCCTTTTCTCCGAAGCTCAAAAACAAGGAAAAAATAGAAAATAGCACTGGGTTCTAGGTTAATAGGCTAGTCCCAAAAATAATATAAAATAGCATATTAATGCATATAAAACATCCAAAATAGATAATATAATAGCATGGAAAAATAAAAAATTATAGATACGTTGGAGACATATCATACCTCCCCACCTCGCACCAATCTCCTCCATTTTCCACCCATTTTCACATCCAATCCACATAATTGGTAGATCGTACCAATCCCCGGTGGCCTACAGTCATTTTTTTTGCTATGGGATAGTTTTTTGCGTTTGGGGAGGAGCAACCATGGTGGGGTGGAGGAGGTGCGGTTGGGGAGGAGGTGATGGTGAGGAGCAGTAGCTATGGAGGAGGAGGTGTGGCTTGGGGGTTATCTGGAGTTGAACCTTCGGTCGTCGAGGGGGCGGTGGTGGTGTTGTCGTTGTCCGGTGGTGGAAGTACTCCGCGAGGTGGACGGTGTTTCTAAGTTGAAGAGAGGAGCAAGAAGGCGGGGACACACGCGTCGAATGTATAACGATGTCCTCACATATTTTCTTTTAGTTGTATAGTTTTGTTAGTCTAGATAAGTCATATATGCGAAATGTAGTGTTAATTTGTCTGTGGTGGCATTTTAGTGGTATATTGAAGGTTGTGAAGACACTAAGGAATCCAACATAAGACAAACCAACACCTTCTAATGATTTGCAAAGCCGGTGGTGCATGCGCCATCTTGGGGCTAACTTTTCTCATAGTTCAAGAACAAGCGGTTGATGAACTTGTTTAAAAAATTATGCAAGCAGAACCAGGAGCATAAATACCAATTTATTTGGTCAAAACTTGATGAGTTTACTAAGAAGCAGGTTCGTGCCATGAAGAAAATGGAAAAAAATAGCTTAAATTAGCAACACTCATGGAGGAGCTTGAGGAGCCAGCAGGTCTTTGTGACTTGCCAGCAATTGATCCTCCTAATACTACGAGAAAGAAGGGGAGGACGTGGCTTATGTGTTGGGTAACGTTGCATGGAAAATAAAAAGAATCTACGCACACGCAAGATCTATCCATGGAGATGCATAGCTACGAGAGGGGGAGAGCATCTACATACCCTTGTAGATGGCTGAGCGGAAGCGTTTATCAATGTGGTTGATGTAGTTGTACACCTTCACGGCACGTCCCGATCAAGTATCGTACGTATGCCACCTCCGTGTTCAGCACACGTTCAGCTTGATGACATCCTCGCCTTTTTGATCCAGCAAAAGGGGAGAAGTAGTAGATGAGTTCCGGCTAACAAAGTGTGCAAGCTCCAGCGATCTATCTATGGACTGGTGCAAGCATCTCGGAGCTGGAATATACGCTTTAATGAGGTGATCAAAGCATATGGTTTTATACAGACTTGTGGTGAAGTCTGTATTTACAAGAAAGTGAGTGGGAGCTCTATAGCATTTCTAGTATTATATGTGGATGACATATTGTTGATTGGAAATGATATAGAATTTCCGGATAGCATAAAAGGATACTTGAATAAGAATTTTTCAATGAAAGACCACGGTAAAGCTACTTATATATTGGGCATCAAGATCTATAGAGATAGATCATGACGCTGAATAGGACTTTCACAAAGCACATACCTTGACAAAGTTTTGAAGAAGTTCAAAATGGATCAGTCAAATAAAGGGTTCTTGCCTGTGTTACAAGGTGTGTAATTGAGTCAGACTCAAAGCCCAACCACTTCAGAAGATAGAGAGAAAATGAAAGGCGTTCCCTATGCCTCAACCATAGGTCCTATCATGTATGCTATGTTGTGTACCAGACCTGATGTGTGCCTTGCCATAAGTTTGGCAGGGAGGTACCAAAGTAATCCATGAGTGGATCACTGGACAACGGTCAAGAACATCCTAAAGTACCTGAAAAGGTACAAGGATATGTTTCCCATTTATGGAGGTGACGAAGAGCTCGGCGTAAAGGGTTACGTTGATTCTAGCTTCGACATTGATCCGGATGACTCTAAGTCTCAAACCGGATACGTATTTATATGGAATGGTGGAGCTGTCTGTTGGTGCAGTTCCAAGCAGAGCGTCGTGGCGGGATCTATGTGTGAAGCGGAGTACATTGCTGCTTTGGAAGCAGCACATGAAGGAGTCTTGATGAAGGAGTTCATATCCGATCTAGGTGTAATACCTAGTGCATATGGTCCAATGACAACCGTTTGTGACTACACTGGAGCAATTGCCTTGGCGAAGGAATCCAGGTTCCACAAGAGAACAAAACACATCAAGAGGCGCTTCAATTTAATTCATGAAAAGGTCAAGATCGAGACATGGAAATTTGCAAAGTACATACAGATCTGAATGTGGCAGACCCGTTGACTAAGCATTTTTCGCGCGCAAAACATGATCAACACCAAAACTCCATGGGTGTTAGATCCATTACAATGTAATCTAGATTATTAACTCTAGTGCAAGTGGGAGACTGATGGAAATATGCCCTAGAGGCAATAATAAAGTTGTTACTCCCTCCGTTCCTCAATATAGGGTGTATAGTTTTTGGCACGGAAATTAAAGAATGCGCGTGGAGGCAAAAATTTCATAAGTTTTGGGTGAGATTACACCTGACTAATTGACATGAGAAAATAGAGGAGCTTGACATATATAGGGAAGTGTAATCAAATCCCTTGAAAAAATATCCAAACGAGTGGTGCAACGTAATACACCTTACTAGGAACGAGGGGAGTATTATTTTATATTTCGTTGTTCATGATAAAGGTTTATTATTCATGCTAGAATTGTATTGACCGGAAACTTAAATACATGTGTGAATACATAAACAAATAATGTGTCCCTAGTAAGCCTCTACTAGACTAGCTCGTTGATCAAAGATGGTTAAGGTTTCCTAACCATAGACATGAGTTGTCATTTGATAATAGGATAACATCATTAGGAGAATGATGTGATGGACAAGACCCATCCGTTAGCTTAGCATGTGATTGTTTGGTTTATTGCTATCGCTTTCTTAATGTCAAATACATATTCCTTCGACATGAGATCATGGAAATCCCGGATACCGGAGGAATGCCTTGTGTGCTATGAAACGCCACAACTTAATTGGGTGATCATAAAGATGCTCTACATGTATTTTCAAAGGTGTATGTTGAGTTGGCATGGATCGAGATTAGGATTTGGCACTCCGTATTTCGGAGAGGTATCTCTGGGCCTTCTCGGTAATACACATCACAAGAAGCTTGCAAGCAAAATGACTAAGGAGTTAGTTATGAGATGATGTATTGTGGAATGAGTAAAGATACTTGTCGTTAATGAGATTGAACTAGGTATGGAGATACCGACGATCGAATCTCGGGCAAGTAACATACCGACGGACAAAGGGAAATACGTATGTTGTCATAACGGTTCGACCGATAAATATCTTCGTAGAATATGTAGGAACCAATATGGGCATCCAGGTTCCGCTATTGGTTATTGACCAGAGAAGTGTCTCGGTCATGTCTACATAGTTCTCAAACCCATAGGGTCCACACACCTAACATTCGTTGACGATATAGTGTTATATGAGTTATGTGATTTGGTAACCGAATGTTGTTCGGAGTACCGGATGAGATCACAGACATGACAAGGAGCTCTGGAATGGTCCGGAGGTAAATATTGATATATAGGACGATACTATTTGGACACCGGAAGTGTTTCGAGAGGTACAAGGTAGTCATCGGATCATGGGAAGGGTTCCGAGAGGCCCGGGGGGG